>OX377620.1:75592870-76045370 GCA_947397865.1 Polietes domitor
GGTGTTCTTTATGAATGCCTTTGAAGATTCTCCTTAAGCTAATTTAGAAGTAAATTATATTTTGAAACACTCATCCTGGTTGCATTGAAAAAGTGTTCCTCATTCATTTCCCGTATTTGCTTCATGCAATTATTATAAAATCCCAGTTCATCTCGCGTTAAACCATCTTTTTGAGTTTATACTTTTCTTATTCTTTTTACAATAACAATATGCAGAGCTCGCTATTGTTACAACACCAATAATTTTCACTAAACGACTTGTCATTTTTTAAATGGTTTAATGTTTTTAAAAAAACTATCACAAAAAGTCAACCGACAAAAAAGAAAACAAAAAATGACAATTTTGGCCGCTGACTGCTCTCTAGCGCCGCCAGCGTGTTTGATTGGGTATAGACTCTTAGTCAAATTGAGAAGAATATTTGTATCGGGGCTATATCCAAACATGGAATTAAGTGACCCACTTTCACAATAGGTTATTCCAGTTCAAGTATAACGCATTTATTCAATTTGAAGAAATTCGGTGAGAATACGTGGTTTCTGGAGCGGAAAAAGAAAAGCCGGGAGCGAAATTTCTATGGGAGCTATATATAAATCTAAACCGATCCGACACATTTTCACCACAGATGTTTTTACTTTAAACATAAGATGTTTTGCTAATTTTGAAGAAAATCTGTTAAATCTGTGGTATCTAGATTGAAAAAAGTCATATAAGGAGTAAAATTCGTATGTGGGCTATATCTAAATCTGAACCGATTTTCTTCAAATTATATAGCGTTCGTCCTTATTCCGAAAAACTTCGTTGTGCAAAGTTTCATTTGGTTCTATCTACAATTGCGACCTGTATCGTGATTACAAGAATAGATGGATGGACAGACAGACAGACGGAAATTGCTAAATCGATTCAAAAAGTGATTCTAAGCCGATCGGTATAATTAACAATGGGTATATCTCGCTTCTTTTTGGGTGTTGCAAACAAATGCACAAAGACATAATACTCTTGTGGAGTGTACACAAATGTATTGGGTTGGTTGAAGTGACGAAAATATCGCTGCAGTTCAGGCGTACGTAGCAAACGGTACAAATCATTATATTCCGCGGCGTTCTCAAGAACTGGACATCGCCAAGACCACTTTATGGCGAATTTGCACAAGGATCTTGATTTACACCCATACAACATCAAGCTGACTCAAGAATTGAAGCCGATGGACCATTTGACGCGACGTACGTTCTCCGATTGGGCTCTGGAGAAGATACGCCAAGATGATCAATTTCATCGCAAAATCTTCTTCAGTGACGAAGCTCATTTTTGGCTCAATGGGTTCGTCAATAAGCAAAATATTCGTTATTGGTTTGGTGAAAATCCACATTTCCTTCATGAATCACCACTTCATCTACAAAAAATAACTGTTTGGTGCGGTTTGCATGCCGGCGGCGCACAGTGAGCTATTTGCAGGGTCTAGCCGGTAAAAAATCAAAATGAATTTTATGTGTTTTAATGATTCAGACATAATAAGAATTGTCCAATTAGATAAAAAAAAGTAGCCATGGGTGTTTTGAGCCGTCTACAAGCCATAATTTTGTAGGTCAAAGATGAAGTTTCAAAAACTATTTTTTTCAATTGCATGCGCATTAAAGACATCTTATTCAAATTATTCTCATTTTTAGTACAAACGCTGCTCTAGAATTTTGGGTGGAACATATTTTGCTTAAAAAGATATGCTCGTTTTAATAAAAATAACAACAATGATCATATCTTTAGAGAAGTGCCTATAAAATTGTCTCAAATTAGAGGTTTTCTCGATGAAAATTAGCATAATATTTGATATAAGTTGGACCATCTCATTGGTGACATAAAGAGACATAAACTTGAAACTTCGCTAAAACACTCTCTAGATTATACTCTCTTACATCTTGAAAGATTGATACTTCGCACGACTTCGCATCAATGTAATATTTCAAGTCAAAGGCAATATTTCAAGTCAAGTGCATGGTATAATAACTACACGGTAGAAGCACTAGAATATGCACGCAACAAAAGCCAAAATTAGCTATTCACAATATGAGCAAGATGCATACATAAGGTGGTCGCAGTAGAACTGCCTTGTACTTTATTTGTTCAATATGTATGTAATTGTATTGCGTTTTGCATTGGAAACCAACAACAAAAATACTTATATTTCTGAATATGAGTAAATGTGAAAAGTAAAGCAAAAAACAAAAACGTGCACTTAGAAAAGCAAATAATAAGCATTCAGTTTTGAAATTAAATTCTCTATTATGAATATGAGTAAATGTGAAAAGTAAAGTGAGTAAATGTGAAAAGTAAAGTAAAATGAGTGAATGTGAAAAGTAAAGAAAAAAACAAAAACGTGCACTTAGAAAAGCAAATAATAAGCATTCAGTTTTGAAATTAAATTAAAGAAATAATAATATTAAATAATTAGAAAATGGATCAAAGAAAAATAACACTTTCGAACTCTGAGGTGTTTGAAATCCTAGAAACTAGAGACAAATATTTGAAATTTTACGACTGGTACCCTATGCCTGTTAGCGTGCACAAGATATTATGCCATGCGATCGATGTTATAAAAAATTTCGTTGTACCCATCGGTCAGTTATCTGAAGAAGCTCAGGAAGCTCGCAACAAGGATTGTAGGCGATACAGGTTGGTGCACACACGCAAATCTTCAAGAATCAATACAAACAGAGATTTGCTTAACATGTTGTTGATAACATCAGATCCTCTGATCAATTCTTATCGACAAAAACCCTTCAAAAACTTTTCATCGCTCCCACCGGAAGTTATAAGGTTTTTAGTTGAGCCTAGTTTTGATGCCCATAAAGATTTACGTTTTGAGCTTGCAGGAGCAAGTGAAACAGAAGAAATAGAAAACTTTAGCGAATGAATAGTAGAGTAGTGTTTGGTTTAACTCATAAATGTATGACTCATTTATTATGAAATTGAATGAGCAGTCCTATTTTAATTTTAAGCCCTTATTTTTTGTTGAAATTGAATAATAAGAATTTAAACAAGTTTTTCAATTCTGTTTTTTCTATTGTGTTACAAAAGTAAATAAAATTTTCTATTTAGGGTCATTTATTATGCGTTCTTGACCTCCTCCTCCCTCTCAGTATTTTGTGTTCTAGCCCTGTACTATCACCTCCATTCGGCGAATCATCTATAACATCACAATTCATTGGAAAAATATCGAAAAATAATGTAAGGAAGTAATTCTTACCCCATTGGCCCTTTTAATAGACCCTAAGACTCCTTAGGACCCCTCGGGAGGTCTTATCGGTCCTTGATTCTGTCAAAATTTTTCATGGACCCATTTTACACCAAATCCATCTATTTTAAATTTAAAAATAATTTTTGCCGGCTAACTTGTTTGGGATAGTCCACTGTGCGGCGTCATTGGGCGATATTTTTCATCGACAATAAAGATCGTCACCTTACTGTGAATGGCGATCGTTATCGCGCCATGATGGCCGATTATTTTTGGTTTCAACAAAAGCCACACTGTACACGTTACAATCAATTTATTGAAGAGTAAGTTTGGTGAGCGTGTTATCTCAAGAAATGGACCGCCTCATTCCTTTAACGCGATTTAACGCCTCTAGACTTTTTTCTTTGGGGCTACGTCAAATCATTTGGTCTATGCCAACAAGCAACATTGAACGCGAAATAGCGGCCGATATGGCTGAAATGTGTGACCCATCAACTATCGTAAATTGGTCCAACGAATTGACCGCTGTCGACGTGTCCGCGGTGGCCATATGAGCGAAATCGAGTTCCATTCTTAAATATTTTGCTTGTATTTCAAGTCGATCATAAAGTTTTGGAAATATCCCAAATGGTTTGTGTTTTATTTAAAAAAAAATTGTCAAGTCCTTATTGGAAAACCCATTATAAGTCGGTTTAACTGACTGAAGCTTTCTTAATTTTGTTGCTTATAGTTTAAGATATATGTAATAGTCTATACACTCATGTTGCTATCGATCCGACTGCCTCCCAACCTTTGGTCTCGTTCATTCGTACGCCTGTCCATCTGTTAATCCCTTCGTCGTATGTGCATCTGACCTTCGCTCCATCTGTCCGGTCGTTTATGTGTCAAGCTGTCATTTAGCTTGTGCTTTTAAATCTTGTGGTGTAATTTTTATCGCTCACTCTAATGTTACCACTTACAAGCCAATAGAACAGCTCGCAGCATGTAGTAAACAAAAAATTATGTTGACTAAAGTGCAAGTGTCAAAACTTGTGATTAGTCATGACTGGGCTGACTTGACTTTGTGTCACTTTTTAACTATATAAACAAGTAAGGAAAGGCTAAAGTCGGGCGGGGCCGACTCTATGATACACTCCACTTTCAATCCGAATACAATTTAATTCGGTGAAAAAGTGAAAGTGGGAAGGATTTTGGTATCCTGTAAATGTATGTGTTTGACAAAAAATGTTAATTCGGAAAGGACATTTGCACGGGGGTATATTGAAATCTAGAACGAAATAGGTGAAATATAATATGTATAGTATGGCCAAAATCGGTTAAACATTTGGGAGCAACATTTGTATTTGCGCTATCTCTAAATCTGAACCGATCTTAGCCACTTTCACTGAACCGATTTGCCTCAAATTAAATAGCGTTCGTCCTTGATCCACAAAACTTACTTGTGCCAATTTTTGTTAAGATCGGACTATAATTACGACCTGTAATTTGATTACAACAATAGATGGACAGACGGACAGACAGAGGACAGACGGACATTGCTAAATCGTCTCTGAAAGTGATTCTAAGTCGATCGGTATACTTAACAATGGGTCTATCTCGCTTCCTTTTGGGTGTTACAAACAAATGCACAAAGCCATAATACTCTCGTGGAGTGTATAAAAATCTCTTTCTCGTACCTTAAAGGAATTTTTTAAGCGGTCACAATCACTTTTAGTGTCACCCATGTCAACCATGGACTGAAACCGATAGTGTCAACCTTAAACTTGTCATTGATTACCAAAGTTAATGGCATGACTAATAATTAACGATTGAAGCTTTCGTAAAAAGATTAAGAGGGTTACAATGTTCTATAAAAATAATCTTAGTAATGTTTTAATGACAAAGGGAAGCAACTTGAACCCACACTTTAGATAGTTTAAAACGATGATACGCATATATTTGTTGACTCTACTAGAATTATTAGCAATTACAATCGTCATCATCTGAGCCAAAGAATAGAATTCGTTTGTTCTACTAATTGAATTATTTTTAGATTTGTACAGGCGATACAGTTTCAATATAACAATTTTTCAAATCATTTCGAATATAAAGAGTGATTTTTTTGAGGTTAGGATTTTCATGCATTAGTATTTGACAGATCACGTGGGATTTCAGACATGGTGTCAAAGAGAAAGATGCTCAGTATGCTTTGACATTTCATCATGAATAGACTTACTAACGAGCAACGCTTGCAAATCATTGAATTTTATTATCAAAATGCGTGCTCTGTTAAGAAAGTTCATTGCGCGCTTCCATTTTATGGTCAGTTTAATCGACCCACTGAAGCGGCTATTCGGGCTATTGTGACTAAATTTCGCACCAAATTTACATTGTTGGACATTAAACCACCAACACGCTTACGTAGAGTGCGAACTGAAGAAAATATCGCAGCTGTATCGGCCAGTGTTAATGATGACCACCAATTTTCGATTCGTCGCCGTTCGCACCAATTGGGTCTCTGTTACTCAAAAACGTGGAAATGCCAAAATTGGACTAAGCGGATGGACCACCTAAGACGCAGCCGCGGTCAACATTTAAATGAAATTATCTTCAAAAAGTAAATGTCATGGACCAATCTAACGTTTCAAATAAAGAACCGATGAGATTTTGCAAATTTTATTCGTTTTTTTTTTTTTAAAGTTATCAAGCTCTTAAAAAATCACCCTTTACGACTTCAGTAAGAGGTTTTTACCCGTGTCACCGTCGTGACATTTGCTACTTTCAAATTCAGTTCAATCACAGCTGTTTTGGTAACATAAACATGATGCGTCCTCGTGTTGTATTGTTTCCTACTTCTAAATTCACTCCAATCACTGCTATTTTTGGTAAGCTTTATGTTGTCACTCCTGAATATTTAATTTCAAGTATTAAAAATGTCGAACACAACACAGTCATTGTGCTTTACAGAATACAAAAGCCATGCAGATACTAAAGCTTTATGTTTATTATAGCTTGTATTCGTATTACCTCTTGACACAATTCAATACATTGGCCATTTAAATAAACAAAATTTTAAAGAAGACAAAGGCCTCTTGTTCGAACAAGAAAAACGAATATTTTCTTGTTTGTATATTTTTAAATGCTCTTAGTGTTTTGGTCTATATTATCATTGTATTTTTATTTGCAATTTGCTTTTCAATTACGTCTCCTCTCACACAATGTTGCTGCCAACTATTATTACCTGATAAAAGCCAATATGTTTTAAAGCAATTCTAGTGAAGGACCATCAACAAAAGCAAACGTTCATTTGTTGTGAAAACATTTTCATATACTCTAGATGGAGATGTTGATGTTGAGATCTCGTTGATAGCATTTTTATTGTATTTATTTTTATCTAAGGAAAACAAATTTATTCATTTTGTCGAGAAAATTAAAAGCTATTAAAGTCAAACAACTCACATTGTTGTATATGAGACATTTCAAAGGAAATAAATATTCTACAAAAATTCTGAAGTTTATTTATAAATATAGAATACCACGATGATGTTCATCAAAGAGCGACCAAATTGGTTGAATAAAGAACATGACCCAAAATTAGAGCTTGACAATTGTAATGTTGAAATAATAAATTACAAAATAGGCCGAATATTAAAATAAAACTTGTAGGTTTATTCGGCATTTCTAAAAAATCTGGATATTATACATTGAAATCTTCTATGTCAATCGTACCATAGTATACTGGTTTTACTTTTTCCGCTCTAGAAACCACATATTTCAACAGACGCCGTATATTTCAACTAGAAACAGCTTTGGTAAAACAAGGATAGATCGGTTTAGATTTATATATAGCTCCCATACAAATGTCTCCTCCGATTTGACTCTTTCCGCTCTAGAAACCTCAAACTTTGACAGATTTTCTTCAAATTTGGCAACACAGCTTATATTTCAACTAGATAGAGCTCTGGTAAAACTAGGATAGATCTGTTCAGATTTATATATAGCTCCCATACAAAGGTCTCTTTGACAGACTTTCTTCAAATTTGGCAAACAGCTTATATTTCAACTAAGAACAGCTATGGTAAAAATAGGATAGATCGGTTCAGATTTATATATAACTCCCATATAAATGTATCCTCCGATTTGACTCTTTCCGCTCTAGAAACCACAAACTTTGACAGATTTTCTTCAAATTTGCCAAAACTACTTACATTTCAACTAGAAACAGCTCTGTTAAAAAAAGGATAGATCGGTTCATATTTATATATAGCTCCCATACAAATGTCTCATCCGATTTGACTCTTTCAGCTAAGAAACCTCAAACGTTGACAGATTTTCTTCAAATTTGGCAAAACAGCTTATATTTCAACTAAAAACAGCTCTGGTGAAAATGGGTCAGATGAGTTCAGATATATATATAGCTCCATTACAAATTTCGCTACTGAATTGATTATTTCTGCTGTAGATAGCATTTTTGTACAGATTTACTTCTAATTCGGCACATCAGCTAATGTTTCAAATAGAAATTACTATAGCGATTGGGTCACATCGGTTCAGATTATATATAGCTCACGATTTGATTCTTTCCGCTCTAGAAACCACATATTTAACACTCCATAAAATTTGGGAAAGCGTCTAATATTTCAACTAGAAAACCTTTGCTAAACATGGTTCACATCGGTTCAGATTTGTATATAGCTCCCATTCTAAGTTTGCGTTCAAATTTTCTTACAAATACAGATAGAAGTGTGGAATTTGTAGTATATTCTCCTCTTATAGCTGCATCGTATATAACCCGGTTCAAATGTAATGACCTTTTTATATCCTACACCATAATGACTAAGTGTTGGGTATCATATGGTCGGCCACGACCGACTTTAACCTTCCTTACTTCTTATAATTAAACCAAGGTGTTTTATGTAGTTCATATGAATTATTGTTAGTATCGTTAGTCAAATTTAACGAATATGGAAAAATTGAAGAAAATCTTTTGCATTATGTTACTCATATGGTATATATACAAACAGAATCGGTGTAATACTATCTCATTGCAGCTGTGCCTAGGGAAAAATATAACGATTATTTTCATTAATATTTGATGTAATAAGTTGAATCTAGAGTGTTATGTCAACAAATCAGAACTTGTTAATGAGCGGTGGCAATATCTTTGTGTAATGCTCCACTTTTGATGTATGTGTTCCTAACTGAAATATAACGTTGTGTAAAAATGCGTCTAAAATCGGTCTACATCAAAACAGGGACCGAAGGTCTACTTCACAGTAAGTGTTTCTATGTGAAATGATCTGGAAATTTTGATCCAGATCATTGTAAAATCATCGTAATGAAAATAGGTGCCACAGTGGTATTTGAAAACATTGTCCAATTTTCCGGTAAGTATTCCAAGACTAAATATAGCATGATGTAGAAAATTTGACCATGATCCGATGACAAATGCAGATCTTTACGGTGGTAACAAGATAAATCGGACGTATATTTTTAGGACGGCAGTAACAACACTTTAGGATTATACCATAGCATGAACCTATGTAGTTCTCATTCTCTTTAGGTATTCAATGTTTAAATATATCATGATCTGCAAAATTTGATCAAGATCCGATGTAAGATGTTGGTTCTACAACGGTAATAGTGAAATCTGGTGGCCCATTTTGTGTGGGGGTTATACCAAAATATGCACATATATATACTATTACTATTCTTAGTTAAAATATAACATAATCTACAAAATTTGATAAATTTCCGATGTAAAATGTGGGTTCTAGAGGGGTAAAAGTAAAAATGGAGGCCCATTTGTAAGGGTGATACATTAAAAAATGAACTTATATAGATCACTATCAAAATAAGTATTCTTAGTCGAAATATAACATGCAAAATTTTATTGAGATCCAAGATGTGGGTAGTAGAGCGATAATAGTGTAAACTGGGGGCCCATTTTCCATTTGATCAAGATCCGATGTAAAATGTACATTTTATAGCAGTAATAGTGTAAGTCGGTGGTACATTTGACTGGGGACTATATCAAAACATAGACCCATGTAGTCCACTTTTACGTTAGCTGTTTCTAGTTCAAATATAACATTATCCTGAATATTTTATTAATATCCAATGTAAAATGTGTATTCTAGAGCAGTAATAGTTTAAATTGTTGAAACCACACAGCTACGTTAAGAAACTTGAATAAATAAATAATAAATTATTTTATCTTTATTTATTTGATTAAAACTTTTTAATGGATTTTAAAAATAATAGGATTTAAACGATCTACACGCTCGGTGACGCATAAGATGTCATCAAAAAGTTATTTAGTTTCAACGGGAATTGCTTCAATTGTTGTTCGAGTACACCATCTTGTTGAAACCACACAGCGCCTGTGGTCGATATTGCAAGGTGTTACAAACCCCACCCTGGAGGTGAAGGGTATAAAAAGATAGGTTAGATTTTGAAAAAAAAAATATTTTTAATTTCAACATTTGTGTTGCAAACTCTCTGAATATTTCATAGTAAGATCACTTGTAGTTTCTGATATCACCAAAAATGTAGAAATGCTCATGTACATTTAATGGCAAGAGTAATTTTTGTCTGCCACGGCCGGTGTCGGTATTGAATATGGAGAAAATCGGATCAGATTTAGGTACAGCCCCCATACAAATCCCATTTTGTAAATGTAAAACATATACCTGAAAAAAAATAAAAGTAATCGGTAGTCAAATTTAAAATGTTACATGACGCACCCTATATCTGGTAAACCCAAAGAGGGATTTACGAGCGAAAAAACAATTCAAAGAATTGATGCTAAGAGCTGATTGCGTTTAGACCTTTACTACCATACTCTCCAATGCCCTCAGAACAACCACAAGTGATAATATTTTCTCAGCCCTCATCACTATATAAAATTCATTGAATGATGATAGATTGATGTCGGCCACTCAATAGAATATCACTGATTTTTTCCCAAATGATTTACATATTCTTTACATTTACATTTGGTTCACAGTCTTTGGGGGAAACAACTTTCAACTACATTGCTAAACTGATTTTTTAATTCTTCTAAAGTCTACCAGTCTATAAAATCTTCATTTGCGTTTTTTATGTCATGAAGGTTTCCCTAGTTGTAATCGGTAATAAATACTTGTTTATTTAAGTTATATATTTTAGTACATATGTGTCCTGAATGTATCATAAATACATGTGGAAAAATCATATGTTTATTATTCATTTTTTAAATTGATGTACTGCGCAAATTTATGATTTGCTCGAATTGTGCTACCTCTTTACAGCAACAATTTTCTATTTTATTTTTTATTAGTGGCAATAAAATCGTTGTTGGTGTATTTCTCATATAAAACTAGCTGCCAGCATCAGACCCAAACCAGTACCTGATGTTTTCACCATATATCAAAGTATTATTTATATTTTTGCTTTTTTGTTCATATCTATTGTCTGTTCCAATAAAAACCAATTGTTGCTAGAGTTCATAGACTTAAAATTAAATTGGTAAAATGTCTATAAATAAAATGTATAGATATAAATTAATAATAAAATCATTAGTTTCTAAAGTTTAAAGGCATACAATTTAATTGGTAAATTTCTATAAATTAAATTTAATTCATTTCTCTGACTTTAGTGAATGTATTTATGGAGATGGCATATATCTCATTTATTGATATTTTTACTCTAATACGTAATAAATGGATTTATTTTAAACAATTTAGTTTGTATTCATTTCTATTTATTACTTATTCATTGATGTATTGTGCAATGATTTGCCTATCGAAAAATATGTTTTGATGTGCAAATATAAAATTTTAAAAGGGTTGTAATATATGTTAATCCCTGTTCTGTCGATAGGTTATGAAATGTGTTATATACATGGGGATATATCTCGAACATTTCGCCTAGTTCGTCGAAAATAGGTGCTCTTGAGGTATTCTTTTGCGTTAAAAAAAGGTAATTACATGTTTGCCTTTGCAGAAAGTGATTTACCTGAAGGTTGTATTTATTTAGAATTATTAATTTTCTACAGTATAAAACTATATTCGCCAGGCCGACCGATTCCTCGGCATTTACAAATATTGTTAAACTATTGTTTTACTTATTCATTTTAAAAATAATAATTTGACGATATTAGGGATTTATAAGTATTTTATACCCTACACCACTTAGTGGACTAGGGTATTATAAGTTAGTTTGCCGCCAAATGTTTGTAACATCAAGAAATAATAGAGCTAGACCGTAGAAGTATACCGATCGGCTTAGAATCATCAGCTGAATCGATTCAACTATGTCTGCTGTCCATCTATAGCTTGTTCGCACTCTACGAAATTGTACACCGATTTTCGAGATGTAACTTTTTTAGCTCAACGACCATCGGTATTGAATTTGGAGGAAATCGGTTCAGATTTAGATATAGAGTCCATACAAATGTACCTCCGATTTACACTATCCTTGCTTACACATTTACACATTTTACATCAGATCTTGTTCAAATTTCCCACGACATGTTATATTTAAGCTAGAAACACCTACTTTGAAAGTCAGCTATATGGGTCCATGTTATAACCCCCGTACAACTGGGCCCCCAGTTTACACAATTATCGCTCTAAAACGCCCATCTTAATAAAATTTTGCAGATCATGTAATATTTCAATTAAGAATTTCTACTGTGAAAGTAATTTTTAATGTGGGCCCCAATTTTTATTATTACAGCCCAAGAATCCACATATTACATTGGATCTTGATAATATTTTGCAGATTATAAAATAAGAATACCTACTTTCAAAGTGATCTGAAGGGTACACTTTTTAATATAACGTCCTTACAAATGGGCCTCATTTTCTATTTTACCACTCCAGATTCTATAGTTTACAGACTTTTATCAAATTTTGTAGATCATGTTCTATTTCAACTAGAACAGCTACTATGAAATCCCCATACAAATAGGCCCCCGTTTTACCCTATTACCGATGTATAACCTACACCTCACATCGGGTCTTGGTCAAATTATGCAGATCGTGATATATTTCAACTAGGAATACTTACCGTGAATCAGAACTATATATGCCCATGTTTTGTCCCAGGCCCCAAGTTTTGTGATAGGTCCCCTACAAATGTCCTTCCGATTTATCCTATTACCGATGTAAAATCTGCATTTGTCATCGGATCTTGATCAATTTTACCAGATCATGTTATATTTACTCTCGTAAATATTATAATATTTTTATTATAATATTATTATTATTAGATTATAACATATTATATACCGGCCGGCAATTTTCTATAAAACTTCCCCATACTAAAAATTCGTCCCATTCACTTGCGAAAGTGCTATTCGTAAAATATTACGGGATATTATCATATTATCAACATTTTGGAAGTTTTTTAAATGAACTTCCTCAAAAGCGGGAAAAAATGCAGATTTGGGTATTGAGATGCGATTAAAATGTGATTCCTACGGAAGTACTTCCAATTGTTTTGCTGAGTTCATATTACCATGGACCATATGAGTGGACCATTTCGCAAATATATTGTCACCGCTCATTTGCACCTATTACAGCCAGCTACAATGAGATGGGATGACACCGAAAATATTCTACTGAGCGGCGGCTTCTTCTTCATTTTCGAAGAAAAATGGTCCAATTATACCCCAGCCCAAAATCCACACCAAATAGTGACTCGTTGTGGATGCATTGGCTTCTCAATAGTCATGTGTGGGTTCTCTGACCTCCATATTCGGCAATTTTGCTTATTGACATAGCCACCGAGATGAAAATGAGCGTCATCTGAAAACACGATTTTTCTGTCAAATTCTTCATCTCTTTCCAAACAATCTTCAGACCATTGGGCGAAGTGAAAACGCATGGGATGGTCATGATGCTCCAGTTGTTGGACCAATTGAACTTTGTAAGCCTTCAGACCGAGGTCTTTATGCAAAATTCCTGAGAGAAATGTTCTGAGAAGGATGACGAGTTGATGTTGATTGATGTTCTTGGACATTCTCAGCCAGAGCAGCAATGTTTTCAATTGAACGCGCTGGACGAGAACATACACAGGTTGGTTTGTCCAATAACGAACCATTTTAATGAAGTCGCTTCACAAATTGACACACAAACTGAACTGAAGGCCTCGATCTCTTCTCGCATTTGAAGAGTGACTATTTGGAAGTATGTTTTTAATATTTTCCAATTTTGTTCGTATAGCGTCCCATTTTGCAAATGTCAGACATAATTCCGAAAATGAAATTGAATGTTATTCTACCTTTCAATGTCAAAGTAATCAGTAGTTCAAATTTAGAATTTGAAATAGCCCACCTTGTATTACTATAGCCCATTGCTCTTTGCCATCACCGTATTTAAACTAATTTGCCCATTTAAAATTATGTCTGTACCTAAGAATTAATTTTTACGTTAAACTACATTTATATCTCGTACCGTTTAGCTTCAGCATTTTTTTTAACATTTTTTACACTCACTCTATATATAATTTGGGACAGAAGAAAAGTGTAACGCATTGAAGGAGTGATTTAAGGCCATAAGTATGTTTGGACCAAATCTGTTTCACAACATTTTAAGATGTTTGAGCCATGTCCGTTCGCCCGTCCGTCTGTCTGGCTGGCTGCTGTATACTCTGCTCTCGAAAGGAGCTAAGGAATCAATTCAAACTTTGTACATTGTAATATTTTTCCCAAACTTAGTTTAAGTTCGAAGATGGGTGAAATTGTCACGCCCCTTCTGCTACCTCCCATACAAATGATCCATATTCTTATGTTAAATTAAAAATAATGTAACTTCCACACGGATTATCGAAATCAGCTCTATTTTGGTATTTGATAATTTATTTATAATCACATCAAGTGTAATAAATATGGCACGCCCCTTCCAGTACCTCCCACACAAATCTCCCTAAACTATGTAAAATTAATGCTGTTATAACTTATATACAAATGATCGGAATACAGTAAAATTTAATATTTGGCAATGCTTTTATAGAAGTTACATTCGCATTCAATATGGCCGATATTGCAACACCCCTTCTGGTACCTCCCACACAAAATGGCATAAACTTGGTTACAATAAAGCCGATGTAACATTCAATGGAATCATTTGCAATTTGATATTTGAAAAAATTTTATAAACACTTTAAACACAATTGTCTCTATTATAGGTAAAATTAAATGCCATTATCACTTCATATTGGACCATGTTTTCACAATTATTAACAAATGTGGAAGCTGGGACCAATTGGCACAAACTTCTAATACCTCCCACAAACATACTCTGGTGATAAGCAGAATTTAAGTCCTACAATACACATGTTCTCTGAGAGTGATGTTTAGCCGACTGACTTTTTCTTACTTGTTTATCAATGTTTAGTTCAAAGTACCCAATCAGTATCATTCGCCAATTATATCGTATTTTCAACTTAAAAATAAAATATCTAAAGTTTAAGTTAATTAATAAGTTCAACAAACAAAACCTTTCAGCATTAAAATATTTGAAAACTTTAAATTGAGCCCTTTCTGTGGCAAACTTCCATAAAGTATCTTTTCCGTAATTTCAGAAAGTTTTCTATTAACTTTATTATTATGACAATTAGACAAAGGATCTGACTTGAGAAATTGTAACATGATTGTGTGTATTTTAATTAAATTTCAATTAACTCTTTAAACCCCATTCACAAACTTAAATCTACTGCAAATACCATGTCCACTCTCAGCAATGACAGTGGACAATTTAAAATCTCTTGTGAATTAAGGCAACCACAGCAAGGACGTTAGGAAAGTTATAAATCATCAGGAACAGAAATGATTTTATAGGCTTTCCAAAAAACTTTTGGAACATAAAAATGTCAACAATAAACAATGAAGTCATTTTTGGTGTGGTTGTGATGTATGTGTTTGTGTGAACTGGTCTAAAGTACAAAGACCACAATGGATTTTCTGTTCATGTGATACTTTTACATATAGGACAAGAAGAACAACAGTGTCAAGGGTAGGGGGGTCAACATTATCCGCAGCTGCTGGACTAGTCATATCAGCAACAGCATCTGTAGTTACTTATTTTGTAGATGTTGTGGGATACTTTAACGAGAGAACATTTTTTGTTGGAGTGAATAGACGGAATTTTTAATGGTTAAAACAGGCAGACATTAGTTGAAGGGTAAATCCAGCGGACTGTGATCCATAAAGCTACTTGATATGTACATATATTGTATGGCTACCCTTATTTTTATCAACTAATGTTACAGAAAATTAAATTCTGTTTTGTTATGTTGAGTCCCTTGTCTCTCAAAAAATGCTTAGCGAAACTTGTACGTGAATACTATTTATACTATGAATCTAACCATGCCACAAAAATATAATAATTTTGTGTCCGAGACCTAAAACTTAACTATTTTCTATGCATTGAGAAATAATGATATATAAATATGTATATTAGGGCGGATTGATTTATATGGATGAAAAAAAATTAAAAATCGTATAGCAAAAACGTAATCTAAGAAATGTTTTCGAAGAAACCATGGGTCTAAAATCAAACCCTAATCCGCGCATCTCGACTTGAAAACATTTACTTGGGTGAATATTTTTTTTAAAGAAAAAATATAAAGTGCTAAAGAACTACCATACAAACCATTTTATTCAGAAAATGCGATTTCTTTTTGGAAAAAGCTATTTTTTCGAACATTTCTTTTTTTTTGGCAAATTTTGAAGTCGCACGATCGACTTCAAAATAAATGATTATAATTCGTAGTGCAAAAAGGGATAAAAATAGGACATATCAAAAGACTGCGGCTAGAAACACGAAAATCAGTTTGGACATACATCTAATTGAGCAGATTCACAATAAAAGTATATTTTTTTAAATTTGTACTTTTAATGGGTAAAATGGGAATGGGGAGATAAATATGGTGTATACACCATGTCTAATTGCGTAGACACGTAAAATAAAGAGATTTCAGAAAGTCTTACTTTTATCACATTGAGTGCCAAGCGGTTTTGACGCAAACCTTCCCAGGAGGCCAAACATTTTTGGGCTATAAGTAAAAGCATTCGCTGTCGTATGGAAACGTACGACGTGGCACCCCACGACGGGTTAGGTGACGTACGGAAACATACGACGTGGCACTCAATGTGTGAAGAGGGTAAAACGGGAAAAAGAGGATGAAAATGGTACTATCCAAATGTCCGCAGCTAGAATCATTTAATTCGGACTGCATAGACACGCAAAATAAAAAGATTTTTCCATATTCGTGCTTTTTATACACTCCACGAGAGTATTATGTCTGTGTGCATTTGTTTATAACGCCCAAAAGGAAAGGAGATAGACCCATTGTTAAGTATACCGATCGACTTAGAATCACTTTTTGAATCGATTAATGTCCGTCTGTCTGTAATCACGATAGAGGTCGCAATTGTAGACAGAACCAAGTGAAACTTTGCAGAACGAAGTTTTTTGGGAAAAGGACGAACGCTATTTAAATTGAAGAAAATCGGTTCAGATTTAAATATAGCCCCCATACGAATTTCACTGTAGATTTGAATCTTTTCACTCTAGATACCACATATTTTAACAGATATTCTTCAAAATTGGCGAAACATCTTACATTTCAACTAGAAACATCTGGGGTAAAAATGTGTTAGATCGGTTCAGATTTATATATAGCTCGCATACAAATTTCGCTTTCAATTTGACTTTTTCCGCTCTAGAAACCACTTATTTTATCAGATTGTCTTCAAATTAGGCAAAATATCTTGTATTTAAACTAGGAACACCTATGGTGAAAATATGTCAGATCGGTTCAGATTTATATATAGCTCTCATTAAAATTCCACTCCCGATTTGACTTTTTCTGCTCTAGAAACCACATATTTTAGCAGATCCTCTTCAAATCTTTCAAAATAGCTTATATTTCAACTAGAAACACCCATTGTGAAAATGGGTCATATCGGTTCACGTTTACGTATAGCTCCCATACAAATTTCGCTCCCGGATAGACTTTTTCCGCCCAAGAAACCACGAATTTTCACCGGATTTCTTCAAGGTGAGCATAAAATGTTATATTTGAGCTGGAAGAACTTATTGTGAAAGTTAGTCACTTTATTTATAATACCGGTAAAAATTTACTGTTGAGAATATATCATCAAATATGTTACACTGTCCAACAGCATTTTTTTTTGAACAGCTACCCTATAGCTACCATATAATTCTCAAAGGCCATATTCAGTAGACCATTTTTACAGAATAAACTTATAGTTAAGCTGATCTGAGTTTCTTTTTGTAGTGGATCAAAGTTTTCATTTTATTGGTTGAATATAACACTGTGCAACATTTTTGAAGTCATTTCAAAATAACCATATACGGACACCGCTACATGATAAAAGACCAAAAAAAAAGACCCGTGTTTTTTTTTCCCCCAAAGTCATGCACTTTTGGAAAAAAGTGATCATATTCTCAGGCTCATATCTTGCAAACCGTTCGGAATTTTGATTTACTCTCTGAGGTAAAGTTCTAGCTCTTGTCATAAAGAACAAAAATTGTGAACATATAAAATCACAAAAACTTCATCTTCAAGGTCAAAATCGCAAAAAAAAACAAAAAACTTTTTTCCCCTGTTCAGGTCTATAGGTAGCAAACCGTTGAAAATTCAGGGAAACAATCAACTACAAAAATGTACCTAAGATCTCAATAAACAACTTTCTAGAACATATGAACTTCCTAGGAATTATTCTTAACACCGTTTAGGTAGCGCTTAGGTAGCCGCAAAAGTGAAAAATTTTCCAAAAATTAGATTTTTTCCTTTTTTGCCCTGTTCAGGTCCATAGGTAGCAAACCGCTGAAAATTCAGGGAAACAATCAACTACAAAAATGTACCTAAGATCTCAATAAACAACTTTCTAGAACATATGAACTTCCTAGGAATTATTCTTAACACCGTTTAGGTAGCGCTTAGGTAGCCGAAAAATTGATAGCCACACCCAAAAGGAAGAGAGATAGACCCATTGTTAATTATACCGATCGACTTAGAATCACTTTTTGAATCGATTTAGCGATGTCCGTCCGTCTGTCTGTCTGTCTGTCTGTCTGTCTGTCTGTCTGTCTGTCTGTCTGTCTGTCTGTCTGTCTGTCTGTCTGTCTGTCTGTCCGTCCATCTATTCTTGTAATCACGATACAGGTCGCAATTGTACACAGAACAAAATGAAACTTTGCACAACTAAGTTTTTCGGGATAAGAACGAACGCTATTTAATTTGAAGAAAATCGGTTCAGATTTAGATATAGCCCCCATACGAATTTCACTCCCGATTTGACTCTTTTCACTCTAGATACCACATATTTTAACAGATTTTCTTCAAAATTGGCAAAACATCTTATAGTTCAACTAGAAACATCTGTGGTAAAAATGGGTTAAATCGGTTCAGATTTATATATAGCTCCCATACAAATTTCTCTCCCGATTTGACTTTTTCCGCTCTAGAGACCACATAATGTATCAGATTGTCTTCAGATTCGGTAAAACATCTTATATTTCCACTAGAAACACCCATGGTGAATATCGGTCAGATCGGTTCAGATTTATATATAGCTCCCATACAAATTTCGCTCCCGATTTGACTTTTTCCGCTCATGAAACCACATAATGTATCAGTTTGTCTTCAGATTCGGTAAAACATCTTATATTTCCACTAGAAACACCCATGGTGAATATCGGTCAGATCGGTTCAGATTTGTATATAGCTCCATACAAATTTCGCTCCCGATTTGACCTTTTCCGCTCTAGAAACCACATATTGTATCAGATTGTCTTCAGATTTGGCAAAACAACTTATATTTAAACTAAGAACATCTATGGTGAAAATAGGTCAAATCGGTTCAGATTTATATATAGCCCCTATACAAATGTCGTTCCCGATTTGACATTTTCCTCTGTAGAAACCACATATTGTACTCGATTTTCTTTAAATTTGGCACAACATCTTATAATCTTACTAGAAACACCTATGCAGAAATTGGGTAAGATCGGTTCAGATTTACATATAGCCCCCATACAAATGTCGCTCCCGATTTGACTTTTGCCGCTTTAAAAGCCACTTATTCTAATCGATTTTCTTTAAATTTGGCATAATATCTTATAATCTAATTAGAAACACCTGTGGCTAAAGCGGCCTAGATCGGTTCAGATTTAGATATAGGCCCCATACAAATGTCGCTCCCGATTTGAATTTTGCGCTCTAAAAAACATATATTGTACCCGATTTTCTTTAAATTTGGGACAACATCTTATAATCCAACTAGAAACACTATGCAGAAATTGGGTAAGATCGGTTCAGATTTAGATATAGCCCCCATACAAATGTCGCTCCCGATTTGACTTTTGCCGCTTTAAAAGCCACATATTGTGCTCGATTTTCTTTAAATTTCGCACAACATCTTATAATCTAACTAAACAAAACTATGGTGAAAGTGGGTAAGATCGGTTCAGATTTAAATATAGCCCAAATTCAAATGTTGCTCCCATAAGTTTACCCGATTTTGGCCAAACTATACATTTTATAGTTCACCTATTTCCTTCCAGGTTTCAATATATCCTCATACAAATGTCCTTTCCGATATAACATTTTTTGTCAAACACATACATTTACAGGATACAAAAAACCTTCACGTTTTTACTTTTTCACCGAATTGTATTCGGATTGAAAGTGGAGTGTATCATAGAGTCGGCCCCGCCCGACTTTAGCCTTTCCTTACTGGTTTTAATTTGTTTTTTCTTTACATCAACTTTGAGATACTCTGCTATATATTACAAAAATCAGAGCTGTTAAATTTCGATTACGATTAGTTACACATTTTACATTACTTTTTAAAAAGAATCGTAATGATTATATAATCCACTATTCAACAATTTCTGATTACTAATTGATTACGATTACAAATAATCAAAAAATAATCAGGATTACTTGCGATTACCGTTACCTTTCGGTTTTAGGTGGCAAAAGAACGAGAACAGAAAAAATCAAAACTGACATATATTGAAAAGTCAAAAGTTTTGACAAACAGACTTCTATGACTCTCATATCGATTTCGCGAGAATCAAAAGTAATCACAAAAAATCAAAAGTAATCTTTTAAAGTAGTCGAACTCATTATACACTCCACGAGAGTATTATGTCTTTGTGCATTTGTTTGTAACACCCAAAAGGAAACGATATAGACCCATTGTTAAGTATACCGATCGACTTAGAATCACTTTCTGAGTCGATTTAGCAATGTCCGTCTGTCCGTCTGTCTGTCCATCTATTGTTGTAATCAAACTACAAGTCGCAATTATAGTCCGATCTTAACAAAAATTGGCACAAGTAAATTTTGTGGATCAAGGACGAACGCTACTTAATTTGAGGCAAATCGGTTCAGATTTAGATATAGCCCACATACAAAAATCGCTCCCGATTTGACATTTACCGCTCTAGAAACCACATATTGTACCCAATTTTCGTTAAATTTGGCACAACATCTTATAATTCAACTAGAAACACCTATACAAAAATTGGATAAGATCGGTTCAGATTTAGATATAGCCCCCATACAAATGTCGCTCCCGATTTGACAATTTCCGCTCTAGAAACGACATATTGTACCCGATTTTCTTTAAATTTGGCACAACATCTTATAATCCAACTAGAAACACCTATGCTGAAAGTGGGTAATATCGGTTCAGATTTAGTATAGCCCCCATACAAATGTCGCCCCCGATTTGACATTTTCCGCTCTAGAAACCACATATTGTACCCAATTTTCTTTAAATTTGGCACAACATCTTATAATCCAACTAGAAACACCTATGCAAAAATTGGATAAGATCGGTTCAAATTTAGATATAGCCCCCATACAAATGTCGCTCCCGATTTGACATTTTCCGCTCTAGAAACGACATATTGTACCCGATTTTCTTTAAATATGGCACAACATATTATAATCCAACAAGAAACACCTATGCAGAAATTGGGTAAGATCGGTTCATATTTAGATATAGCCCCATACAAATGTCGCTCCCGATTTGACATTTTCCGCTCTAGAAACCACATATTGTACCAGATTTTCTTAAATTTGGCACAACGTCTTATAATCCAACTAGAAACACCTGTGCAAAAATTGGGTAAGATCGGTTCAGATTTAGATATAGCTCCCAAACAAATGTGGCTCCCGGTTTTACTTTTGCCGCTTTAGAAACCACATACTCAATTTTCTTTAAATTTGGCACAACAGCTTATAATCCAAGTAAAAAACCTATGGTGAAAGTGGCTAAGATCGGTTCAGATTTAGATATAGCGCAAATACAAATGTTGCTCCCAAATGTTTAACCGATTTTGTCCAAACTATACATATTATATTTCACCTATTTCGTTCCAGATTTCAATATACCCGCATACAAATGTCCTTTCCGATTTAACATTTTTTGTCAAACACATACATACAGGATACAAAAATCCTTCCCGTTTTCACTTTTTCACCGAATTGAATTGTATTCGGATAGAAATTGGAGTGTATCATAGAGTCGGCCCCGCCCGACTTTAGCCTTTCCTTACTTGTTTTTGATTACTTTTGTTTATTTTTGATTATTTTTCAGTAATCGCAAGTAATCCTGATTATTTTTTGATTACTTGTAATCGTAATCAATTACTAATCGTATAAAACTGAATGTAATCGTATTGTAATCATTACTTCTACTTAAAAAAAAAGTAATCTAATTACTAATGATTACGATTACTAATCATTACTTAACAGCTCTGACAAAAATACGTACTATTAATTATATTTTGTCATAATAACGTACACGTACCCCGTTTTTAGGTGTGTTGGTATGTTTTTTCATATGATTGACATTGGGATAAGATATTGAGATTTGGATGAGAGTTTGCACTTGCCTTATAAATACGTAGGCGTATACTTACTATTATTACATTATATTTTAATTAAGTATACGTAATGCAAACAAAGTTATGTTACACTGTGTGTAATATTTTAAGTCATGGAAATGTAACCATATACGGACACCACTACGTGATAAAAGACCCATGGCAGAGCAGTTAGCATAGATAGCAAAGTATCTATCCAAACGGTTTGCAAGATATGAGCCTGAGAAAATGACACCGAGGCCCCAAATCTTTGAGGGCCCATAAAAAAGTGCATGGCTTTGGGTAAAACTGGGAGACACGGATTTTTTTGGACTTTTATCACGTAGTGGTTTCCGTAAATGGTTATATTTATATGACTTAAAAAATTACACACAGTGTTATACTAAGCGAAAATAGTGATGTAAGTTAATGTCTGAGAGAATTGTTGTTGTCAGAACTTTATTGTCGAATTTTAATGTGGATTATTTTTCCGGCAGATCTCTATATGTGTCAACTTGACCCTTCAAAGGATGTCGCCCCCCCTTATCAATGACCAGTGCAATGTAACAACAACACCGCACAGTGGTTCAGAATCAAAATCCACCGGCCAAAATGCAATAACTTTTGTTCTAGTAGACTCATTTGTGTTCTGTAAAAAACTACTTTTCGTATTTTTCGATTTTAAAGAAAATTATTTTTTTATTTTGTATGTTTTTAACATATTTTTACGTATTTGTTCATAGTGCAAAGAAAAAATTGTAATTTATTTTTGTATTACAGATTTTCACCTTTTTCTGATTTTGAAAATTGAAAACAAATTACTTTTTTTTTTATTTTGTCGAACTGTTTCTCAAACATTTTAGGAGATTTTTGCACTCACATTTGTTTTATTAGAAATTGTGTTTTCTTAGCTTTAATAAAACGCCAAAGCTATGTTTGCGCCATATTTAGTTTTTTTGTAATAAATATTATAAAAAATATCCTTTTTGATCAAATGTCTGACTTTAGACCAAAACAACAATTTTCCTTCAAAAGCCTTTAACGAAATATCTGTGGTCAATATTTTCAGTACAGGAGTTTAAAGTTTTGAATCTTCACTGAAAATCAGGAGAAGGTGTTTTTTGGAAAACTTTGCTACAGATTCCAAGGAAACGAATTTCTTTACTTAGTTGTTAACAAAAAATAGTTGTTTATTCTCGCAGTCAAAAGATATTATCGAAAAAGACACTTAGGCTCTTATGAATTGTTGAACGAAAGAAAGTCAAAAAGTTTAACTTGACATGATATTTTAAAACTTTTTTTGTTTGGAGAAAGACCTTAACTCAATTTATGTTTATCAAAAAACGAAATTGTAATTCGGAATAAGAGCTTAACTCAAGTTAGGAAAATAAAATTGTTTCTTTGTTTTTTTGGATTAACGACTTAAGTTGATTTAGGCAATGATGAAAAAATAATGTTTATATTTGTTGTAATCCTAAATTGACTTAGGCAGTTATGCCAAAACAGTAATGTAGAAAAATAACTTAAGCTATTAGGTTTTTTAGGATTAATTGCCTTCCTAGAAGAGATACAAACATGAAAAATTTAGAGCAAATAAATTTAGATACGCTGAATACGATGGTGCTAATAACTCAATTGTGTCCTAACTCGAGTTAGGCTGTTAAGGGTTGTGACCACAGATATATGCATATTTGGAAATTTATAAGGGTTCCCAGTTTTTTCAGGTCAATTTTGCCTGCACGAAATTGCCTCCTTGGATATATTTAGTGCAAAAAGTCAGATTTTTTAGTTCCAAAGCCCAATTTACTCATTTTCTCCTCATTAAAATTAACAAATGTAAAAAACCTAAAAGATTGTAGTTATATTTTTAGACTTCATGCCACTAAAAATAGATTTGGGATCATCGATTTACTTTGTCACGAAGAACCCCATGTCAAAAGGAATTGTTTATTTTTATTTTAATAATCCCAACAGCCACCGTATTGTCGGTTGGAGGAGGCCAACTGTGTGAAATTCATTTCTACATTTCAATAATTTAGGTACTGGGTGTGCGAGCAAATGATAGATAATACATATTGATTTTGTTGAAAAATCTGTTTATTTGTTTTCCTATTCCAATACTTAATGCGTGGAAATAATAAAAATAAAATAAATAAATAGCTACGTTTGTATATTTCGTATACATTGTTCACCGTTATTATGGAAAATTACCACTTTTCCCAACAATTACCAATTCGACCCTTTTCTTAGCTTCTTATTTAATAATTGTGTAGGGGTATTACAAAAAACTGCTGTGGCCTGTAATGAGTGTCCAATCACGGACATTTATAGAGTCATCTAATTAATTACTTATTTAGACGACATTGTCAAATGAATAATAATTATTGCTTTTGGGATTCGAGGACTATTATTACACACTACCGCACTATCCTTGTTCGCGGTTGTGTGAATACATTATTCCGTCATGCTCTGTTACAGCCCTTAATCAAATTTGTTGCTGCTTCATTTTGGTATTTGAACGAGTAGGTTAATGGGAACTTTGGTAGGTAACTAGGTAATAATTATAGAACTCTGAAACTGCGTAATTGATTTTATTAATGTAGAGAGAAATTGTGGTGGAGGAATAGATTTCATTAAAATCAATTTAAATATAGTAATCCGCTTGAAAATTTATTTTATCGACTAAGACAAAAATTCCACCAACTTGTAATTTATATAAATGTAATAAGTTCACATTTGGCGTTTTCGTGATCTGGTGAGGCAAAAGAAATGGATACATAGATGTTTATACTGACGACTTGTTGTCCCTTAGTGTCATTATGCAAAGTCATGAAACAATTTCTTCAAAATCTGACAACTGAAAATATTTTTCATTACTTTCCTGAAAAGACTTCCAAATCCTTCCAAAACTAACAAACCGACAAAGTTTGTCGGACATTGTCATTGAAACATACACACAAACATAGTTGAAAAGTTTGTGACATCCACCACCAGCACCAACAACATCAAATGAAACTTTCAACTTTTGTGGCAAATGACCATCCAGGCATTTAGTTTCTTTTGTTAAAATATGTTGACCTTTGTTGTTTGCTTCCCTCTTAGTGGTAAACATTTTTGTTTGCAGTCTTTCTTTTGTTTGTTTCCTGACTAACGACAAATATTTGTCCTTGCTCCTTCCTTATACTTTCATGAGTGTTAAACAAACAGAGTTTAAGTAGATATGACAAACACAGCCGCACTCTTCAAAATGTTTCCTCCGAAAAAATATAATAAGTCCTAGTGTTTGTCCTCAGACAGGAGGACTTTAAATTGCACAAACTAACTCACTCAGATGTGAAGGGTTACTGCAAAGGTTTACACTGAAAGACAAAATTGTTCGCTGCAGCAAGGAAATATTACGTTCTTGGAGCAAAACGCGATTATCTTTCATGACATGTGTCGAACATAGATTTCGTTCTCTTGGTAGTTCCAGCGACCACTCAACATTTGTTGATGCGACGACAACATATTTTTATACCCTCCACCTCCAGGTTGGGGGGGGGGGGTATATTCACTTTGTCATTCCGTTTGTAACACCTTGAAATATTCATCGGAGACCCCATAAAGTATATATATTCTGGGTCGTGGTAAAATTCTAAGACGATATAGCCATGTCCATCTGTCTGTCTGTTGAAAGCACGATAGCGGCCGAACGAAATGAGCTAGGAGGTTTAAATTTTTCCTAAATGTGTCTTATGGTTGTAGATCGGTTGGGATTGAAAGTGGGCGAAATCGGAACAGAGGGAAACATTTTTCCCTCACAAGGACTGAAAATACCCCTAATATTTAGAGTATTACTGCATGTTTTTTGAACATATTAAATTGCATTTACTTGATATTTGCTATTCGCATTCCCTTTATAGCAGAAAAGGGCACCATAGAGTGATTTTTGATCTGTTGGGGGCGCAATGGGACAAAAAGGGATAAAAATGGTACCTATCAAACGACAACAGATAGAAACACGAAATTTGGCGTGTACATTCCTCTAATAGAGTAGATACATAATATAAAAGTATTTTTTCTAAATTTGTACATTTAAGGGGTTAAATGGGGATAGAGGGATAAAAAAAGTACCAACCTAACGGCTGCACCTAGAATAATGAAATTCGATATATACATTCCTCTTATTGCGTAGACACGTAAAATAAAAGAACTTTCCAAAATTCGTACTTGTTGGGGTTCAAATGGAAAAAGGGGATAAAAATAGTACCTACCAAATGACAGCAGCTAGAATCATGAAATTCAGAGTATACATTCCTCTGACTGCGTAGACATGACAAATAAAACGTTTTTTCCAAATTCGTACTTTCAAGGGATACAATGGCTACAGAGGATGAAAATAGTACCAATTAAACGAATACAGCTAGAATGATGAAATTCAGTGTGTACATTAGGGCGTACCTCAAAAAAAAAGTTCGCCGTACACCTTCGAATATGAAGTATTATTGAAAGGTAGTTTCAAAAAAAAAATTTTTATTTTTTTATGCCGAACGTAGGGGTCGCGCTTTTACATTTTTCTATATAACTTGTATTTATAAACTTGTATTTATAAAAGACAAAAAAATCGGCCTCGTCGAGACAAAAACATCGATGTATCACACTTTAAAATCCGTTTATAAATGCAGAAGTTATATAGAAAAATGTAAAAGCGCGACCCCTACGTTCGGCATAAAAAAATAAAAAAAATTTTTTTGAAACTACCTTTCAATAATACTTCATATTCGAAGGTGTACGGCGAACTTTTTTTTTTTACTTGTAACCTGGTACGCTCTAGTGTACATCCCTCTAATTGTGTAGATACGTAAAATAAAGAGATTTTAGAAAGTCGTACTCTTGAGGGGGCAAAATTGGAAAAATAGAATGATGAAATTCAGTGTGTACATCCCTCTAATTGTGTAGATACGTAAAATAAAGAGATTTTAGAAAGTCGTACTCTTGAGGGGGCAAAATTGGACAAAGGGGATAAAAATGGTACCAACAAAATGGCCGCTGATAGAATCATGGAATTCGGCGTATACATTCCTCTGACTGCATAGCCACGTAAAATATTTTTTTCCAAATTCGTACTTTATTTTGTTGCTTTTACGACAAAAAATGGTATAATCATGAAGATGTCTAATACCGCGTACGTGAGAGATAAGGTATTTTCAAAATTTATACTTTTGAAATTAAAATAGGATGGAAATACAACCATCCAAAAGACTGTATCTGAAAATACACTCTATCATATTTAGGGTATTTATGATTGATCCCTTATATTTACTTTATGAATTGAAGTATTATTTCCAATATATATTCATAGTATACAAATATTGGTAGCCTTGGCTTATTAATTAAATTTCTTATTTTCATACAGTTACAATTTGTTGTGGACATTCCTCTTGCAGCTTGGAAGCACCACAAAGAAAATAAAAGTTTTAGCGGTCGAAATGGGACAAAAAGGGATAAATATGGTACGAATGATACGACAACAGCTAGAATCGTGAAATTCGGTGTGTACATCCCTCTAATTGCATAGACACGTAAAATAGAGGGATTTTTCCCTTTTTTATGGGGTATAATTAAAAAAAGGGATACAAATGGGACCTACCAAACCGCTGAAGTTGAAATCATGAAATTCGGTGTATACATTCTGCTCGAAAAAGGTTTTTTTTTTGAAATTTGTACATTTGGGCTGAGAATGGGGCGAATGGGGATATCTTTAAAATTTATACTTTTCTTATCACTTTGTCTGTATCTGACAATGCTTCTTTCTAATGGCGACTGACAATCGTCTAATATTTAGGCATGTTCACTTTCACAATTTCAGCATTTTATTTATATATAGTAGTCGATTTTAAACAGTGCGCATAAGTATACATTATAGTTTGAAATAGTAATCAAATATAGTACTGTGCATAAACATATCACAATTTTCGTAATATGGTTCTGTACTTCTATGTCGACATCCTTTAATCTGCTGGTAATACTATGGAATGCACTCCGTGGTGGAGGGTATATAAGATTCGGCCCGGCCGAACTTAACGCCTGCTTACTTGTTTTCAATTGAAATTTGTACTATAGATGCAGAAGGGGTAAAAATGTCGTAAAAATGTAAATGCACATTATTGAATGTTTTGTTCTAAAGGGTGATTTTTTAAAAGCTATAGGAAAGTTTTTCAAAAAAAAACACATGAAATTCAGAAAAATGCATGAAATCTTTATTTGAATCGATATTACGGTCCATATAATTTAATGTTTGAAGATTATTTCATGCAAATGTTGACCTTGACTGCGCCTCAAATGGTCCATCCGCTTAGTCCAATTTTGACATTTCCACGTTTTTGAGTAACAGAGGCCCAATTGCTGCGAACGGCAACGAATCGATACTTAATGGTCATCATTAACACTGGCCGATACAGCTGCGATATTTTCTTCAGTTCGAACTCTGCGTAATGTTTAATGCCCAACAATGTAAATTTGGTGCGAAATTTAGTCACAATAGGCCGAATAGCCGCTTTAGTGGGTCGATTAAATTGACATTAAAATTGAAGCGCGCGATGAACTTTCTTAACAGAGCATGCATTTTGATAATAAAATTCAATAATCTGAAGATGTTTCACAGTGAAGCAAAACACGAAACGTGCGTCAGTTGTTTAAACCAGTGTTGCCAAAAAGATAATAGCTAAAAAATCGCCCGTTTGAATTATGTATCGAAACTAATCCATCTCCGTCAAGTTATTACAGGCCGAAGTTTTCGTCAATATTAATTAAAGCTGATGTTTAATTATTTCTTTATATATCACATAAGTCTGCAACAAGATTGATCTATCCTTTCATATATTGAAGCGGACTGCTGCTGGATATTCCGAAATTAATCGGTAATTTTACGGACCTTCATTGATGATTTCAATTTAATTAAAATAATATGAAATATGTGGCCTATCATGTTGCAAGAAATAATCGGAATTCATATAGGAGCTGAATAAAAATGTGGACAGTTTCTTTTGGAGGAAGGTATACACATTATGATAGAGTGTATATTAATTTTGTCATTCCGTTTGCAAACTTTTTTCTTAAAATGACTAAGATAGCACTTGCATCATTGGCCTTAAAAATAATAAAGGTGAAAAAAGTTTGCAGTCCGTATGATCATCATTGTAACTAAGCTACGCTTTGGAATCTTTTATTTAATCGTATGGATTTTTCTGGAGAAATAATTATATGTTCTGGGTCGATATAATATTCTTAGACGATCTAGCCATATCCGTCTGTCTATCTGATGAATTTTGTCACCTATGGGCATCTCCCAGTGGCCCGGACGCTTTAAAATTCCCCAAAATCAAGAAAGAAACGGGAAAAGTCGATCAGCAGTTTTAGTGCTCTAAAGCGCTTAAAGAGTACAACATTTTAAAACAAGTAAGGAAAGGCTAAAGTCGGGCGGAGCCGACTGCATACATACCTCGCATTGATTACTAAACCCAGGTATTTCATGGGAGCAATTTTATGTAGTTCATATAAATTATACTATAAATTCATCTTTAGTCAAATTTAATGAATATGGTAAATAATAAAGTAATTTTCCAGCAGATATTCCGAGTAAACTAAATATAATATGATCTGGAAAAATTGATCAAGATCCAAAGACAAATACAAATTATACAGCGGTAATAGGATAAATCGGACGGTCATTTGAAGGGGGCCTATAACACTTGAGGCCTGTGCCAAAACATGCGCCTATATATTTATCATTCACGGTAGGTATTCCTAGTTGAAACAAAGAATGATGTGCAAAATTTGATGAAGATCCGATGTAAGATGTAGTTTCTAGAGCTGTAATAGAGCAGAATGGGGCCCCAATTGGGTTATACCAAACTATGGACATATGGTCATCTCCACCCCACTTTCTATCCCATTACAATTCAATTCGGTAAAAAAATGAAATCGGGAAGGATTTTTGAATTATGTAAATGTATGTGTTTGACAAGAAATGTTAAACCGGGAAGGACATTTGTATGGGGACTATATCTAAATCTGAACCGATCTTAACCACTTTCACCATAGGTGTTTCTAGTTCGATTATAAAATGTTGTGCCAATTTTAAAGAAAATCGAAATGTGGTTTCTAGAGCGAAAAAAGTCAAATCGGGAGCGACATTTGTACGGGGGCTATATCTAAATCTGAACCGATTTCCTCTAAATTGAATACCAATCGTCCTTGGCCAAAAAAATTAAATTCTGCCAAATTTCATGATAATCGGAAAGCAATTGCGACCTGTAGAGTACGAACAAGCTTAGATGGACAGCAGACGGACAGACAGACATCGTTAAATCGATTCAGCAAGTGATTCTAAGCCAATCCGTATACTTAAAGGTGGTTCTAGCTCGATTATTTTTTGGTGTTACAAACATTTGGCGGAAAACTAACTTATAAGTCCTAGTCCCTAGTCCACGAAGTGGTTTAGGGTATAAAAATATATGTCAGGATTTGCAAAGTTGTAAACAATTATACAATGACGCTACCAAAATCAGAAGTACTTTTGAAGCTCTTATAGAAATATACAAAGTTCAGCGATTTTGTGAGAACTTTGTTTTTCCATATATATATGTAAATGAAGGATGATTTTTGAAACATGCGAATTATCTCTTAGATTTTTTTATGTTGGTACAACTGTAATACAGACGAAACAAAACTGACGCTACAAATATTTCCACGCGTAGTAAAAATTAGTAATTGTCGTTTTAACACTACCATTTTTAATGAAAATTAAAGGAGAACAAGTTAGCTTCAAGTTTCATTATAGTAATCGAAATAAGAAAAAATAAAGTTAAAAGCTATTAGTGTGGTGTGATTTATTTTTTTGGTGGACTTTGGTATAAACGTCTCTCAGACTGCGTAGACACAAAAGAAGAGATCCTGTAAAATAAATGAATATTTCGAAATTTATAATTTTATCGGGTACAATGGGAAAAGGGTATACAAATAGTGCCAAACAAACGAATGTAGCTAGAATATAGAAATTCGTTGTATACGTTGCTCTGATTACGTAGACGCGAAAATTAAGAAATGTTTTGATATTCGTACTTTTGCAGTCATAATGGGGAAAAGGAGTAACATAGATACCGAGCAAATGGTGTTACCCTTTTACGAGACAGCCTCTAATTTGTCGGTAATACTGTGTAATGGAATCCGTGGCGGAGGGTATGTACGTTTTTATACCCTACACCACTTCGTGGACTAGGGTATTATAAGTTAGTTTCCCGCCAAATGTTTGTAACACCAAGAAATAATCGAGCTAGACCCGCCGTTAAGTATACGGATCGGCTTAGACTCACCAGCTGAATCGATTTAACGCCCGATTATAATGAAATTTGGCAGAAGTTACTTTTTTGGGCCAAAGACGATCGGTATTGAATTTGGAGGAAATCGGTTCAGATTTAGATATATCCCCCATACAAATGTCGCTCCCGATTTGACTTTTTCCGGTCTAAAATCCACATATTGTACCCGATTTTCTTTAAAATTGGCACAGCATTTCATAATCGCACTAGAAACATTTATGCTGAAAGTGGGTAAGATCGGTTCAGATTTAGATATAGCCCCCATACAAATGTCGATCCCGATTTTCTTTAAATTTGGTACAACATCTTATAATACAACAAGAAAAGGCTATGCAGAATCTGGGTAAGATCGGTTCAGATTTAGATATATTCCCTATACAAATGTCGCTCCCTATTTCACTTTTTTCGCTTTAGAAACCACATATTGTACCTGATTTTTTTTTTAAATTGGAACAACAACTTATAATCCAACTAGAAACACCTATGCGGAATTTGGGTAAGATCGGTTCAGATTTAGATATAGCCCCCATACAAATGTCGCTCCCGATTTGACTTTTCCGCTTTAGAAACCGCATATTTTACCCGATTTTCTTTAAATTTGGTACTAAATCTTAAATCCAACTAGAAACAGAATTTGGGTAAGATCGGTTCAGATTAGCCCCTATTTCACTTTTTCCGCTTTAGAAACCACATATTGTACCTGACTTTCTTTAAAATTGGCACAACTTTTTATAATATATACAAATGTTGCTCCCGAATGTTTATCCGATTTTGGCCAAACTTTACATATTATATTTCACCAATAAACATACATGGTAAAAGCAGGTTTCAATAAACCCCCATACAAATGTCCTTTCCGATTTAAAATTTTTTGTCAAACACATACATTTACAGGATGCAAAAATTCTTCACAGATTTCACATTTTTACCGAATTGAATTGTAATGATATAGAAAGTCCGTCCGTCTTTAGACTTTCCTTACTTGTTTGGGAGATGCCCATATGTCCATACTTTGGTATACCCCAAATGGCGCTTCATTCTGATCTATTACAGCTCTAGAAACTACATCTTACATGGGATCTTCAATTTTGCAGATCATGATATTTTTCAACTAGGAATACCTACCGTGAATGAGAAATATATAGACCCATGTTTTGGACCAGGCCCAAAATGTTGTTATATGCTCCCTTTTGAAATGTCGGTCCGATTCATCCTATTACTACTGTATAATTTGTATTTGTCTGTCTGATAATTGTATCAATTACCATATTATTAACCATATACGTTAAATATGAGTAAAGATGCATTTATAGTATAATTTATATCAACTACATAAAATTGATCCCTGGGTTTAGTAATCAAAGCGAGTCGGCCCCGCCCGACTTTAGCCTTTCCTTACTTGTTTTTTGTTTTTATAAATAAACAATAATTCATTTTGTATTATTTTAACAATTTAAAATTTTTTGCTTAAAAATGCAAAGTTATTGGTTTTTAATGTACTTCAAATAATTCATTTTTTATTAATTAGTAATATGAGTAAAATTGAGTAGTGTTAATTTAATTAATGTTAATTTAATATTAATTTGCGTTATATATTAATTCATACTAAATAAATATTATGTTATTTTTTGTCATTATGGTCAGTTCTAACGAAAAAAATGTTTTGCTTCAGTTATTCACCACTCCCACAGAAGGTCAGCTGTTCTACCCCGGGTAGCGGCAGAGTTTTTCAAATCGAAATGGAAACTAGTGAAAAAGTGGTTCCTTTACAACTACTTTATAATAACTTTTAAGTCTTTCAAAATAAAGGACACCCCTCCTATGACAACTCCATGTTAAATTCATTGGTGAAGATCCAAATTTTCACTACTTACGAATCACAAGATGAACATCTTTTCACTTCTTTGGGTGCTCTCTTTTTTCTGGGATATCATTTTGGGACAGAAAAAAGTCTAAGACATTGAAGGAGTGTCATAAGATCCAATTCCGCTTCACGACTTTTTAAGCTGTTTGATCCGTGGCCTAACGTTTTTCTGGTTGGTTGGTTTACACGATAACTGCCGAAAGTCGCTAAGTAAGTTATTGAAACTTTGTAAATGGAAATTTTCCCCCAAACTTAGTTTAAGTTTGAAGATGGGCGAAATTGCCACGCCCCTTTTTGCTCTCGAAATATTCAGAATTCGGACATAAATAATTGTTACATATTAAATTATTGTTAAATATTTTCAGGAAAAGAAACCCTAATTGAGACGCAACGTTGTATTCGTGCTTTAGAAAGAAACTAATAAACATGTCGCTGGCTTAACATGTAAAGGCTCTAAGTCCACTTTTTTAGAAATTGAGATTTTGATGCAGTTGTGTTCAATAAGAAACAAGTAAGGAAAGTTAAAGTCGGGCGAGGCCGACTATATGATACCCTACACTTAGTCATTATTAGTCTTAGTCATTATACCCTATGGTGTAGGATATAAAAAGGTTATTACATTTGAACCGGGTGATATAGGATGCAGCTATAAGAGGAGAATATACTACAAATTCCATACTTCTATCTGTATTTGTAAGAAAATTTGAACACAAACTATGAATGGGAGCTATATACAAATCTGAACCGATGTGACCCATGTTTAGCAAAGGTATTCTAGTTGAAATATTAGACACATTCCCAAATTTTATGGAATGTTAAATATGTGGTTTCTAGAGCGGAAAGAATAAAATCGGGAGCTATATATAATCTGAACCGATGTGACCCACTTTCGCTATAGTTGTTTCTATTTGAAATATTAGCTGATGTGCCGAATTAGAAGAAAATCTGTTCAGATATGCTATTTCTAGAGCGGAAATAATCAATTCAGTAGCGAAATTTGTATTGGAGCTATATAAAGAGTGATTTTTTTGAGGTTAGGATTTTCATGCATTAGTATTTGACAGATCACGTGGGATTTCAGACATGGTGTCAAAGAGAAAGATGCTCAGTATGCTTTGACATTTCATCATGAATCGTCTTACAAACGAACAACGCTTGCAAATTATTGAATTTTATTATCAAAATGCGTGCTCTGTTAAGAAAGTTCATTGCGCGCTTCCATTTTATGGTCAGTTTAATCGACCCACTGAAGCGGCTATTCGGGCTATTGTGACTAAATTTCGCACCAAATTTACATTGTTGGACATTAAACCACCAACACGCTTACGTAGAGTGCGAACTGAAGAAAATATCGCAGCTGTATCGGCCAGTGTTAATGATGACCACCAATTTTCGATTCGTCGCCGTTCGCACCAATTGGGTCTCTGTTACTCAAAAACGTGGAAATGCCAAAATTGGACTAAGCGGATGGACCACCTAAGACGCAGCCGCGGTCAACATTTAAATGAAATTATCTTCAAAAAGTAAATGTCATGGACCAATCTAATGTTTCAAATAAAGAACCGATGAGATTTTGCAAATTTTATGCGTTTTTTTTTAAAAAAAAAGTTATCAAGCTCTTAAAAAATCACCCTTTATATATGTCTGAACTCATCTGACCCATTTTCACCAGAGCTGTTTTTAGTTGAAATATAAGTTGTTTTGCCAAATTTGAAGAATATCTGTAAAAGTTTGTGGTTTCTAGAGCGGAAATAGTCAAATCGGAAGCAACATCTAAATCTGAACCGATTTGCTTCAAATTAAATACCGTTCGTCCTTATCCCATAAAACTTCGTTGTGCAAAGTTTCATTTAGTTCTAACAACAATTGCGACCTGGACTTTGATTACAAGAATAGATGGACAGACGGACGGACGGAAGTCGCTAAATCGACTCAAAAAGTGATTCTAAGTCGATCGGTATAATAAACGATGGGTCTATATCGTGTTCTTTTGGGTGTTACAAACAAATGCACAAAGACAATATACCCTGTGGTGTAGGGTATAAAAATACATCGATTTAAAAAAATAAAATACAGTTATCTCATTTGTTGTTGTTGTTTTGTAGTGATGAGTAAAGGCGCTAAGTCCAATTTATCAAATCTCTATGTAATATCCTACTTATTCCAATGTTGACATATCAACTGTTTCGCGCGGAATAGTCTGACAGTCCGTTGTTTTGAGTATCAACACCATTGACAGTCATGACATTAATCGTCGACTGCTTATCTCTCACTGTTTATCTTAGCTTATCTCCACACGTATGGAAATCGATCAGTCTAGTGAACACGTTAATAGTTTAATCACATGTGTTAAAAAATTGACTAAATGTTTTATAATAATTTATGTACGCTAATTTTTTTAAATTTCAACGTGTCAGTGTAATTTATGGTGCTTAAGGTAACAATATTACAATACATTTAAATTTTTAAAATATATTCTTAAATTATTGTTTTATTAGACGCCTACCATATCTTTTACTGGTTTCGACTTTGGAACTCAACCCATTGAAAGTGGTGGCGATTATGGACTTGAGTCAGACGACGGAGTCATAGGTCTGGTTCCGTATGGTTTTCATAGTGACTCCGATGATTCATATGAGCAAGGAAAAAACCTGAACCTTATGATCTTACTTATTTGGATCATTCATTTTTTAAAAAATTTAACAATGTACAATTTTGTACAAATATTCGCCCTGGCCGTGTAAAAGGCGATTCCAAAGTGACGGACATTCGAGGAATACAATACACACCAAATGGTGAAATTTATTTCAAACTTAGATTTCCTGATGAATGGAAAAATCTCCCCCAAAAAATAAATGAAAATGTAGTTGCACTGGAGTGGTCGGATTTACACCAACTTCATCAAGAAAGAAGAAAAATAAAGATTAGAAAGTTCGAGGACTTACGATATCTAAAATCCACTTTGCCTACAAAACACCATAAATTTTATGACGATTTGCCATACGAATAAAAATAGTCGTCGCCAGTTATCTTACTTTTTAATTCCTTTAAAAATTTAATTAATATTACTTTTTTTTATAACAGCAATGAATAATTTTTGTTTTCATTATGTAAAAGTATATACAAATACCGAAATTGAAATTACAATAATAATGTTATTCATACTTTTAAATAAATTCTGTTTCTTTTTTGACAATAATCAAAACAAACTTTACCTTTTAAATAACAACAATAAAAAACAACAAAAGTACACTTTCATTGTAGTAAGTAAGAAATATAATGATAGATAAGTTTTAAGAAAAAGATCTAAGTCCATGAAAGCATACAAACTAAGTAACAGAAAAATCTCTAAGTCCAAAAAAGCTTTTATCTCGGCAAATACTTATACTACACCACTCCGTGGACTAGGGTATTATAAGTTAGTTTTCCGCCAAATGTTTGTAACACCAATAAATAATCGAGCTAGACACACCTTTAAGTACACGAATCGGCTTATAATCACCAGCTCAAACGATTTACCGATGTCTGTCTGCCATCTAGTTGTCCATCAAGGCTTGTTCGCACTCTACAGGTCGCAATTGCTGTCCCATTATCATGAAATTTGGCAGAACTTACTTTTTTTGGCCAAGGACGATCGGTATAGAATTTGGAGGAAATCGGTCCAGATTTAGATATAGCCTCCATACAAATGTCGCTCCTGATTTGACTTTTTCCGCTCTAGAAACCGCATATTGTTCCCGATTATCTTTAAAATTGGCACAACATCTTATAATCTAACTAAAAACACCTATGCTGAAATATATATAGATATAGCGCCCATACAAATGTCGCTTTTCCGCTGTAGAAACCACATATTGTACCCGATTTTCTTTAAAATTGGCACAACATTTTATAATCGAACTAGAAACACCTATGCTGAAAGTGGGTAAGATCGGTTCAGATTTAGATATATATACTTGTATGATTTTACTCCTTGCTTTATAAGCCTGTAACTCTAATTTTAAGATGTCATTCGAATTTAACTTTTGGACAATAAAGAATTTAAAACCTAAGCGCTCACCGGCTAATTTCTAAAACAAATAAAACTATAAAAATATAAATTCATAATCACTTTATGACACTAAATGACCGTAAGGACTCTAGTGGCTAAAGTGAATCTGAGAACGAGTACTGTCGATTTATCACTTACTCGGGCCAGATAATAATATTCATATCACCCCTAAATATCATCTATATTTATAAAAGAGAATGCCGTCCGTGTGAACACGCAAAACTTTATAACGGATCGTCTGATTTTCACGATTTTGGGCTTGATGAATTCGTGTTGGCCCAAGGAAGGACATAGGATGTAGGACAATTTCCAGAAAAATATAAAATCCGGGAAGATTTTAACGAAAATTTTACTGTTTTTTTTTGTGAGTTTAACAAAACCAAATAATATTTCGAATGTTTTAGTTTTTTTTTTTCATGTCAATGTCATTTCTTTTGTGATTTCATATGTCGGTAATTATGAAACTCAATTAATTTCTTCGAATATTATTACATATTTTGGGTTTTCATTTTAGTGATCATGCCGCCAATAAGAAGGTCAAACCTTTCACGTCGCTGAAAATTGGAACCTATATATTACAAACCACGATAATATCAATATGATAAGATCAATATGAAACCTGATTTTAATTTTACCATTTGTATTTTGCCTGGCGAAGCGGGCGGGGTTCAGCTAGTTTATTACAAAATGAATAATCAAATATTGTAAAATGTGTATTTGCACTTTAATTGTTAATCTGTACCTACCTTTTTTTTCATTAAAAATAATTTTTTATGGAGAGCGCCGACATATTTGGTGCGAAGAAATATTTTACTTACTCAATCCCCTAAAAAACCACCCCCATAATGCTTAAATTTTTTTTTAAATTTTTTCTGCTATCTAACCATTATTTTAAGTCCATTTTTATACAAAAATAATTTTGGCCACCTAAAAGTGCAAAATCGACCTCTGTGCGATGCGTACCACACACCTCAGTTCACATACTTATGTTCAAATGCAATATAAAATTGAGTTTTATGCGTTTTTCTTCTGACTGATTTTGTTCTTTTGTTTAGTTCTGTTTAGCATGCATACTTAAGTCGTTCCTTTCATGACACATATCGAATAAATTGCAAATTTGCGTCTCCTTTTCGGGATTGGAGTAAGTACTCCTCACATTGTTTTGTTGGTTCCTTCGTTGGATTTGGCCCAAATTGGATGTGCGTGCGGTGTATGTAAATTACTGCAATTCTGGGAGTATCAAATAAATTAACCCAAGTTGTCGGTGTGGTATTTTTAGTACTTCCCTTATGAATTTTCCCTTTTCAACTTTCAAGGATTTTCCTGTCTTGAAAGATTTGTTTATATGTGACACACAGTTTTTGTTTGGATTTGTCAGGATTTATGTATTACATTAACGATTATTGTGACCATTTATTTCACAAAAAATGTGTGTATAAATACAACACTTCAACAATTTGGAGATATTATTATGTCATTGTTTTTCAAAGGTGATAAAGAAAAACCATCCACCGCTCTAAATTGTGTTTATCACTCTAGTTATTACGGACATATTGACTTGTGATTCTAAGTCCATCGGTAAAATAGTGGATGTATCTATATATTTTGTTTCCCATTTTTGGGTTTTTGGAAAATAAATGTATAAATTTATAATACCCTTGTGGAGATTATACATTATATAAGGAAAACTCTCACAACTGAACATTTTTCATTAACTCTTTGGGGCCTTAACAAAAATGATTACTTTTGCCAACACCACAAACAACATCAACCATTCATCTGTCTCAGCAGACATTCCATGTATAATAATCAAAATTTATTTGTTGGTGTTCACTTTACTCTGTTCTAAAAAAATATGATTATTCGGTGGATAACGTGAATTCAAATGTCAAATTCCATTTTCATTCACGATTTTATAAATGTTATTGTAAAGGTGTATGTTTCCAGCTGAAGGTGACATAATAAACTTAAGTGCAAAACAAAGTCAAACTCTGACAGTTTGGATTTGTTATACATCCTCCCAGAAACATTTTCAAAAGGTTACACCCAACGTTGAATTTCTAGAAATGTCAGCTGTCATATGAATGTCTAACCCGAACAATATGCGGCTGGCTAATTTATTTCGTAGAATTTATTGCTCTGTTTTTTATGAAAAATGTGATAGATTAGTTTTCTTGAATTCCGTTGTCTTATGTATGTCTAACTCGAATAACACGCAGCAGGCTAAGTCACAACACTTGATGCGTTTTTAAGGAACAAATATAACAAATTAGTTTCTTGAAGTCAAAAACAATTCTGTTTCAAAAGGTCACATCAGTCAACGTCAAATATGAGACATTTGTTTAAAAAATGCCGATTTGAGGCGACAAGTAAATAACAATAATTTGCATAATATTTATGTCTCGCAAAAGAAAAAATATATTTCTAGAAAACAATTTTTCTAAGGACATTTTTCTTTCTTTATAATTTTCTAAGTACAATCATGTTTTCTATTTTCTGATTGGAAAAAAATCAGAAAAAGAAGAACTTAATGGATTACAATTAAAGCAGAGTTCCTCGTAAAAATTCTCATGTATAGTATAGGCTGGGTCATTTAAAACTTTAAATTAGAATCGGCTATAAAAATGTACTGATTATTTCTCAAATTTCTGGTTTTATTGAAAAGGTGGAACTAATGGAACACAATATCATTCATATGACAACCACGATTGGCTCGGCAGTACTTCATCCGATCAACCCAATTTTTCAGTACAACCCAAAATCCACACCACTATTGAGAGCGACAATTTTGACTAATTGACATAGTCACCGAAATGAAAATGAGTTTCATGAAGGTTGAACTGAAGGCCGATCTCTTCTCGAAAATTTTCCACGTAAATTTCTAACAGTTAGCGTTAAAAACTCACTACTTTTTAAGTAAGTTTTTAATATTTCACAATGTTGTTTGAGCGTATAGCGTTCAATTTTGCAAATGTCAAACATAAACCTGATAATAACAAGTAAGGAAAGGCTAAAGTCGGGCGAAGCCGACTCTCTGATACACTCCACTTTCAATCCGAATACAATTCAATTCGGTGGAAAAGTGAAAGCGGGAAGTTTTTTTTTGTATCCTGTAAATATATGTGTTTGACAAAAAATGTTAAATCGGAAAGGACATTTGTAGCATATACTGAAACCTGGAACGAAATGGGTGAAATATAAAGTGTATAGTTTGGCCAAAATCGGTTAAACTTTTGGGAGCAACATTTGTATTTGGGCTATATTTAAATCTAAACAGATCTTACCCACTTTCACCATAGTTTTGTTTAGTTGGACTATAAGATATTGTGCCAATTTTAAAGAAAATCGGGTACAATATGTGGTTTCTATAGCGCAAAAGTCAAATCGGGAGCAACATTTGTATGGGGGCTATATCTAAATCTGAACCGATTTAACCCATTTTCACCATAGGTGTTTTTAGTTAGATTATAAGATGTTGTTCCAATTTTAAAGAAAATCGGGAACAATATGCGGTTTCTAGAGCGGCAAAAGTCAAATCGGGAGCGACATTTGTATGGGGGCTATATCTAAATCTGAACCGATCTTACCCAATTTCAGCATAGGTGTTTCTAGCTGGATTATAAGATGTTGTGCCAAATTTAAGGAAAATCGGGTACAATATGTGGTTTCTAGAGCGGAAAATGTCAAATCGGGAGCGACATTTGTATGGGGGCTATATCTAAATCTGAACCGATTTGACCTATTTTCACCATAGATGTTCCTAGTTTAAATATAAGATGTTTTGCCAAATCTGAATACAATATGATACAATATGTGGTTTCTAGATCGGGAAAAGTCAAATCGGGAGCGAAATTTGTATGGGAGCTATATATAAATCTGAACCGATCTGACCTATTCCCCACGGGTGTTTCTAGTGGAAATATAAGATGTTTTACCAAATCTGAAGACAATCTGATACATATATAAATCTGAACCGATCTAACACATTTTTACCACAGGTGTTTCTACTTGAAATATAAGATGTTTTGCCAAGAAAATCTGTTATAATATGTGGTATCTAGAGTGAAAAGATTCAAATCAGGAGTGAAATTCGTATGGGGGCTATATCTAAATCTGAACCGATTTTCTACAAATTAAATAGCGTTCGTCCTTGTCCCGAAAAACTTCATTGTACAAAGTTTCATTTAGTTATGTCAACAATTGCGACCTGTATCGTGATTACAGAATAGATGGACAGACGGACGGACATTGCTAAATCGACTCAAAAAGTGATTCTAAGTCGATCGGTATAATTAACAATGGGTCTATCTCCTTTCCTTTTGGGTGTTACAAACAAATGCACAAAGACATAATACTCTCGTGGAGTGTATAAAAATAAAAATGAATGTTATTCTACCTTTCAAAGCTATTAAAATTAAAATTTTAACTGGCCCTATATTAAGAATTTCATCTTTCAACGAAGGAAATAGATGTGTTTGAAAAACTATGCCAAGCAATAAGGAGTCTATGTTGTGGGTCTAATACTGCTGTAGAATCCACATTTCACACCAGATCGTTATCAACTTTGTTACGTCTATTTTTTGGTATAGCCTCCATGTAAATATCTCTCAGCTTTACTAGATCTAATTTATTATCAATTTATCCGAGTAATTTATCTGTTGTTCTACTTAAAGGGTTAAAGCTGGCTACGTATTGAGAGATAACTAAATATGTAGCAATCTGCATTAATATCGATTTTCTACTTTGACAAACTTCTATCCATGTCACTAAACGATCTTCCACTTCTGGGGAGTTGTTTTTTAATCTTTACAATTTACCTTTCATCATGTCAAACTTTTTTGAAGTATACGTGTTATTGTGGAACTTGGAAGGCTTTTGGAAGTTCTATCTGCATCTTCCCTTTTCGGAATTTTCAACATCTCACTGATATTCAATAATTTAGGCTTTCGTTTCGATATACTTATTTGTATTTCATTTAATTTGTGAGGTAAAACAAGATGTACACAATGACGGCTGAATCCTACTCCCACTCATATACCCGGTTCAAATTCCGACTTAAAGAGGTTGTTTGTGTGAAGGCATGAAAATGTCCAATTATCCAGGATCGACTGTAATGTATTTCAAATCACACAAATGTTAATTCGACATAAGGGTACAATTTTCATATGACTCAGGGAAAGTTGACCTCCAACTTAAGCTCATGGTTACAAATGTGTCTTACAAAGGGAAGATGTATTGGTAGAAGTGGTTTTAAGAATAAGGGGTCTCTTTTGTCAAGTCCTGTAGCATTTGACTTTATATTTAACATTAACCTAAGGACATCAGATTGATTGACAAATTCTAAGCTAAACGACGCATGTTCACCAGCTGAGATTATGTCAGGTTCATTTATGTAAACGTTAGGTTCGGCAGGAGGTACATCAATAGCTATTAAAGTTCGATACAACTCAGTCAAATTTTCAATTGAAAGCTTACCATTATTCATTCGAGACTTATCAATTATGATATTTTTTATCTCTCTCCTTATCCGTTTGCTTGTAACGGTTGATCTATATTTGTCACCATAGAAAGCGGATTTCGCATCTCTGATCTATTTTACAATCTGCCGTCTTATAGATCTGAATTCGAAATAAGTTACTAGTTCTTAATCTCTTTCACATATTATAAACATAATTCCTCCTAGAAATGAGACTCTTAATATTTTCGTTGAACTAGTCATCAATATGATTGTTATCAATTAGTCATCAATATGATTGAAACAATAAATTTGTTCGCATTGTTTAGATATCAGATCGAATGATAGCTGATGGCAATCAATATTTTGAAAATCTCTGTAACATATGGTCTCTCTGCTACGCTGCAACGTAAAATTGAGATCATGTCTTGAAAAGTAACACGCAGAAATTTGATCATATAGGGGTCGTAGTCCACTGAACATATACCAATTGTATTAAATTCATTAATTACCGAAGTATGTTATATTTCATCTAAGAAGACCAACCATAAAAGTAGACTATGTTTTCAAATAGCTGACATTCAACAGCGACGACATGCAAAAAAAAAGCGAAAAAATAATGAAAGATGAGCCAAATCAAAAAAAAAAATACAAAAAAATTACTCAAAATAAAACAAGTAAGGAAAGGCTAAAGTCGGGCGGGGCCGACTATATAATACCCTACACCACTCCCTGCGTATGTTCCTCGCTTTGATTACTAAACCCAGGTATTTCATGGGAGCAATTTTATGTAGTTCATACAAATTATATAAATTATATTCATATAATTTATATGTTATAAATTCATCTTCAGTCAAATTTAACGAGTATGGTAAATTGATCTAATTGTCCGACAGACAAATACAAATTATACAGTAGTATACCAAAGTCATTTCCAAGTATGGACATATGGACATCACCCAAACAATTCTCATTGCAATTCAATTCGGTAAAAAAGTGAAATCGGGAAGGATTTTTGCATCCTGTAAATGTATGTGTTTGACAAAAAATGTTAAATCGGAAAGGACATTTGTATGGGGGTATATTGAAACCTGGAACGATGTGACCCGCTTTCACCATGTCTGTTTATTGGTGAAATATAATATGTAAAATTTGGCCAAAATCCGTTAAACATTCGGGAGCAACATTTGTATGAGGTCTATATCTAAGTCTGAACCTATCTTACCCACTTTCACCATAGATGTTTCTAGTTCGATTATAAGATGTTGTGCCAATTTTAAAGAAAAACGGGTACAATGTGTGGATTTTAGAGCGGAAAAAGTGAAATCGGGAGCGACATTTGTATGGGGGCTATATCTAAATCTGAACCGATCTTACTCAATTTTTGCATACGTATTTCTAGTTGTATTATAAGATGTTCTGCAAAATTTAAATAAAATCGGTTACAATATGTCGTTTCTAAAGCGGAAAAAGTGAAATCGGGAGCGACATTTGTATGGGGGCTATATCTAAATCTGAACCGATCTTACCCAATTTTTGCATTCGTGTTTCTAGTTGGATTATAAGATGTTCTGCAAAATTTAAAGAAAATCGGGTACAATATGTCTTTTCTAGAGCGGAAAAAGTGAAATCGGGAGCGACATTTGTATGGGGGCTATATCTAAATCTGAATCGATCTTACCCAATTTTTGCATACGTGTTTCTAGTTGGATTATAAGATGTTCTGCCAAATTTAAAGAAAATCGGGTACAACATGTAGTTTCTACAGCGGAAAATGTCAAATCGGGAGCGACATTTGTATGGGGGCTATATCTAAATCTGAACCGATCTTACCCAATTTTTGCATAGTTGTTTCTAGTTGGATTATAAGATGTTGTGCCAAATTTAAAGAAGATCGGGTACAATATGTAGCTTCTACAGCGGAAAATGTCAAATCGGGAGCGATATTTGTTTGGGTGCTATATCTAAATCTGAACCGATCTTACCCAATTTTTGCATAGTTGTTTCTAGTTGGATTATAAGATGTTGTGCCAAATTTAAAGAAAATCGGGTACAATATGTAGCTTCTACAGCGGAAAATGTCAAATCGGGAGCGACATTTGTATGGGGGCTATATCTAAATCTGAACCGATCTTAGCCAATTTTTGCACAGGTGTTTCTAGTTGGATTATAAGATGTTGTGCCAAATTTAAAGAAAATTGGGTACAATATGTGGTTTCTAGAGCGGAAAATGTCAAATCGGGAGCGACATTTGTATGGGGGCTATATCTAAATCTGAACCGATCTTACCCAATTTTTGCACAGGTGTTTCTAGTTGGATTATAAGATGTTGTGCCAAATTTAAAGAAAATTGGGTACAATATGTGGTTTCTAGAGCGGAAAATGTCAAATCGGGAGCGACATTTGTATGGGGGCTATATCTAAATCTGAACCGATTTGCCTCAAATTAAATAGCGTTCGTACTTGATCCACAAAACTTACTTGTGCCAATTTTTGTTAAGATCGGACTATAGTTGCGACCTGTAGTTTGATTACCACAATAGATGGACAGACAGACAGACGGACAGACAGACAGACAGACAGACAGACAGACGGACAGACGGACATTGCTAAATCGACTCAGAAAGTGATTCTAAGTCGATCGGTATACTTAACAATGGGTCTATCCCGCTTCCTTTTGGGTGTTACAAACAAATGCACAAAGTCATAATACTCTCGTGGAGTGTATAAACATTTCTTTGAATCTAATAAAAAATTCTTACTTGTTTGGAAGAATATTTCCAAGGGTTTAAGTAAGAAAAAGAATCAGAAATTTTTTTGTATGGAAACAATTCCATTCCAGGAAATTTTAACTAAAAAATGTGAAATTTATTTCATGCATTTAAGTATTAATGAACTTATAAAATATCACTTGAAATTGTTTAGAAAAATCTTGAATATTAATCTAAGAAGCAATTCTCGTTCGTTTGCAGAGACTTATTTCTTAAATATTTCAAGTATTATTCGAAACAACCACTGCGAAGGCGCCTCTCTTGCTTTCGCAGCAATCATTGTGTAATACCTCATTTCTTTATGACAGAGGTATCATGAAACTTTGAGAAATATTTCATGTTGCTATTTTTGTACTAGTTTTGCATACTAAATTTTATTTATTTTAATTTAATTTTAATTTAATTTATTTAAATTTAATTTTTTTAAGTTCACTTTTTCCCTAGTATCAAGTAAAATTTTCCTCAGTTTAAGTAAAAATTTACTTGTTTTAAGGAAAAAATCAGCAAGATTGTTCTCAGCTTAAGTAAATATTTACCTGATTTGAGTAAAAATGTACTTAGATTTAGGAAAATTTCAGCAGAAGTTTACTTAGTACTTGGTTTGAGGAAAAACTTACTGGAATTTTCCTCAGTTTGAGTAAATATTTTCTTGGTTTGAGGAAAATTGAACTAAAATCGAGTTCAAAGCATGTACTACTTTCAAGGAAAAAATTGAACTTGATATGAGCAAATATTGCTTTAGCGCTATACGAAATTAAATTTTCTTAAATTTTAGTTAATTTTAAATCATTATAGGGTACACGTTTTTCTGAGTGTATAAATCCATAAAATATCAGTATAAATCCATAAAATAAGTATAAATCAGTTATAAACGCATATGAATTCACTATGGCGAGGTCATTTTCTGATTTAATAAAGATGTATCGAAAATAACAGCAATTTTCCCACAAATTAAATTTGCATATGACTAGATGCATTTTGATGCATTCTAATCTTTTGTGGACCAACAATGTTGAAAAAATTAAGATCATTAATGCCTTTACGGCGAACACCTTAAATTACATTCATACCGTTTTAAGAACTTATTTTGGACTAAAATATACCAAATATTGATTTTAGTCGGGAGCATCGATTCCTTTTTTCTTCATTACAAAAGAAGCCAGTTTTATACGTATATAATAAATTTTTAAATAAGTATATTCCACAGGATTATAGAAAGACGTCAAAATTTGAAATGCGTTTTTTTATTTCAATAGATGTGTTGGTAACTCCACTTTGTTTTCAGTTCATTACTCGCAAAGAAGCTATAGACGGGTTTTTGTTGAATTCCGCCCATATATTTCTTAATACAAAGCATAACAAGTGACATCATTTGAGCCCACCATTAAATGAAAACAAGTAAGGAAAGGCTAAAGTCGGGCGAGTCCGACTATATAATACACTCCACTTTCTATCCGAATATCGGTAAGAAAGTGAAAACGGGAAGTATTTTTGTGTGTTTCCTAATCATAGGCCAATATGATTTGGTCCAATTTGTCAAATCGATTAGAATATTTGTATTGGGGCTATATCCAAACATGGAATGAAGTGACTAACTTTCACAATAAGTTCTTTCAGTTCAAATAAACGTGTTATGCTTATTTTAAAGAAATTCGGTGAAAAACGTGTTTTCTGGGCGGAAATTCAATCCGGGAGCGAAATTTGTATGGGAGCTATATGTAAATCTGAACCGATCTGACCCATTTTCACCATGGGTGTTTCTAGTTGAAATATAAGATATTTTGCAAGATTTGAAGAAGATCTGTAATCTAAGTCGATCCTTTTTGTTGTTACAAACAAGTGCACAAAGACATAATACTCTCGTGGAGTGATAGTTATATCATTGCCACGCCCAACAAATATAGCAAATTTTGATTTTTTTACGATTTCGAAATCTATATATATATAAAAGAGTTGTGTTACTGACTGGCAATGATAAACCAGTCCGCAGACCAAACGGCTGAAGCCAGGCTCATGAAATTTTCAGTGTAGTTCCCAAATATGACGTCGACGTCGACTAAGAAAGGGTTTTACGAAATTCATACTTTTAGGGGGCCCAAAAAGGGATAAACATCGAACCTTCGTCCTGACTAAACGGCAGTAGCTATACGCATGAAATTCAGTGAGTTCCTTGCAATGACCATGCAAATAGGGATGCTACAAATAGGGATTTTTCGAAAGTTTTACTTTTAAGGGGCGAGCGGGACAAAAAGGGATAAAATTGGAACCAACTAAAGTATTACAGCTAGAATCGTGAACTTTGATATGTAAATTCCTCTGGCCATATAGAAACGAACTAAAGTTGAATTTTTCGAAATTTGTACTTTTAAGGGGCGAGCGGGACAAAAAGGGATAAAATTGGAACCAACTAAAGCATTACAGCTAGAATCGTGAAATTTGGTATGTAAATTCCTCTGACGATATAGAAGCGCAATAAAATTGGATTTTTCCTCTGACAACGTAGAAGTGCAAATCTAATTAAATTTTTCGAAATTTGTACTTATTATGGGTGTGCGGGACAAAAAGGGATACAAATTGTACCAAATAAATTATTGTTAGTTAGAATAGTGAAATTCGGCGTGTACATTTCGCGCGCAACATAAATGATGAGAGGGCCAAAAAGGGATAAAAATGGTACCAACTAAAGTATTACAGCTAGAATCGTGAAATTTGGTATATAAATTCCTCTGACCATATAGAAGCGCAGTAGTTTGATTTTTCGAAATTTGTACTTTTAAGGCGTGCGCGGGACAAAGTGCTGTACAATCCTTTAATTACGTAAACGCGGAACAGAAATGGATATTTCAAAATTTGTACTTAGAAGGGGGATACGGGACAACAAGGAACAAATGTGTTACCAAATAAAGTACATATTTTTAGGGGAAGCAAAAACACATATTACCTATAGTGATTTTTTAAAATGTGTACTTTTTGGGAAAGAAGTGCATAAAGTTATAAACAGGCTGGCTGAATCTAGAAACATGAGATCGAAGATATAAAAGGTTGTAATATTTTGTTCAAAACTTGGTAGAAAATTTAAAAATTATACATACGAAGTAGTTCAGCTAAAATAGTGCATATCGACAAGCACATTCACTTGACGGTGTGTGAGTGCTAGCTAATAGGAGGTTTCCAAATTACTATTTTAGATTTATCTATATCCACCAAAAGAAAATTAAATAAATAGATAAATAAATAAATAACAGAGACGGATAAAATTAACAAATAACTGACTTTTCCGCGTGCGAAGCAGCCGGTGCTGCTAGTATTAAATAAAAAGTCTTTTATCCTTTTATCGATGGTAACCAGTCTTAAATTTTAATAAATAACTCAATCGACATTTCCAAAAAATCGGAGGATAATTCATTCCATCTCACAAATTTTCCGACTGATTGAAATATGTGTATTATGCAATGCATGCTTTTAGGGTTATTATATATTTTGAAATCTTTTGTTGTTGACCTTAAGCTACAAATTAAACAAGTAAGAAAATGTCAGTCGGCTAAACCGACCGACTCACTCTCGGCGAATGTATATGCGGAAGTTATAAGGAATTAAAGTTTACTTAGCGCAGGATAATTGGTGGAAGATAGAGGGTTGTTAAATTTTAAGGGCCGATGTTGATTTTGAATAAAACACAAATTATTTATGAAATTATTATCATTTCTTTTTATTATGATAATATTAGTATGGTTCAATTATGTATGGAACAAAATAACGGCTAAAAAGCAGCCGCGACCTCGGCGGCACACCTCCATCCGATGGTCCAAATTTTCGATGACGCTGAGGCATAATTGAGATTCTATGCCATTAATGTGCCGAATTATCTCATCCTTTAGCTTTTGAATTGTTGCTGGCTTATCGACGTACACCTTCTTCTATCAAATAACCCCAAAGAAAGAAGTCCAACGGTGTCAAATCACATGACCTTGACGGCCAATTCACATCGCCACTACGTGAGATAACACGCCCATTGAATTTGTCGCAAAAGAGCCATTGTTTCGTTAGCTGTGTGGCAAGTGGCACCGTCCTGTAACATATCCACATATATGCCACATCCCTATCTTTCAATTCGGGCCATAAAAAGTTCGTTATTTTCTCACGATAGCACCAACACCATTCACAGTATCTGCCTGATCGACTTCATTTTGGAAAAAAAATACGGCCGAATGATGCCGCCAGCCCATAAACCGCACCAAACAGTCACTCTTTGTGGGTGCATTGGTTTATCGACAGTCACTCTTGGTTTATCAATCGCCCAAATGCGGCAATTCTGCTTATTGACGAATCTACTGAGGTGAAAATGTGCCTCATCACTAAAGATGATTTTCTTCGAAGTGAACGATATGCATTTTGATGTGAACGCCCATTTTCATAATAAGCCTGAATAACTTTAACGCGTTGCTCGATTGTGTATCTTTCCATGGTTCAAATTGAGTTAGTCTTAAATTGAGAAATGTCGAATGAAATGTAGAAAAAAACTTGACGTTTAGGTGTGGTTCACATTCATCATCGGCCCTTACAATTTAACCAACCTTTATATTGACAGTAAATGGCCCAACCCTATACTAAAGGGTCCGCCAAATAACTTTTTTTTGAAAATGCTATAAAAAAACTACTGAATATTTTCTCAAATTTCTTTTTTTATTTGAAAGTACAATCCTTCCGGTTAATAATGGAAAATAATTTCATTTAAATGACTGCTGAGGGCACCCCACAAATAATAGTCCAACGGTTGAATAGTTGGAAAAAAACGTTACATGGCGGACCCTTTATATCATCTACATTTCTCTGTGCGAAACCTAACACATTTGAAAAACGTGTTTTTAAATTTCCATAAAAAGCTATGCTATGGCATTTTTATGTATTGGCGGTGTAAAATACCATGGAATAAATCATTATTATTAAGCAATTATAATTTCTACTGCATAAGTACCATCTAAATATTATTCATTAAATAATTAATCCTCCCCATGCTAGTATTCATAAAGCCCGCACAAATCACTTGATGATCTGCGATAAGAGTTATTAATCTCACCCCAATACTGACTGCCGCACAGTAACAAAAAAGAAGCCGTTGAAAGTCGTGCTACCACTGGAAAATGTTATTTACTCGTAAAAGGAAAACCTAACGTGCAGAAGTGTATAATTTTCACATTTTCACAACAATAATTCATTAGCATTCTGTGCCACAAAAATAAAATATAAGTGTACACCATAGCAAGAGGTCTATTGGGCAATGGAATTACACTTTATCACATGAATATACATTTTTAGGACGCCTGCAAGTGCTTTAGAAGGAGTTGCTTTAGCATGGCAAAATCTTTTGTACTGAATATGAAAATGAGGTTAGGACAAATATTACAATTCATGAAATGTACAGCAAATTATTTGCATTTAAGCGAGATTATATCGGGAGGAAGTAAAATGAAGCTAGAACTGCCTTATGGTAGTTTGCCACGAGTTGTTGGAAAATTATGAAAATTTGTTTATTGTCTTTGGCATTCTCATTAAATACACTCAAGCAAAGTTTACTAAAATCAAGTAAAAATGGAGTAAAATTAAGAAAAAATTATGTTTGTACGCCATACTGGATGACTTTATTCGATTAATATTTCTTTTTATTCGAAGCTATCCAAATCCAGAAAAATTTACTTAACATTAGTTTTATTTACTCATTTTACTCCAACTTCAAAATATTTTTTGAGTGTACTTTTGAAAATTAAATTTATTACTGTGGTTTTGTGCGTTGCTCTCAAGGGATGGTATAAGAGGGGGATTCACAGCGATGATAGTGACTAATAAGGGATATATTTCTCGCAGAGGTGTTAAATATATAAATAATTGAAATTCCTTATTTAAATTAAATGACAAAAGTTGTTAGAGAGCCAACGTATTAAATTATGGATGTTTGTAGTAACATTGCGGAAAGCTGAGGACAAACACATTCGAATTTATTTATAATTAACGACCATACACATTCAAGGATATATTTGATTACAGAGTCGTTATCATATCATCAAATTGAAATTTAACTTTTTTTGCGACCAACAAATTATATTTTTATATCAAACGTTACCATTAAATGTATGTCCAGACAAACATAACAAACCGTTGAACTCTATCAGCACCAGTCCTTTTGGACAATTGAAAGCATTGTTTGTTATGCTGCTGACACATAATTTCGTATATAATTTCGTATATACTTATTTATCTATATTAGGCTGCATCGATTTTAATTCCCTTGGGAAGTGCAGATTAATTCATAGTAGCCCGAAATTTATTAGTTAGATGTAAAGGGTGGATAAATTGTAAGGGCCGATGTTGAATGTGAACCACAACTAAACATCAAATTTTTTTCTGCATTTCATTTGTCATTTCTCAATTTCAGATTAACTCAATTTGAACCATGGAAAGATACACCATCGAGCAACGCGTTAAAGTTATTCAGGCTTATTATGAAAATGGGCGTTCAAATTAAAATACACTTCGAAGAAAATCATCTTCAGTGATTAGGCACATTTTCACCTCAGTGGATTCGTCAATAAGCAGAATTGCCGCATTTGGGCTAATGATAGTCCAAGAGTGATTGTCGAAAAACTAATGCACCCACAAAGAGTGACTGTTTGGTGCGGTTTATGGGCTGGCGGCATCATCGGGACGTATTTTTTCCAAAATGAGGCCGGTCAGGCAGTTAATGTGAATGGTCTTCGCTATGGTGAGATGATAACGAACTTTTCATAACCCGAATTAGAAGATATGGATGTGGACAGGACGGGGCCACTTGCCACACAGATAACGAAAAATGGCTCTTTTCCGCGACAAATTCAATAACCGTGTTATCTCACGTGGTGGCGATGTCAATTGGCCGCCTAGATCATGAGATTTGACACCGTTGGACTTCTTTCTTTGGGGTCATTTGAAAGAAAAGGTGTACGTCGATAAGCCAGCACCAATTCAAGAGCTATAGGATGAAATAATTCGGCACATTAATGGCATAGAACCTCAATTATGCGCCATTGAGGATCATGGACCATTTGGACCATCTGATGGAGGTATGCCCCCGAGGTCGCGGCGGTCATTTGGCCGACATTTTATTCCATACATAATTGAACCATACCAATATTATCATAATAAAAAGAAATGACAATTATTTCCTAAATAACTTGTGTTTTATTCAAAATCAACAATGAAAAAATAAACATTATTTTACAATATTGTGATGGAAAAAATGTAAAGGCTTAAATCTTTCTGCGTGAAGAGTTATACATTTTCATTATTCCAACAATGATATTAATAGTGATATACTGCACCCAATAACCACGCCCACTAAATTTTATCCTTTTAAAAAATACAGAATATATTTTATTATTTTTAACGTCTATGATGAATTAAAGCCTCGCCCTTATATGTTCAATTAAAGGAACTTTTGATATTTATAACCATAACAACACAAGAACAACACTGCGCGACAGCCTAAAAACTCTGGGAAGTATTGCGCCGTACTACAATTTAAAAACAGTAGTTACACTTGCACAAGATGATATACAGCAGCGACGAGATAAAAAATGTCGACAAAGAAAAATTACTTCGAAAAAGTTAAAGTTTTTACGGCAATTGAAAGGTGGTATTGTGTCATTATTAATCTGGTTTTAAATAAAAAATTAAGTTTTTGTAATTTTGGGATAAAGCCTTTATAACCGTTTATGTATGTCAAAAATGAGACCAGTCAAAAAATAGCAGCGCTAATAAAAATTTAAAATATTTTGTTTCAATTCACTTTAATTGAAAACTTTTTTTGAATAATAAGTAAAATAAGGATATTTCCTTGAATTTAATACTTAGATGTACTGACTTTATGCCTTATTACTGCTACATTATGCCGTTTCATGGAGTCGACTAGTCTTTAACACCTTTCACACGGTATTTTTGCCCAGGGCTGTGGAAATTTGCTGGAGTCGGAATCGGAGTCGAAAAAAATGGTCGACTCCGACTCCGGGTAAATGTTTTTTTTCGTTATTATAAATTATAATACATATATTTCCAGGCTGAAAAAATGAATAAATAATGGTTTTAAAATCTTAAAATATTAGCCTGAGACATGTTCTGTGAACACAATTAGAATGTTTTATAATTGTATGAAATTAAAATAAAAGTAAAGTTAATGTGGTATTCATTTATTGATGCAATTTTAAAGAGACGTGCCGGCAAAGGTGCTATTATAGATCAAGCGACTCGTTGCTCAAACGTCTAATTGAAATAAAAAGTTATTTAAACGGTTTGGGCAATAATTATCTCGCATTTGCAGAAAATGTTGTGATCAAGCCATTGTTTTCGAGAAGGTCTTACAGGGTCCTTATATTTTAACTAAAAAATTTCAAAGCGAGAATTTGACACCAGGAGGTTTCTACAGGTAATGGAAAGAACTAATATTTAAATTGGAGAAATTTGAAAATGGAATTGTAAACGACTTCTTCAATGACTAGAAGAGAGACGGCAATAAGGAAGAATTCTATTCTATTGGCGGGAATATGTGTCGACCCATTAAATAGAATTTTATTAAATCAAGTTTTAGTGGCACGGCAAATATTATATGAATTGATAGAAAGAATGCAAACAACTTTTAGTCCAGATGGTTCACAATTGTGCAATACATTTCACGAATCAACTCCTTCTGACGACTTCGAAAAGTATTTGAATAGTTTGGAGCAAAATAAAGCTAAAAGGTTAAGAAATGATCCCGTTGAAATACAAAAACAAAACCCTTATCGGGAATTGGATGAAATAAAAAATGTTGACAGGAAAGACAAAAGGATTTCTACCAAGTAGTTGGATATTACCCGAAAATTATTCGTCATGAGGTATTAGTAGCAGCTGCAATGCAACCTACTCAAGTGAGCGTAGAGAGATTATTTTCCGCCCTAAAATTTTTAAAAAGTGATTAGTAAGTAGTAGTGAGTAGTTATATCTTTTTGTTTCCATAGTATTTTGTATAATGTATTAAAATATACTTTACTTTAAACAATACTTTACAATAACGGTATTTTTTGTTTGTTTTATGAAATAAAATGGGTTTTCTTTAAAAAATGGACATTATTACAGTTATTGAAAAAATACACCACTAAATATTATTGATTGAACATCCGGAGTCAACTCCGGAGTAGGATTTGGAGTCGAAACATTATAAAATGCTGGAGCCGGAGTCGCAAAATTGCTCGACTCCACAGCCCTGTTTTTGCCCATGCCACTATAATATTGTGCCAATGTTCGTTATTGTTTTTGGTTTTGCTAGTGAGACCTAAATTTAGACATCATAATCAAATTTTTTAAAAATTTTGCAAGAAGACACATTTAAGGGGCATTCCATATTCATACGCAAGCATAATACTATGCAGTATTTTGAAGTACTGAACAGAGTCCATGGTAGTTCTGGGCCAATGTATTGACCCAACCAATATTATGAAAAGGACGGCCAGGCCTTTACGCTTAATCCTTCATGCTAAATATTTTGCTACTACACCTGGAGAAATTATTTTATATACTTGTTCGCACCCTATGATAAAAGTACTAGTGTCAAATTAAAGAGGAGAATAGCTGTTAAAAATACTCTAAATATCATGCTCTTATCTATATTAGTTCAGCATTAGCATATATTTCAAGTTTACCCTTTAGCTTTTCTAATTTATTCATATCTTTCTTTTTAAGAGATATAACTTTAAATGGTCGTTAATATTAAACTAATAGAGATAGAGCCTTGAAATTTAAACTATTTTGTGGTAGGTATTGTCGAGTACAACAACAATTTTTATTTGAAATTTGCCAGACACCGGATAAAAATCGGTTTTTCTTACCTTTGCCCACTTATAAGCCTATAAATATATCAACCGATATTTACATTCTTATAGGATTTTAAAAGAAGAAACCTTTCGATCGATATATAGCTTATTTAAGAAATCTGTGCGCTTTTGTTCAGCAAACACATTTTTTAACTATTTTTAACCATTTTTCAAATTTAGCAATGTTTTTGCGCATTAATTTGTTTGGAAACCGTACTACTTGTAGTATTATTTAAATAACACATTTAGAAAGGAGTAAAATGCCGTTTTGTTTTTAAAAAATCGGTGAATAATTGACTGAGTTACTTAAGTTTTTATTAATACCAATTTTTTGTAATAATACTCGTTTTGGTCATTTCAGTTCACATCTCTCATTTTTTTATGAATTGAAGTGCAAAAAACATACCTAAATCTCATGTAAAAGATAAAAGCGATGAAAAATTACTATACTATGCCTTCCAAAAATATCCGAATTCACAAGGTGGGGAAAATGTGTTCCAAAATTGGAGATTTTTTATTAAAATGGTCACTATGCTCTTTTTACCATTTTTATTTATTATGACGAATTTTAGGTATATTTATTAGACTTCAATTCGTAATATAATGGAATTGGTCTATATCGTTTCCTTTCGGGTGTTGCAAAACAAATGCACAAAGACATAATAGAAATAAGTTTGATCGAAATAGGTGGAATTAGAATGTATTAACTTCAAAACACATGAAATACAATATTTTTAGATTGGATATTTTTTTTTTACCAAATAAAGCTAAAATAATTTTATACCAAATCAAATTTATTTTTTTATTATTTTTAGAAGGAGAAACAATTAAATTTTTGCAAATCCCACATTTCTTCGCTTAATGGAAAATTTAAATTTGTCATGCATCTGTGCCAGAAATATTTAATATATAATTTTAGTAAGATAAGTCGATACGGCTCAATGTATAAACACATGTTAAAAGATTAATCTGCATATAATTCTCCTATATTTATCTGCAATATAATTGTGTGTTTTTCCATTATATTCGTACACGCTTCACAGTAGACAAATTGCTATTCCTGTGGACGAGCAAATTGCACATCCGGAAATGTCACATAAGAATATGCATACATTATTCCTACACTACTATACATATACAAAGGAATTGAAAATTCATTTAATGATTTCATATTTAATAAATTGTTGTAGCATCATCCGTAGGATTGGGGTATAATAAGCATATCATACATAGTAAACCAATGGCTTCTCTTCTGTATTGTTATCGTAAATGTAGACAAGGCTTTAACAAATATATCGACGATATATTACTGTTATTACCTTTTTAATAAATTAAGATTTTAACATCCACTTTCACAATGTCTGGTTATCCTACGGTTAGAGCTAACCATGTTGATATGTTGTCTTGTACCTGGAATTAGTCGATCAGTCGATGTACATTAGACCGACACAGCTAAAAATCGTAAATGCAATTGGGAATATTAAAGCTAACCTCAATATAAGCCCGCATTTTTGTTTATTGTTTCCAAATCCGTGTGGTAAGCCCGAAAAACGTTTATATCGTATATTTGTATACCCTCCAGTATGGGGGTATACTAACTTTGTCATTCCATTTGTAACACCTCGAAATATCTACCTGAGACCCTATAAAGTATATATATTCTTGATCGTCATAATATTCTAAGATGATCTAGCCATGCCCGTCCATCCGTCTGTTCTCGGTTGAAAGCACGCTAGCATCTAAACAAAAGGAGCTAGGACGTCCATAAATGTCCACAAGGAAAAATGTTTCCCTCGCAAGAGCTGAAAATACCCATACTAACCCCTAATATTTTAGAGTATTTAATTATATTTCTTCATATGTCTGCTTGTACTTACTTGATATTGGGTATGCGCATTCCCCCATAACCAAAACGTGCACCATAAAGTGATTCTTATTTGGGGGCGATGAAATGGGCCAAAAAGGGATAAAAATGGTACCTATCAAACGGCAACAGCTAGAAACACGAAATTCGGTGTGCATATTCCTCTAATTGAGTAGATGCATAAATCAAAGTATTTTTTTCAAATTCGTACTTTGAAGGCGTAAAATGGACATAGAGGGATAAAACAGCAACAACCAAACGACTGAAATTCGGTGCATACATTCCTCTGACTGTATAGATATGCAAAATAAAAATATTTTTCAAAATTACATCCCTCTAATTTCGTCGACACGTATTATAAAGACATTTTTGGAAATTCGTCCTTTACGGGGATAATATGGGAAAAAAGGGATAAAAATGGTACCAACCAAAAGTGCAAACATTTCTCTGATTGCATAGACAAAATAGAAAGATTTTTCAAAATATTTTTTTTTAATTCGTACTTTTAAGAGATAAAATGACATAGAGGATAAATATAGTACCAACCAAACGGCTACTCCTAGAATAATGAAATTCGGTGTATACATTCCTCTGACTGCGTAGACACGTAAAATAAAGAGATTTTCTGAAGTCATATTTTTAAGGGGATACAAATGGTACCAACCAAATGGTCGTAGCTAGAGTTATGGAATTCATCTCACTGGCAAAATTAATATGATTTTTCCAAATTCGTACTTTTTACTTTTACGCAAAAATGTGTAGAATCGGGAAGTTAGGTTATCATGCACTGTGTACGTGAGAGATGATGAATTTTCGAAATTCATATTTATACATTACACCAGAGTATTATGCCTTTGTACATTTGTTTGCAACACCCAGAAGGAAACGAGATAGACCCATTGTTAAGTACCGATCGACTTAGAATCACATTTTGAATCGATTTAGCAATGTCCGTCCATCTATCTTGTAATCAAAGTACAGGTTGAAATTGTAGCCAGAACAAAATGAAACTTTGCACAACGAAGTTTTTCGGGATAAGGACGAACGCAATTTAATTTGAAGAAAATCTGTTCAGATTTAGATATATATTTATTTTAACAGATCTTCTTCAAAATTGGCAAAATATCTCATGTTTCCACTAGAAACACCCACGGTGAAAATGGGTCAGATCGGTTCAGATGTATATATAGCTCCCATACAAAATCCGATCCCAAGTCGGCTCCGTCCGACTTTAGCTATTCCTTACTTGTTTTGGCATTAAAATAGGATGGAACCAACCAAAGGCTAATAATGTTCCCACTATCGCCCAATATTTATCGTATTTAAGCTACTTTGAAGATTGCTGGCTTATATTCACTTTTGCGTGGTTTAAAGTAATTAAAATTTAATATTTATGTTGTCATTTATTTTGGTTTAAGACCAAAGGTTGAGCTGAAGTCTTCAGCAGAACCCAAAATTAGCAAAAAAGCAAAGTGAGACCTTTATTGTTGCAGCTAAAAGTTGACTGCGCAGTTTCGATGGGCGCTACCCCATCTCGTCAGAACTTTCGCACCGAATGTATGTCTTTGACTTAAATCAGGGTTCATATTAGAACCAGCGGTCACATATGACAAATGAGAAGCGCTGATAAACAAAATATTCCACCGAACTAAGCCGACACAGCCTCTGTGAAATCCAACTCATGGTAAAGTTCGACCCGACCGAACTTAACTCCGTTTTTGCTTGTTTGTTTGTGGCTCGATCGTAACAAGCGAATTAAACCTGTGTAGGTCTCAACGAATACTATAATTGCCTCATAGATGTCGCTGATGAGCAATGTTTCTACCACTAAAATTTAAATAATATATAGGCTTAAGTTTAGTTTTGACAAAAATAATTCTGTCGGACATTAACTTACAACATGGTCGCTTAGACCACAAAATGAAAACTTTTACCCACTCTGAAATAAAACTAAGACCACCTAAGTTTATACTATAAACTTATTAGTTTATACTATAAAAATGATCACAATTCAGTTCCAATCAAAAAGTCTTAATTTGTTGAGCAGAGTTATTAGCGGAGAATATACTATTTACTGCTACCGTAAATATTTCACTTTATGCAACCAAAATTTTGCTATCATTTTCTGATGTATTTTGGCTTTCTAAACTAAAAACGATATTATTTTTTTTAAATATTTTTACTATACTTCCAATTTTCGCCGAATATACGTTCAATTAAAGATTCGAAATAAATATTTTACTTTATTAATGGCACAGAAAACTATAGCTGTATTATAAAAGTTCTATAGATGAATGCAGATGTTATGACCCTCTTTATAGCAACGAATGAACATTCCAAAGCATTGCACTAACGCACCTAACATTTGCGCCTGGAGCTATGAGGTTAATTAAATCTATACACATTTCTACAAAAATGCTTGCATTGGACATATGGATATTTATCTATAAATGTTGCCATTTTTTCTGATGTCATGCTACAATTTTATTTGATTTCTCCGCTAATAACATTAGCACTAACAAAACACAAATATGAATATAAACTAAACAAAACGCAAGCACATTGAGTCTCAATACAGACATAATTGGATTAAAGTTTTTATATAACTGCAATTGACAATATTTGTACGAAAATGCGATTCAAAATTAAAATCAATGTCTGTATTTGGTTGCAAATAGAATTAGCTCATAACATCTAAAATGTGTCATTGTTTTCATTTATGAAAATAAAATGAACAAAGGTTAAATACATATATTTTCAGGAACTTTATTTAAAACTCCAATCACATGCAAAACAAATATAGGATTTCTTTAAATGTTCTCATTAATGTTTAGAAAGTGATACCAATCTACTTACTACTATCTGAACCCCCTCCCGCTTCGCCAGGCAAAAAATAAAACAATCGGTAAAATTAAAATCTGCTTTCATATTGATTTTTCTCCTGGTCGGTAATATATGTAACAAATATAATCAATGTACTTCCCTGAGATAATAAAGAAATGGATATGGTCCACGGAGAACGTTAGTTTACAGCGAATAATGGAAGAAATGTCAAAAATCAAATTGATTGTTTGTTAAGTGTGATTCACCTCCTTTCCATTACCTAAACAAAAAAATTCATTCTTAAGTAGAAAATACATTACATTCAAACACACATAGAAACACCTTTCTTTACTACTGTGCTAAGAAAATCCAAAGAAAACGTGTAATTTTACTAAATTCAAATCAAAAAAAGTAAGGAAGGTTAAAGTTGGGCGTGGCCGACCATATGATACCCTACACTTAGTCATTATACCCTATGGTGTAGGCTATAAAAAGGTCATTACATTTGAACCGGGTGATATACGATGCAGCTATAAGTGGAGAATATACTACAAATTCCACACTTCTATCTGTATTTGTAAGAAAATTTGAACACAAACTTTGAATGGGAGCTATATACAAATCTGAAACGATGTGACCCATATTTAGCAAAGGTTTTCTAGTTGAAATATTAGACGCTTTCCCAAATTTTATGAAGTGTTAAATATGTGGTGTTTAGAGCGGAAAGAATCAAATCGGGAGCTATATATAATCTGAACCGATGTGACCCACTATCGCTATAGTAATTTCTATTTGAAACATTAGCTGATGTGCCGAATTAGAAGAAAATCTGTACAAAAATGCTATCTACAGCAGAAATAATCAATTCAGTAGCGAAATTTGTAATGGAGCTATATATATATCTGAACTCATCTGAACCATTGTCACCAGAGCTGTTTTTAGTTGAAATATAAGTTGTTTGGCGAAATTTGAAGAAAATATGTCAAATTTCTAGAGCGTAAAGAATCAAATCGGAGGAGACATTTGTATGGGAGCTATATATAAATCTGAACCTATCTATCTTAATGTAAGCTGTTTTGCCAAATTTGAAGAAAATCTGTCAAAGTTTGTGGTTTCTAGAGCGGAAAGAGTCAAATCAGAGGAGACATTTGTATGGGAGCTACATCTAAATCTGAACCGATTTGCTTCAAATTAAATAGCGTTCATCCTTATCCCATTAAACTTCGTTGTGCAAAGTTTCATTTAGTTCTAACGGCAATTGCGACCTTGATTACAAGAATAGATGGAATAGATGGACGAACGGACATCGCTAAATCGACTCAAAAGCTCGGTTTAGTCGGTTTCCTTTTGGGTGTTACAAACAAATGCACAAAGACATTATACCCTGTGGTGTAGGGTATAAATACCCCATCTTTTAAACCCTGCCATTTTTATATTATCTAAGCAGGTTACAACTAAATTAACTCACACAACAATATAGGAATGTCGGTGTCGAATATAATCAAAACAAGTAAGGAAAGGCTAAAGTCGGGCGGGGCCGACTATATGATACACTCCACTTTCTATCCGAATACAATTCAACTCAGTAAAAAGTGAAAACGGGAGATGTATGTTTCCTAATTATAGGCTGATATGACCTGGTCCAATTTGTCAAATCGAAATAAATATTTGTATCGGGGCTATATCCAAACATGGAATAAAGTGACTAACTTTCAAAATAAGTTTTTCCAGTTCAAATATAACGTGTTGTGCTCACTTCAAAGAAATTCGGAGAAAATTCGTGGTTCCTGGGTCGAAAAAAGTCTATCTGGGAGCGAAATTTGTATTGGATCTATATGTAAATCTGAACCGATCTGACCCATTTTCACCATGGGTGTTTCTAGTTGAAATATAATATATTTTGAAAGATTTGAAAGAGATCTGTTAAAAGATGTGGTTTATAGAGTGGAAAAGTGAAATTTGTGTGGCAGCTATATATAAATCTGAACCGATCTGGCCCATTTTTACCACAGGTGTTTCTAGTTGAACTATAAGATGTTTTGCCAATTTTGAAGAAAATCTGTTAAAATATGTGGTATCTAGAGCGGTAAAAGTCAAATTGGGAGCGAAATTTGTATGGGAACTATATATAAATCTGAACCGATCTGACCCATTTTCATCTTGAGCGTTTCTAGTTGAAATATAAGATAGTTTGCCAAATTTGAAGGCAATCTGATACAATTTGATTTTTCTAGAGCGGCAAAAACCAAATCGGGAGCGAAATTTGTATGGCAGCTATATATAAATCTGAACCGATCTGGCCCATTTTCATCATGAGCGTTTCTAGTTGAAATATAAGATAGTTTGCCAAATTTGAAGACAATCTGATGAAATTTGTGGTTTCTAGAGCGAAAAAAATCAAATCGGGGGCGAAATTTGTATGGGAACTATATATAAATCTGAACCGATCTGACCCATTTTTACCACTGGTGTTTCTAGTTGAACTATAAGATGTTTCGCCATTTTTGAAGAAAATCTGTTAAAATATGTGGTATCTAGAGTGAAAAGAGTCAAATCGGGAGTGAAATCCGTATGGGGGCTATATCTAAATCTGAACCGATTTTCTTCAAATTAAATAGCGTTCGTTCTTATCCCGAAAAACTTCGTTGTGCAAAGTTTCATTTGGTTCTGTCTACAATTGCGACCTGTATCGTGATTACAAGAATAGAGACAGACAGACAGACAGACGGACATTGCTAATATAATTAACAATGGGTCTATCTCTCTTCCTTTTGGGTGTTACAAACAAATGCACAAAGACATAATACTCTCGTGGAGTGTATAAACTGGTTTAATTTCGTATGGGAAGAGTCACGGCCACTTTCCGCCCATCTCGGTGTCGAATATACTCTAAACCTGATTTTAATTTCATATGGGAAAGGTCAAGCCCACTTTCCGCCCATCTTTGCACAACTATTTACACTGGATCATAGATTTTTTCAAAAAAAAAAAATAATTTTTCCCCAAATATGAGAAAGTGTAATTCGCAACATTTGTAGACATCATAATAACCTTTAAATGAAAATATTAGTGCGATTGCACCAATATATCAAAAATGATATATTGATAAATAATGAATATTGAAGGTACCCACGACAAAAATTTTAATTTTAGTATTTTTTAAAATATCCATAAAAAATGTTATCTGTTGATTTTATGAATCAGCATGCCTCAATGCATACAAAATATATATATTTTTATTTTTTTGTTAATTAGTGAAATTAGAATTACTCCACATTATAAATGAGTCTAGAGTGGGGTTTGGAAAACATTTGCTTATAAAGCTGTAATTGTACCCTCTATTCTAACAGTGTCAATTTTTTAGGCATTATTATTTGCAAATACTCATTCACTTCATTGATAGTGATAATTGTTGTCAGTCTATTAACAACATACTCTAAAATAAACACAATAAAAACAATATTAAATCAATATCATAATTGTGCTCTGAATTACTGATTTCATACTAATTAAATATTTGTTAAAGCATGAGTATACATAAGTAAATACAAACATAAACATAAGCTGTGTTATTTATAATACAATCGATTGTTTGCTAATAAACTAATTACGTTTGTTTTCCTTCTCTTCTTTCCAGATGGTCCATTCGCCATTCTCACCACCTGTGTCCATAGTCGGTGACGGGAGTGTGGATGTTCAACATTGCCCTACCTAAGGTAAGTTTGCCTTCCCTTAAGCACCGCCATCCATTTCTTCTTTCCTAAAATTTCACTCTTGGGAAGAGACCCAAGGCGAAAAATATGGCAGGAAATTGTGTTGTTTACCGTTGATACATATTGAACATGATACTCACAAAAGTTTGTTTGCAAGATAATGAACAAATAATAACTTGTCTAGGGGATTCTCTCACAGAGGGTTAATGTGTGCCTTTAGGTGTGTTCGTGTGATATCCCACACAATTCCCAGTCGAAGCGAAGTGGCCTATATTTCCTTAGTTTCCTTTTAGTCGATACACATACTTTCAACATACTTTTTCTTGGACTACTTGTGGGTATTGTTATGTCGCCTAGGCTATTATGTGGCTCTTTCGTATCTTTTCCGAGATAGCTTTAAACGCACACATTTTCTGTTTTGAAATTTTGTACTTTAAAACTTAATTGTTTCTTTTGGAAAATAATGGGATGCGAAAACCATGAGAATTCAAATTGACTGATACTTTCAATCATCATATGAAAACTTAGAAGGTTAAATTACACTAGTCAACAGTCAAAATGTACTCGGGATGCGATAATTTTTTCTGTGTAGATAACCTTGACATGAGCTCGAAAAACGCAATAAAAATTTTTTTTTCGTTTGGTTTTTGTTTTATTTTTTTTTTTTTTAATTTAAAAATTTTTTTTTTTTGGTTAATTTGTTTCGTCCGGCATAACTCGGGAACCACTAGCCCGATTTAATTGAATTAAATTTTAAAAAATTTAAAATTACAATTCCCTTAATCTGTTCATATATTGTTTTCCTATACAAGCAACAGTTTCCAAGTTAAAAATGAATATATAAAGGAAAAAACTTATTTTTTGCCTAAAGATTTAATTTTTTTTTTTAAATCCATAAAAAATCCAAAATGAAAAAAATGTCAAATCTTATTACTTTTACGTAAAGTCACATAACCTATGTGTTCGGTCACCGTATTAGTTTACATACTGAAAATAATTTATATATACTTTTTCACTACTGAGCCACTGTATTTAAATGTTTCAAATTATGTTTTTCTCTGCTTGCGCTGGTCGCAAGTTCTGTAAAGACAAACTATGGATTAGTGTTATGTTTGTTGTTGTTGTCTTTGACTGAATTCGTCAAAAACAACCAACAACAATTATACATGTACATATGTATGTAAAAAGTACATCGAGCTAGATTCACTCAATTTAGCGGTGTTTATCTACGTAAATATATTTGGTATATATATGCATACATGTGTACGTATGTATGCATAATTTTCAATTTCTTTTTGTCTCGCTGTTTGTTTTTGAGTTTTGAAATAATAAAGTATTGTATTTTTGGAGTTGACTGAAGCATCATCGCTGCCTTTTTACTTGATCGAGAGATTGACAGTAACGCTTGCCTTGTGATTTGCACTGTTCAAAGGAATTGATTTGCAGTGTGTGGTTCTTTAGTTCTATTTGAACAAATCCATATAGCTGCCGATTGGGAAAACACTCCTGACCGTACATTTTGGCGACCGTGACAGGACAGTGCAAATTTACATTTTTTTTGTCGAGTTATTGTTAATTGTTTCGCTTCCAGCAAGTTACATTGACATTGCGAAGTATCCATCTACTTTTTGTTTGGCCCATCAAGTACACTCTTATCATCATCATGACGTTGGAAGAATATAAGCAACAACGTGCTACAGCGAAGAAAAATATATCTCGTATTAAAACAATCATCGAAGCCAGTGGAAAAGGTGGAATAAAGGCACTATCTTCCATTGATCTGAAGTGCCGCTTGGGAATACTGGAGTCATATTTTAAGCAAATACTTTCTCTCCAAACTTGCATCGAAAACCTTGACCCTAATGATAATGGCCGTGCAGACATAGAAGAATTATACATCAGTGTTAAATCCCAGATTCAGCAACAGCTTAATGAGGACGTTCACAATACAACCATATCTGAGTCATCTGTGATGTTTACACCTTCCAATAACAATTTGCCCCGACTTAAATTACCCAGCTTTGACGGGAAGTACAGTGAGTACAAAAATTTTATAACGTCGTTCAACCAAATCATCGACCGTGAGCATGCACTATCAAATATAGAAAAATTTAACCATTTGTTAAACTGTCTCCAAGGTCATGCTCTAGATACAGTGAAGGCATTTATGGTTAGCAATGAGAATTACCCCAAGGCTTTAGAACGGCTCAAGGCCCGCTATGATAATAGCACGATGATATTTTTGGAAAACATTACGTCACTTTTTGAGCTACCTGATGTTTCTAAATCAAACTCTGGTCAGTTAAGGAGTCTCGTCGATAATGTATCCGCACTCTTTAGCTCACTTCAATCTTTGGGCTCGCCCACTGATATTGCAAACGCAATGCTGATCCATATCGTAATGGAAAAAGTTGACGAAGACACTAAAAGAAAATGGAAAGATTCGTTGGATTTTAGTAAACTTCCAACATGGGACGAATGTTCAACCATTCTCGAAAGGCGATGCCAATATTTGGAATCTCTAGATTCCACCCCTGTCTCTAGAAGGTTAGACCAACAGTCCGGAAAGTCAAGGCCTAAACAATCGAAACAGGGTTATTCGTTTACATGCTCCAAACATCCTTGTTCATTCTGCTCTAAGTCGGACCATACAATTTTCCAGTGTCAACGCTTCAAGGACTTGGATGTACCTCAAAGATTTGAAAATGTGAAAAAACTTGGTCTTTGTCTCAATTGCCTCTATAAGGGGCATCAGGTTAGTGGTTGTCCATCGACATATAAGTGTAAAAAATGCACTGGCCCTCATCATACCATGCTACATCGTCAGCAGTCTGCTGCCAGACCATCGTCTCCTGTTCCTAATTCTTCGACATCTAGGGCTGCATTAAACGATTCGTCTGCGTCGGTCCATACACATATGGAAAAAACTTCTCTACAGCAAGTACTTCTTGCTACCGCTACGATTCTGGTTCGAGATAATTCGGGAATTTACAGATTAGGATGTGCTCTTCTGGATTATTGCTCTCAGCTTAATTTTATCACTGACGAATTTGCTCAACGGCTACATCTCAGCAAATCTAAAAATTCCGTTGAAGTTTCTAGCATTGGAAATTCATGTACAAGAGTGAAACATAGATGTTCTACGACAATTAAGTCACGCATTACTGATTTCGAAGTGCCTCTCTCGTTTTGCATTACACCTAACATATCATATCAACCTGATTCAGAGTTAGACGTTTCGTCGTGGAATTTGCCTCCGAATACACATCTTGCTGATGAAAACTTTTTTAAGTCAAAGAAAATCGACTTACTGATTGGTACAGAAACTTTCTTCGATATTTTGTCTGTGGGTCAAATTAAACTTGGTCCAAATTTACCTAAGTTACAAAAGACTCTTTTCGGGTGGATCGTCACCGGTAAATATAATTCTGCGACCAAGAACAATTTTGGGTCATCGTACATGCTCTCTACTGAAGATGAAATCAACATGAAATTGGAACGGCTGTGGAAAGTCGAGGAAATTGATACTGGCTCTGCAAGAATGACACAGGAACAGTATGAATGCGACAACTTTTTTAAAACTACTGTTACTCGAGAATCTTCAGGTAGGATTGTCGTAAAATTACCTTTTAAAGAACCTTCTGAATCTCTAGGTCTGTCACGCAACACCGCATTGCAACGATTTGCTGCACAAGAAAGACGATTGGCTCGTGATTTAGATCTGAAATCAAAATATGTGGCATTTATGAAGGAGTACGAAGATTGCGGACATATGAGTTTGGTTAGGGAGCCGCTTCTTAAGGGGCCACACTACTATATTCCACATCATTGCGTTCTCAAGCCGAACAGCACTTCAACGAAACTCCGAGTAGTCTTTGATGCTTCTTGCCCATCTTCATCGGAGAAGTCATTAAATGATGTTTTAATGGTTGGCCCTACAATTCAAGAAGAATTATTTTTGCTGCTGCTGCGCTTTCGATTAAATCGTTTCGCCATTACTGCAGACATAGTCAAAATGTATCGACAAGTCCTCGTTGATCCACACGACCGTAAGTATCAATACATTTTATGGAGAAATTCTGAGCAAGATGAAATTCGAACATATCAACTTAATACGGTCACTTACGGAACATCCGCCGCCCCATTTCTCGCTGTTCGGAGTCTGCACTATCTTGCTAATGAATATATGGAAGAATTTGAAATTGGAGCAAGGGCTATCAAATCTTCATTCTATGTAGACGATTTTCTGGGCGGTGCTAACACCCCAGCAGAATTAGCGGAACTTAAATATCAAGTGACTCAGATATTAGAAAAAGGCTGTTTCGAACTTGATAAATGGCACTCAAATCACGAAAACTTTCGCAATGACAAAACGGTCAAAGACCTGAATTTGGACGATTCGTCGATTACGAACGCCCTTGGTATAGCCTGGGATCAACAAAGGGACTTGTTTCTGTTTTCGTTCTCGCCAAGAATGCAAACCTGTGGCAAAATATCAAAAAGAACAATTTTGTCTCTCTCATCGTCGCTATTTGATCCACTAGGACTTCTGGCACCTCTTATCATAAAGGCTAAAATTATTCTACAAGAGTTGTGGATCCTTAAAATTGGTTGGGACGACTCTGTCCCACAGAACCTCCATACAGCTTGGGAGTTCTTCGTCAGAGATCTAACATCACTATCATCCCTACACATCCCACGTTATTGTCTCATACACGCGTCAGAATTGAATCAGTTACATGGCTTCTGCGATTCTTCAATTCGTGCATATGGTTGCTGTATCTATGTTAGATTGAGAGATGGGCATGGTAAAATGTGTGCTAGACTCTTTACGGCAAAGTCGCGAGTGGCTCCTACAAAAAGAAAATCGCTACCAAAACTAGAATTGTGCGGAGCTCTGCTTCTCGCTAGACTATATTCCAAAATAAAAGACCATATAGATATTCCAATTCAAAGTGTGTTCTTATGGACTGACTCACAAATCGTTCTACATTGGCTCAAGCAACATTCGTCAACTCTGTCGGTATTCGTTGGCAACAGAGTATCGGAAATACAGGATATCTCGAGTGACTGCATTTGGCGACATGTTCCCTCACAATTAAATCCGGCTGACATTGTATCATGTACAGGATTTAAGGTCTTCAATATGGTTCGATGGTCCTGATTTTCTCACATTAGATCCTAGTCATTGGCCACAAAATAGGTACATCGAAATCGACCAAGATGAAGTTGAGAGAGAAAAACGAAAAACTACATTGCATGTAGAAGTTGCTGCAAATTACATCATCGACTCAATTAAGAAATATAGTTCTTACCTCAAAATGGTTAGAGTTGTCGCTTGGTTGTTTCGTTTTTATCATAACATTGTTTCTAGAAACAGTAATAATTTTGATTCCGAGTCATTACAGCCTCAGGAATTGGAACACGCTTTATTTGCGATAGTGTGGAACATCCAACAACAACACTTCAAGGATGACATTATGCGGGTCTGTAAGAAGAAAGATCCACAAGGGACTCTTAAATGCCTCAATCCATTTCTGGAATACTCTAACGGCTTTGAAATACTGAAGGTTGGTGGACGGTTAGAATTAGCTGAAATTCCTGAGGGACAAAAGCACCCAATAATTTTGCCAACAAGGCATCATTTTGTTCAATGCTACATTCAACATCTACACATTTCTAATTATCACGCAGGCCCGAAGGCCTTGATAGCTCTGACTCGTATGCGCTTCTGGGTAATCAATCTACGAGCTCTCTGTCGAAAAATCGTAAATTCTTGCCCACAATGTATTCGCTATCGCCCAAAACTGCTCCAACAAATGATGTCTAATTTGCCAGCAGACCGACTCAATCCATCAAGGGTGTTCGCAAGATGTGCTGTTGACTTTTGTGGCCCAGTCAACACCTATGTTCGCATCAGAGGAAAGGTACCATATAAAACCTACATCGCTGTATTCGTTTGCCTCGCTACGAAAGCCGTCCACATTGAAGTTGTCTCCGACTTGTCGACGGATGCATTCGTCGCGGCTCTCAAAAGGATGATTGGAAGAAGAGGTTTGCCGACAGACATATTCTGCGACAATGGCACCAACTTTGTGGGAGCTAACAGTAAGCTCAAGGAGTTGAAATCATTTCTCTTTGATACCAAAAATCAAACACATATTGTTAGTTTTTGTTCCAACGAATTTATTAATTTCCACTTTATTCCTCCCAGGGCACCACACTTTGGTGGCTTATGGGAAGCCGCCGTTAAATCTGCCAAAGGTCATCTCAATCGGACACTCGCAAATACCAGGCTAACCTATGAAGAACTTGCCACGGCCCTAGTCGAAATAGAAGCTATTTTGAATTCAAGGCCTATTTCACCGCTATCATCTGACCCGAGCGATTTCGAAGCAATTACTCCAGGCCACTTTATAACAGGCAGTGCCTTACGCTCTCTTCCTGAAAGAGACGTATCAACAAAGGAAATAAACAATCTGCAATACTGGGCTCAGATAAGTGCTGTGAAACAACGCTTCTGGAAAAGGTGGTCTCATGACTACATAAACGAGCTTCAAGTTAGAAATAAGTGGACTAATTTAAATCCAAATGTTGCTGTTGGTGCATTGGTTCTAGTTCATGAGGACAATATTCCTCCCCAAAAGTGGCTCATGGGAAGAATTGTGAACATAATTCCTGGTCGAGATGGACGTGTAAGAGTGGCTGATGTGAAAACTACAAAAGGAATTATACGTCGACCTATCCAAAAACTAGCTCTTCTTTTGTATTGAAAGTGTCCTTTCAATGGGGCCGGTATGTTCGGTCACCGTATTAGTTTACATACTGAAAATAATTTATATATACTTTTTCACTACTGAGCCACTGTATTTAAATGTTTCAAATTATGTTTTTCTCTGCTTGCGCTGGTCGCAAGTTCTGTAAAGACAAACTATGGATTAGTGTTATGTTTGTTGTTGTTGTCTTTGACTGAATTCGTCAAAAACAACCAACAACAATTATACATGTACATATGTATGTAAAAAGTACATCGAGCTAGATTCACTCAATTTAGCGGTGTTTATCTACGTAAATATATTTGGTATATATATGCATACATGTGTACGTATGTATGCATAATTTTCAATTTCTTTTTGTCTCGCTGTTTGTTTTTGAGTTTTGAAATAATAAAGTATTGTATTTTTGGAGTTGACTGAAGCATCATCGCTGCCTTTTTACTTGATCGAGAGATTGACAGTAACGCTTGCCTTGTGATTTGCACTGTTCAAAGGAATTGATTTGCAGTGTGTGGTTCTTTAGTTCTATTTGAACAAATCCATATAGCTGCCGATTGGGAAAACACTCCTGACCGTACATTTTGGCGACCGTGACAGGACAGTGCAAATTTACATTTTTTTTGTCGAGTTATTGTTAATTGTTTCGCTTCCAGCAAGTTACATTGACATTGCGAAGTATCCATCTACTTTTTGTTTGGCCCATCAAGTACACTCTTATCATCATCATGACGTTGGAAGAATATAAGCAACAACGTGCTACAGCGAAGAAAAATATATCTCGTATTAAAACAATCATCGAAGCCAGTGGAAAAGGTGGAATAAAGGCACTATCTTCCATTGATCTGAAGTGCCGCTTGGGAATACTGGAGTCATATTTTAAGCAAATACTTTCTCTCCAAACTTGCATCGAAAACCTTGACCCTAATGATAATGGCCGTGCAGACATAGAAGAATTATACATCAGTGTTAAATCCCAGATTCAGCAACAGCTTAATGAGGACGTTCACAATACAACCATATCTGAGTCATCTGTGATGTTTACACCTTCCAATAACAATTTGCCCCGACTTAAATTACCCAGCTTTGACGGGAAGTACAGTGAGTACAAAAATTTTATAACGTCGTTCAACCAAATCATCGACCGTGAGCATGCACTATCAAATATAGAAAAATTTAACCATTTGTTAAACTGTCTCCAAGGTCATGCTCTAGATACAGTGAAGGCATTTATGGTTAGCAATGAGAATTACCCCAAGGCTTTAGAACGGCTCAAGGCCCGCTATGATAATAGCACGATGATATTTTTGGAAAACATTACGTCACTTTTTGAGCTACCTGATGTTTCTAAATCAAACTCTGGTCAGTTAAGGAGTCTCGTCGATAATGTATCCGCACTCTTTAGCTCACTTCAATCTTTGGGCTCGCCCACTGATATTGCAAACGCAATGCTGATCCATATCGTAATGGAAAAAGTTGACGAAGACACTAAAAGAAAATGGAAAGATTCGTTGGATTTTAGTAAACTTCCAACATGGGACGAATGTTCAACCATTCTCGAAAGGCGATGCCAATATTTGGAATCTCTAGATTCCACCCCTGTCTCTAGAAGGTTAGACCAACAGTCCGGAAAGTCAAGGCCTAAACAATCGAAACAGGGTTATTCGTTTACATGCTCCAAACATCCTTGTTCATTCTGCTCTAAGTCGGACCATACAATTTTCCAGTGTCAACGCTTCAAGGACTTGGATGTACCTCAAAGATTTGAAAATGTGAAAAAACTTGGTCTTTGTCTCAATTGCCTCTATAAGGGGCATCAGGTTAGTGGTTGTCCATCGACATATAAGTGTAAAAAATGCACTGGCCCTCATCATACCATGCTACATCGTCAGCAGTCTGCTGCCAGACCATCGTCTCCTGTTCCTAATTCTTCGACATCTAGGGCTGCATTAAACGATTCGTCTGCGTCGGTCCATACACATATGGAAAAAACTTCTCTACAGCAAGTACTTCTTGCTACCGCTACGATTCTGGTTCGAGATAATTCGGGAATTTACAGATTAGGATGTGCTCTTCTGGATTATTGCTCTCAGCTTAATTTTATCACTGACGAATTTGCTCAACGGCTACATCTCAGCAAATCTAAAAATTCCGTTGAAGTTTCTAGCATTGGAAATTCATGTACAAGAGTGAAACATAGATGTTCTACGACAATTAAGTCACGCATTACTGATTTCGAAGTGCCTCTCTCGTTTTGCATTACACCTAACATATCATATCAACCTGATTCAGAGTTAGACGTTTCGTCGTGGAATTTGCCTCCGAATACACATCTTGCTGATGAAAACTTTTTTAAGTCAAAGAAAATCGACTTACTGATTGGTACAGAAACTTTCTTCGATATTTTGTCTGTGGGTCAAATTAAACTTGGTCCAAATTTACCTAAGTTACAAAAGACTCTTTTCGGGTGGATCGTCACCGGTAAATATAATTCTGCGACCAAGAACAATTTTGGGTCATCGTACATGCTCTCTACTGAAGATGAAATCAACATGAAATTGGAACGGCTGTGGAAAGTCGAGGAAATTGATACTGGCTCTGCAAGAATGACACAGGAACAGTATGAATGCGACAACTTTTTTAAAACTACTGTTACTCGAGAATCTTCAGGTAGGATTGTCGTAAAATTACCTTTTAAAGAACCTTCTGAATCTCTAGGTCTGTCACGCAACACCGCATTGCAACGATTTGCTGCACAAGAAAGACGATTGGCTCGTGATTTAGATCTGAAATCAAAATATGTGGCATTTATGAAGGAGTACGAAGATTGCGGACATATGAGTTTGGTTAGGGAGCCGCTTCTTAAGGGGCCACACTACTATATTCCACATCATTGCGTTCTCAAGCCGAACAGCACTTCAACGAAACTCCGAGTAGTCTTTGATGCTTCTTGCCCATCTTCATCGGAGAAGTCATTAAATGATGTTTTAATGGTTGGCCCTACAATTCAAGAAGAATTATTTTTGCTGCTGCTGCGCTTTCGATTAAATCGTTTCGCCATTACTGCAGACATAGTCAAAATGTATCGACAAGTCCTCGTTGATCCACACGACCGTAAGTATCAATACATTTTATGGAGAAATTCTGAGCAAGATGAAATTCGAACATATCAACTTAATACGGTCACTTACGGAACATCCGCCGCCCCATTTCTCGCTGTTCGGAGTCTGCACTATCTTGCTAATGAATATATGGAAGAATTTGAAATTGGAGCAAGGGCTATCAAATCTTCATTCTATGTAGACGATTTTCTGGGCGGTGCTAACACCCCAGCAGAATTAGCGGAACTTAAATATCAAGTGACTCAGATATTAGAAAAAGGCTGTTTCGAACTTGATAAATGGCACTCAAATCACGAAAACTTTCGCCATGACAAAACGGTCAAAGACCTGAATTTGGACGATTCGTCGATTACGAACGCCCTTGGTATAGCCTGGGATCAACAAAGGGACTTGTTTCTGTTTTCGTTCTCGCCAAGAATGCAAACCTGTGGCAAAATATCAAAAAGAACAATTTTGTCTCTCTCATCGTCGCTATTTGATCCACTAGGACTTCTGGCACCTCTTATCATAAAGGCTAAAATTATTCTACAAGAGTTGTGGATCCTTAAAATTGGTTGGGACGACTCTGTCCCACAGAACCTCCATACAGCTTGGGAGTTCTTCGTCAGAGATCTAACATCACTATCATCCCTACACATCCCACGTTATTGTCTCATACACGCGTCAGAATTGAATCAGTTACATGGCTTCTGCGATTCTTCAATTCGTGCATATGGTTGCTGTATCTATGTTAGATTGAGAGATGGGCATGGTAAAATGTGTGCTAGACTCTTTACGGCAAAGTCGCGAGTGGCTCCTACAAAAAGAAAATCGCTACCAAAACTAGAATTGTGCGGAGCTCTGCTTCTCGCTAGACTATATTCCAAAATAAAAGACCATATAGATATTCCAATTCAAAGTGTGTTCTTATGGACTGACTCACAAATCGTTCTACATTGGCTCAAGCAACATTCGTCAACTCTGTCGGTATTCGTTGGCAACAGAGTATCGGAAATACAGGATATCTCGAGTGACTGCATTTGGCGACATGTTCCCTCACAATTAAATCCGGCTGACATTGTATCATGTACAGGATTTAAGGTCTTCAATATGGTTCGATGGTCCTGATTTTCTCACATTAGATCCTAGTCATTGGCCACAAAATAGGTACATCGAAATCGACCAAGATGAAGTTGAGAGAGAAAAACGAAAAACTACATTGCATGTAGAAGTTGCTGCAAATTACATCATCGACTCAATTAAGAAATATAGTTCTTACCTCAAAATGGTTAGAGTTGTCGCTTGGTTGTTTCGTTTTTATCATAACATTGTTTCTAGAAACAGTAATAATTTTGATTCCGAGTCATTACAGCCTCAGGAATTGGAACACGCTTTATTTGCGATAGTGTGGAACATCCAACAACAACACTTCAAGGATGACATTATGCGGGTCTGTAAGAAGAAAGATCCACAAGGGACTCTTAAATGCCTCAATCCATTTCTGGAATACTCTAACGGCTTTGAAATACTGAAGGTTGGTGGACGGTTAGAATTAGCTGAAATTCCTGAGGGACAAAAGCACCCAATAATTTTGCCAACAAGGCATCATTTTGTTCAATGCTACATTCAACATCTACACATTTCTAATTATCACGCAGGCCCGAAGGCCTTGATAGCTCTGACTCGTATGCGCTTCTGGGTAATCAATCTACGAGCTCTCTGTCGAAAAATCGTAAATTCTTGCCCACAATGTATTCGCTATCGCCCAAAACTGCTCCAACAAATGATGTCTAATTTGCCAGCAGACCGACTCAATCCATCAAGGGTGTTCGCAAGATGTGCTGTTGACTTTTGTGGCCCAGTCAACACCTATGTTCGCATCAGAGGAAAGGTACCATATAAAACCTACATCGCTGTATTCGTTTGCCTCGCTACGAAAGCCGTCCACATTGAAGTTGTCTCCGACTTGTCGACGGATGCATTCGTCGCGGCTCTCAAAAGGATGATTGGAAGAAGAGGTTTGCCGACAGACATATTCTGCGACAATGGCACCAACTTTGTGGGAGCTAACAGTAAGCTCAAGGAGTTGAAATCATTTCTCTTTGATACCAAAAATCAAACACATATTGTTAGTTTTTGTTCCAACGAATTTATTAATTTCCACTTTATTCCTCCCAGGGCACCACACTTTGGTGGCTTATGGGAAGCCGCCGTTAAATCTGCCAAAGGTCATCTCAATCGGACACTCGCAAATACCAGGCTAACCTATGAAGAACTTGCCACGGCCCTAGTCGAAATAGAAGCTATTTTGAATTCAAGGCCTATTTCACCGCTATCATCTGACCCGAGCGATTTCGAAGCAATTACTCCAGGCCACTTTATAACAGGCAGTGCCTTACGCTCTCTTCCTGAAAGAGACGTATCAACAAAGGAAATAAACAATCTGCAATACTGGGCTCAGATAAGTGCTGTGAAACAACGCTTCTGGAAAAGGTGGTCTCATGACTACATAAACGAGCTTCAAGTTAGAAATAAGTGGACTAATTTAAATCCAAATGTTGCTGTTGGTGCATTGGTTCTAGTTCATGAGGACAATATTCCTCCCCAAAAGTGGCTCATGGGAAGAATTGTGAACATAATTCCTGGTCGAGATGGACGTGTAAGAGTGGCTGATGTGAAAACTACAAAAGGAATTATACGTCGACCTATCCAAAAACTAGCTCTTCTTTTGTATTGAAAGTGTCCTTTCAATGGGGCCGGTATGTTCGGTCACCGTATTAGTTTACATACTGAAAATAATTTATATATACTTTTTCACTACTGAGCCACTGTATTTAAATGTTTCAAATTATGTTTTTCTCTGCTTGCGCTGGTCGCAAGTTCTGTAAAGACAAACTATGGATTAGTGTTATGTTTGTTGTTGTTGTCTTTGACTGAATTCGTCAAAAACAACCAACAACAATTATACATGTACATATGTATGTAAAAAGTACATCGAGCTAGATTCACTCAATTTAGCGGTGTTTATCTACGTAAATATATTTGGTATATATATGCATACATGTGTACGTATGTATGCATAATTTTCAATTTCTTTTTGTCTCGCTGTTTGTTTTTGAGTTTTGAAATAATAAAGTATTGTATTTTTGGAGTTGACTGAAGCATCATCGCTGCCTTTTTACTTGATCGAGAGATTGACAGTAACGCTTGCCTTGTGATTTGCACTGTTCAAAGGAATTGATTTGCAGTGTGTGGTTCTTTAGTTCTATTTGAACAAATCCATATAGCTGCCGATTGGGAAAACACTCCTGACCGTACACTATGAGCAAAATGAGACAAAGATCATGAAAATCGATGCACGCGTTTCGCTTTTATTCGCAATTGAGTAAAGGTATGAATTTCAAAAATTTGCTCGACATATGCACAACTTTGTCTATGGTAAGGTTTTTTCTTTTTTTTTTTGATTCTCAGAATTAACAAAACGGAATAAACAAAGGGTTATTTAATTTTTATGATTGCGTAAGCAAAGTAATAAACGCTAATAAATGTGCGTGAACAATTAAAAGGAAAAAGGAAAGGGGACTTTTTTAATTATTTGGGTTTTCCGTTGGCTACCTGTATGATTTTTTTACAGAAATGCAACCCACATTTAAGGGTGGTCATTATTCGGAAAATTTAAGACTCACACATGGTGAAACAGGTATGTAGCCACCGTAAAAAAATATACACCCATTTATAAGTACCTGTCAGTAAAATACTAAACAATACACAGTATAAATAGGTCTTCATTGATCGATTTTACTCATTCAACAAGTGTCGACGAACGCGATGGTTAAAATGAGCAAACTTTCGCGAGGATTTGAATGCAATACCAATCCAAGTAATTTTTGTTACATGTGCGGAGAATACGTTTCTGAAAAAACAAGCGTTGTTTTTCACCTAAATTGAGAGATTCATTTGAAGAGAGCTTCAATTTAAAGGTCTCAAACATAGATGAGCGGTGGACACCAAGGTGCTACGTACAGCTAGCTGACTCAAGGTAAGTGTAGATTACGAAATTCAAGAACATATATAACTTATTATTGAAATTCTTTCAGCCGACAGCCGAGAATCATCATGCCAATGCTTTGGAGAGCTCCGCTTTGCCATGTAACAGATTGCTACTTCTGTCTTAGCAAAAAAACAGGCGTGGGAAAAAATATACGATGGACTTACGCTGCTGTTTCAACAGTGAATTTTCCAGTGCCATTTTCCGAAGAACCAGTGGACCCGCAACCGTCCGTTTCAAGATGGGCATCTAATAATGAGGCGATACATCCAACATCAGATCCGGAGACAGTAGAAACCACATCAGAATGCGAGTCAACATATACATTGCATGGAGGTCAACGCTTATGTTCCCAAGCAGAACTGAACGATTGGGTTAGAGAATTGAAACTCTCCAAGGAAGATGCAGAGTTGCATGCATCGCGCATGCAACAGTTCGGTTTCTTGGCTCCTGGTGTGGTGACAACAATCTACAGGAAGCGTCATGAACCATACGCAAGGTACTACACAAAAAAGACAACATCTGTATTTGTAAGGACATTCCCGGATTATTTGGTGAACTCGGGTACTCTTACGATCCAGGAGAGTGGCGCTTTTCATCGACAGCAACAAGCAGAGCCTTAAAGCAATTTTACTGCACAACGGCAACGAGAAACCTTCGATTCCAATTGCTCATGCCGTTGACACCAAGGAAACATACGAAGTCATGGACAATCTACTAAAGTGCCTTAACTATGAGAGGCACGATTGGAAAGTTTGTGCCGACCTTAAGGTTATCGGTATCCTTTGTGTATTACAAGGTGGATTCACAAAGTACTGTTGTTTTCTCTGCCTTTGGGACAGCCGCGATCGTCAACATCATTACACCAGGAGGAGTTGGACAGAAAGAGTTAACTTCATCCCCGGCAGCGACAACGTGAAATATACACCACTCATAAAAAAGGAAAATGTTTTTCTCCCACCTCTTCACATAAAGCTCGGACTCATAAAAAACTTCGTGAAAGCTATCAACAAAGATGGCGAAGCGTTCGCCTATTTAAAAACCATTTTTCCTCACCTTTCATCGGCAAAGATTAAGGAAGGCGTTTTCGACGGTCCGCAAATTAAAAAGTTGTTGCAAGACCAACAGTTTGAGCACATTTTATCACCAAATGAAGCTGCAGCTTGGAACTCATTTCGGCAAATTGTTTCCGGATTTCTTGGAAACAACAAAAGCTCAAATTACAGAGAGATCGTCGAACAACTACTCCAAAATTATAAAAAAATTAGAGCAAATATGTCGCTTAAGATACATTTTCTACACTCGCACTTGGACTTCTTTCCGGACAACCTGGGCGATGTGAGTGACGAGCATGGTGAGCGTTTTCATCAGCAAATGAAAGAAATTGAGCACCGATACCAAGGATTTTGGAACGAAGCTATGATGGGGGACTATATCTGGTTCCTGATAAGAGAAACAGACCCACAACAATATAAAAGAAAGACAAAAGCACATAATTATTTTTAATTTGAAGGTTTTTATTTTTGTGTTTAGATTTTTTTTTAAACTTGTTTATAATTAATTAATGTTGATATCCTTAGGATAATTTCTTGTACATATATCGAATTGTTTTTTAATTTAAAGTCATATATTTTTGTCACCCAACAAATTTTAATTTTATTTGTAATAAAAAAGAAAAAACCTTACCATAGACAAAGTTGTGCATATGTCGAGCAAATTTTTGAAATTCATACCTTTACTCAATTGCGAATAAAAGCGAAACGCGTGCATCGATTTTCATGATCTTTGTCTCATTTTGCTCATAGGTTATATGACTTTACGTAAAAGTAATAAGATTTGACATTTTTTTTTCATTTTGGATTTTTTATGGATTTAAAAAAAAAAAATTAAATCTTTAGGCAAAAAATAAGTTTTTTCCTTTATATATTCATTTTTAACTTGGAAACTGTTGCTTGTATAGGAAAACAATATATGAACAGATTAAGGGAATTGTAATTTTTAAATTGTAATTTTAAATGGTTCCCGCGTTATGCCGGACGAAACAAATTAACCAAAAAAAAATTTTTAAAATTTAAAAAAAAAAAATAAAACAAAAACCAAACGAAAAAAAAAATTTTATTGCGTTTTTCGAGCTCATGTCAAGGTTATCTACAAAGAAAAAATTATCGCATCCGGAGTACATGAAATTTTTTTCATTTTGTTGAGTAGTGTTATAGAATTTGCAAAATTTATTTAAGGTTCCATTTATTTATGCCTCTATTATTTATTTTCTCTCCACAGAGAGTACATTGTTTTTATTTTAGTTATGCATTTTTTGACACTTGATTGAATTGTTATGTATGGCTATCAGCGTTCATGTCGATGGTAATGCTATATAAGCCCACTTTATAGCATTTGGCAAATACAGCTACAAGAATAACTCCATTTGGGAATGGTTTATGAAAAGCCCATACATCAATATCACTTATGTCAGCTGTCAATCGTTCTAAATTGTAATGAAAATGAAATTGAAAACTTTTATGGAATTATGTAAAAAAATCAATTGTAATAAATTCATCATCGTCAGTACATCGACTGTGTAAGTGTGACGTTATTTTAGGAAATGACAACAACAACAAAAACAATCAATCAGTCAATATTGGTGGTATTGTATTTCGTAACATGTAAACCATTCCCATATTCGAATTGTTGAATTAAAATTAATCGAAAGTAGATATAAGTAATAGAGAATGCTTGAGAAGTGAAACAATTGTTCGAATTGAAACAAACGTTAAATAGAATAGTCGAAGTTTTTAAGTGGGACAATTGGAATTCGCATGTCCACTATATTTTCGACTAACGAAAATAAATGCGAACATTTAGGTTAAAAGAACGAAAGTTTGTGATATTTCTATGAGAAACCGAATTATTATTATTTATCAGAATCGAAAAACTTTTTCAACTCACTATAAATCCAACTGATTAAAATAAAAACAAGTAAGGAAAGGCTAAAGTCGGACGGATCCGACTATATGATACACTCCACTTTCTATCCAATTACAATTCATTTCTGTAAAAAAGTGAAATCGGGAAGGATTTTTGTATCCTGTAAATGAATGTGTTTGACAAAAAAAAAATAAAACGGAAAGGACATCTGTATGGGGGTATATTGAAACATATATATTGAATGGAAAATCTGAACCGATCTAACCCGCTTTCGCCACAGGTGTTTATATTTAGAATATAAAGTGTTAAGCCAAATTAGAAGAAAATTGGGTACTAAATATATGCTTTATAGAGAGGAAAAAGTAAAATCGGGGCAATATCTAAATCTGAACCGGTTTGACAGCTTTTCACCATAGTTGTTTCCAGTTCAATTATAGGGTTCTGTGCCACTTCGTGGACTAGGATATTATAAGTTAGTTTTCCGCCAAATGATTGTAACACCAAGAAATAATCGAGCTAGGCCCACCTTTAAGTATACGGACCGGCTTAAATCGCCAGCTGAATCGATTTAACTCGCACTCTACAGGCCGCAATTGTTGACCGATAATCATGAAATTTGACAGAAGTTACTTTTTGGGGCCAAGGACGACCACTATTGAATTTGGAGGAAATCGGTTCAGATTTAGATATAGTCCCCATACAAATGTCGCTCCCGATTTGACTTTTGCCGCTCTAAAATTCACATATTGTACCCGATTTTCTTTAAAATTGACACAACATTTAATAATCCAAGTAAAACCACCTAAGGTGAAATTGGGTAAGATCGGTTCAGATTTAGATATAGCCCACATACAAAAGTCGCTCCCGATTTGACTTTTTCCGCCCTATAAAGCACATATAGCATCCGATTTTCTTTAAAATTGGCACAACATTTTATAATCGCACTAGAAACACCTATGGTGAAAGTGGGTAAGATCGGTTCAGATTTAGATATAGCCCCCATACAAATGTCGCTCCCGATTTGACTTTTTCCGCTCTAGAAACCACATATTGTACCCGAATTTCTTTAAATTTGACACAACATCATATCATCCAACTAGAAACACCTATGCTGAATGTGGGTAGGATCGGTTCAGATTTTGATATAGCCCCCATACAAATGTCGCTCCCGATTTGACTTTTGCCGCTCTAAAATCCACATATTGTACCCGATTTTCTTTAAAATTGGCACAACATTTAATAATCCAAGTAAAAACACCTATGGTGAAATTGAGTAAAATCGGTTCAGATTTAGATATAGCCCCCATACAAAAGTCGCTCCCAATTTGACTTTTTCCGCTCTAGAAACCACATATTGTACCCAATTTTCTTTAAAATTGGCACAACATCTTGTAATCCAACTAAAAACACCTATGGTGAAAGTGGGTAAGATCGGTTCAGATTTAGATATAGCCCCAATACAAATGTCGCTCCCGAGTGTTTAACCGAATTTGGCCAAACTTTGCATATTATATTTCACCAATAAACATAAGTACATGGTGAATGAACTCCCATACAAATGTCCCTTCAGATTTTACATTTTTTGCCAAACACATACATGATTCAAAAATCCTCCCGATTTCACTTTTTTTACCGAATTGAATTGTAATGAGATAGAAAGTGGGGTGTATCATATAGTGCCTCCGTCCGTCTTTAGCCTTTCCTTACTTGTAGTAGCTCTAGAAACTACCTCTTTTTTCGGATCTTCATCAAATTTTGCAGATCATTATGTGTTTCAACTAGGAATACATACCTTGGATGAGAAATATATAGGCGCATGTTTTGGCACAAGCTTCAAGTGTTGTTATAGGCCCCCTTCAAATGTCCGTCCGATTCATCCTATTACCGCTGTATAATCTGTATTTATCATTCGATGTTGATCAATTTTTCCAGATCATGTTATATTTACTTTACTCGGAATATCTGCTGGTAAATTGGATCAATTACATTATTATTTACTGTATTCGTTAAATATGACTAAAGATGAATTTAAAGAATACGGCATAATTTATATGAACTACATTAAATTGCTCCCATGAAATACCTGGGTTTAGTAATCAAAGCGAGGTATATACGCAGGGAGTGGTATAGGGTAGTATATTTTTTGATTTGTTTTTTTCGGTAACGAAGAATTAAAAACGTTTGTTTTATTTTTTAATAGTTAGCACTCTAATGAAGAAAACAATGTCGATTTATAATATATCTATGGATAAATGTAGAACTTATGACACTCATTGTAAAAAATTTATATTTTTAATCACTGTTTCTATGGGAAAGAAAAACAATATTTCTATAATTACCTTTAATTGAGTACCGAACTGATCGTGATCGGACTTATATTTTCAAAACGAAAGCACAAATATTAAAAGTTCCGTGAGAAGAAATTTTGAATTTTATTAAAAAAATATCCATAGAAAAATTCTGCTTTGATTTTAGGAATCAGTATTTCCCAATGCACACAAAATATAAATATGTAGGTTTCGTAAATATTTAGGATTCTCGCAATCAATTGTGAAATGCAAATCATACTATAGACCCTCTACTAAAAGACATCTTTCAAGAAACCCATATCAATTAAAATTTAATACTTTTGTATTACATTGAGTGTTATATAAAGAGGTTAATAGCTGGATCCCCAACATATGAAGGCAATGTGATATCTCGGTTTTTTGTTGGGTCAATAACGAGAGTTCTTTTGAACTGCTGTTATGTAAAATCTCATATTATATTAAAACTTTATTTTATTAAGCAGCAAAAATATCACAATATTCGTCGTTACATTTCTTACTTGCTCTAAGTCATATTTTCCACAAACGAGGGCTTGAGTACAGTGACTTATTGTCCACACTATACAGCTGTAGCTAGAACGAAGGAACAAAAGAAAAGACAATAAAACTCGTACACCCAAATATTCGAATTGACGATTAACACATTTATAGTTAAGTTAGAGAAGTAACATTCATACCTTAATACGAAATTTTGCAATAATTTAATTTGTGTAAAGGTTTAACAATCTATGTCAGCCTGTACAAATAAACAGTTGTCATTTTTTTAGCAAACGAAACAAATTCCAACATAAATACCAAGAATAAGAACATACCGGGTGCGAGACAATTTCACTGAATCAAAACAAAATTGTTCGGACTGTGATGAAGGCAACGCCGACGGCGTTGACATTGTCACAACCGTCATCATTTTTAGGTGTTTTATTACTGCCAAGTATTTCATTGTGGCACTTGTTGTTGTCGCAAGTGGATTTTGTCGTCTGGGTTCGGTGTATTATCTTCGAAGTAATTCCTGGAAAAAATTTTGATGCTGAATGTATTGGAAATTAGTTATTTAAGCAGAGCACTGTGTTGTAGAAAATATTGTTTGTCGGAATAAATATTCTTCCTCTCAAAAACACTATTGTCACGCCCACTGCCCACCAAACGGAAATTCAAAATCCAGCATCATATTTGTCTTTCTGGTGGTCAGTAATATATATGTACCAATTTTTAGCCTTCTAGCTCTCAAAAACACTTTTGCCACGCCCACTCCGCCCACAAAACGAAAATCCAAATTTCGGCATCATAATTTCATTCTCGTGGTCAGTAATATATACGTTCCAATTTTCAGCATTCTAGCTCTCAAAAACACTATTGCCACGCCCACTCCGCCCACAAAATGAAAATCCTAATTTCGGCATCATATTTATCATTCTCGTGGTCAGTAAAATATATGTACCAATTTTCAGCCTTCTAGCTCTCAAAAACACTTCTACCACGCCCCCTCCGCCCACAGAGCTAATTTTTAAAAATTCTATAGCCTATAGTTCCTTCCAGACCTGCATCTATCTGTACTGAAAATTTCAACAACATCGGTTCAGCCGTTTACACGTGATTGCGGAACAAACAAACAGACTTACACTAAGGTTTTATAATATTAATAGGGATTAATAGGGATGTTCTTATTTTTATAAAAAGAAAGGGAGATAGACCCATTGTTAATTATACCGATCGGCTTAGAATCTCTTTCGTCGAGTCGATTTAGCAATGTCCGCCTGCCTGGCCGTCTGTCCATCTATTGTTGTAATCACGATACAGGTAGCAATTTTAGCCAGAACCAAACGAAACTTTGCACAACGAAGTTTTCGGGACAAGGACGAACGTTATTTAATTTGAAGAAAATCGGTTCAGATTTAGATATAGCCCCCATACGAATTTCACTCCCGAGTTGACCCTTTTCACTCTAGATACCACATATTTCAACAGATTTTCTTCAAAATTCGGAAAAAACATTATATATTGCAACTGGAAACACCTGTGGTGTTATATCGGTTCAGATTTATATATAGCTCCCATACTAATTTCGTTCCCAATTTGCATTTTTCCGCTTTAGAATCCACATATTTTAACAGATTTTACTCTAAATTCGCAAAACACCTTATATTTGAAATGGAAACACTTGTGGTAAAAATGTGTTAGATCGGTTCAGATTTATATATAGCTCCCATACAAATTTCGCTCCCAATTTCAGTTTTTCCTCTCCAGAATCAACATATTTTTCCAGATTTTCTTCAAAATTGAGAAAACATCTTATATTTAAACTAGGAACACCGATGGTTAAAATGGGTCACTTCGGTTCAGATTTACATATAGCTCTCATACAAATTTCGTTCCCTCAGAAAACGCGTATTTTCAAAGAATTTCTTAAAATTGAGCATAACACGTTATACCTCAACTGGAAGAACTTATTGTCAAAGTTAGACACTTCATTCCATGTTTGGATATAGCCCCGATACAAATATTATTCTCGATTTGACAAGTTGGGTCAGGTCATATTAGCCTGTGATTAGGAAACACAAAAAATGTTTTTCCGTTTTCACTTTTTTACTGAATTGAATTGTATTCCGATAGAAAGTGGAAGTAGTCTTTAGCCTTTCCTTACTTATTATTAATATGTAGCCTTCAGAGCAGTTCCAAAAAGAGACAAACGTTTTGATAGTATTAATAGGGATACATATTTATGTGGTAGGTGCCATGCCCTCTTCAAAATACCGCCCATTTTCTCCCAATTACCCATAATAATATTGGATGGATTCACATAAAATTGCAGAACTCTCAGTGTCATCGAAGTGAATATATTTGATAATTGATTTTAATTTCGTATGGGAGGTACAACACCCCCTTTTTCAATTTCGCGAATTTTTAGCACAACTGTCCGAATTAATACCCACTGAACTCTCACAAAATTTCAAGACTCTGATAGTCATAGTACTCCAAATATGTTTCCTTTTAAAATGCGAAAAAAACAAATTTGTGTTGGAGGTGCCACATTTTATTGTAATAACATGCGAATAGGCAAGTATCGGCAGCCAACTTTAATTGAATATGATAACTTTTTTAGTTCTGTTCCACAAATGCACACTGGTCCCAAATCCATTTTTTATGGCATAAAGTCGAAAAATAAGAATATAATCTTGTAATTTTGCACATTTGCTAGACATATCATACTTAAAAATAAAAAATAAAATTGGGCCGATCGGACCACGCCCACTATCACCTCCCATATAAACTCAATATATAACCAACATAATTATCAACCTGTAGTACAGGGTGACCAAAAAGAAAATTTTATGAAAGCTTAAAATAATGAAACTTATTTCGCTTTGACGAACAATGTTTTTTTCAGGTTGAGTTCTACACATAACTTTTGGTACACGACATTTATAGGTTATGCTCACTACGAATCATAAAATTACAACACTTAAGAAAACTGACAAGACTACAGTAATGACAAAATGTTAATTTTTTAACTACTTACGCCGGCCTTCAATATCAATAATATTGTCGCTTCATTATTTTCTTTTACGCCTCAATTTTCAGTATTTTGTATAACAGTTGTAGAGCCGATTAATCCCACTTGTTTTAACGGCAAACTTTAAATGCCTCTCATGCTTGCGGTGTTGCCACCTCGTTTTCTCCAATACATTTTCTTGATAGCTTGGAGTGTTGCCATTAAGAAAATATATACACATTTAAAAATTTCCAATTTAAGTTTTTTGAATTTCTGGCAAAAAAATATGGATTTGGGACCATAGTGCAATGTTGAAAAACGATCACGATGTTTTTTTACTACCGCGATTTTTAGGTAACTAAGCCTTCATTTAATCCAACGTACCTTTTAAGCGAGACCGAAGACGTAAAAATTGGGTAGCTAGTTTGTCTGTAACTCAATTACGAATCTTAAAATTATTTTCTCTTTTTGTTTTTTCTTAAGTTCTGAAGAAATAAATCAACCTTGAGCGGCTATAAAAAAAACACAATTTTTGTCCGATTTTAACTCGGTTTTCAAATTTTTGATCGATAATAAATTCTTTATCAATTGGTTTTATCAGTTTTACCACAAGCAACATCATGAGCTCTATAATTACTGAAAAGAAAAAAAAAAACGATTGAAAAGCATTGTTGTAAAATATTAGCCATAATTTTAATAATTTTATAAATAAATATACAATTTTAAATCGCTCTTATAAGGCAAGGCTACCAATGTGTTTATACTGTATATAACGAAATATACTATATATTCAAAAAGTAAATACAGGGTTTTCCAACAAGAGGTGTTATTTTGAATCACCCGGTATTTCGGTAGCTGTCACTTTTGAAGCTTTTTTTCTTTGACACTTGACAAGTGGAAACTATGCCATTACTAAAAATGGAACGATACACGCTTCAACAACGCACTGAAATTATTAAAATTCATGAATGAAAATGATCCGGAATTCCATCGAAAAATCATCTTGACTTATGAGGCCATTTCACCTCGATGGCTACGTCAACAAGCAAAATTGTCGCATCAGCGGCTCGGAAGCCTCTCCATCCACCTCGTGTGACTGTTTGGTGCGGCTTATGGTCCGCCGGGGTCATTGGACCTTACTTTTTCGAAAATGAGGTTGGATCAACAGTTACGGTGAATGGATTGAGCTATCGAGAGATGATTAATGATTTTTGTATGGTCGGAGTTAGATGGTATTGATCTGGACAACGTTTACTTTCAACTAGACGGCGCTACGTGCCACGCAAGAAACGAAACCATTGCTCTTTTGCGGGAAAAGTTTCCGGACCGTGTTATCTCTCGAAGCGGTGATCACAATTGTCCACCGAGATCTTGTGATTTAACACCTTGCGACTTCTTCCTTTGGGGCCACGTGACAGATAAGGTCTGCGCCAACATCCCAGCGTCGATTCAAGACCTCAAAGATAGAATTCGTGAGGCTATCGAGGACATTGGGCAGCCACTTTTCGATTTGGTTGGAAAATTTCATGAAAGGATATGGTCCTGTAAGCGTGGTCGTGGTGGTCATGTGGCTAATGTTGTTTTTCATTATTAACCTTCCTCTATATTATGAAATAAACATCCGATCATTTGTCTCAAAAAATTGCATTTTTCTTTCAATACCAAAATAACACATCTTGATGGAAAACCCTGTATAAGGCAGCGGTCTTCAAAAAAGCATAAATGCGCTAAACATTGGGGGATAAATGGTGCATTTTCAGCTACAGTCGTTTGGTAATTGGAAATCCATTAACTCTAACGTACAAAGCGCAAGATAACCTAACTTCATGATTTACCCATTTTGCGCAAAAGTTAAAAACGTAAAAAATCTTTATATTTTGCGAATCTATGTAGTCAGACGAATTTATACACTGAATTTCATGAATCTAGCTGCGTCCATTTGGCTGGTACCATTTTTATCCCATTTTACCCCTTAAAAGTACGAATTTCAAAAATCTCTTCATTTTGCGTGTCTACACAATTAGAGAGATGTACATCCGTTTAAAAAATCGCACTAAGTAATAAAACACACATGCCAACTTACATGCAGCCAAGTAATAAATGTCACCGTGCCTTTTGTAAATAAATTTGCATTCTATTAAATATAGATGCAAAATGGTTCTTGAGCCAGGACAATATCCTAGTTCAAATAAAATATTATGGGAATTTTCATTCGTTGTGATGGAAAAAAATTTTCCCTTTGGACAGATTTCGTCCATTTGCAATCCCAACCGATGTACAACTATAACACGTAGCGTGCTTTCAAGAGACGGCCGGACATTGTTAAATCATCTTAGAATTTTATGACAATCAAGAATATATATAGGGTCTGGGGTCGTTATTTCAAGGTGTTACTAACGGAATGACAAAGATAGTATATCCGCATCCTGTATGTGGAGGGTATACAAAAGTAAATAAAATATGAATGCAACTTTCATTGTAACTAAGCTACAGACAGACATACGGACATTGCTTTATCGTCTTAGAATTTTACCACGACCCAGAATATAAATAGTGGTTAATTTTTAAGGCCGATGTTGATTTTGAATAAAACAAAAATTTTTTTTTTTAGGAAATTATTGTCATTTCTTTTTATTATGATAATATTGGTATGGCCCAACTGTGTATGGAACAAAATATCGGCGAAATGGCCGCCGCGACCTCGGCGGCACACCTCCATCAGATGGTTCAAATTTTCGATGACGCTGAGGCATAATTCAGGTTCTATGCCGTTAATGTGCCGAATAATCTCATCCTTTAGCTCTTGAATTGTTGCTGACTTATCGACGTACACCAAAACAACACCAAAGTAAGAAGTCCAACGGTGTCAAATCACATGATCTTGGCGGCCAATTGACATCGCCACTACGTGAGATAACACGGCTATTGAATTTGTCGCACAAAAGAGCCATTGTTTCGTTAGCTGTGTGACAAGTGGCACTGAACCTGAATAACTTTAACGCGTTGCTCGATTGTGTATCTTTCCATGGTTCTAATTGAGTTAGTCTGAAATTGAGAAATGTTAAATGAAATGCAGAAAAAACTTGACGTATGTGTGGTTCACATTCAACATCGGCCCTTACAATTTAACCACCCTTTATATGCTTTATGGGGTCTCCGATGAATATTTCAAGGTGTTGCAAACGGAATGGCAAAATGAATATACTCTCCATCATTTCTATACAAATAAGTGAAAACGTTAGCTTGTCAAATGAAACACGCCTGTTATTGCCCTGATGAACAGTTATAATATATATAATTTCTATTCTATTCTATTCTTTTGTTTTCTTTTGAAGCTCAACTAAATTGGAAATTGTATTACATTAAACTACAACCAAGCGCACATTTCATCAAAGGTAATATATATATGGGCAAATCTACGGTATAGTACGATTCCATGTCACTCAGGCTTCTAACCGCTTTAAGAGCAATATATAATATTTCTGAGAGTGTCATAATTTTCAAAACGAGCTAAGGAGCTAAGGTCTACCCTAATTTACCCTATTTTAGCTTGTAACTTTCGGGAGTTGTTCAACTCTTTTGGCTATAACTTTTCCAGCATAAGAGAAAATCATTCTGATCTTTTTGTGGATGATAGTAATGATGTTGCGGAATCTTCTATATGTTGAAAAGGGCGTGTGCCATCACTGAAGAATAAATGGTAGCTCTTCAAAATCTGTCACTCTGTTTTTGCATAAAACGAAAATTGATACAATTTTCTTTTTTGCGCTTTCAGCGTGAACGTAATTGCAAATTTTTTAATATTGAATTATAAACGACAGAGATACTAACAAAAGGCGACCGGACGATTTGGTGTGCCTTCAGTGACAAGAGGATTATGACAGTACGAACATCATCAGGTCGATGCGTGCAGATCATGAAATTTCATATTTTTTGAAGAGCACATCCGCAGTTTGAAAAATAACTGGTGGCAACCCTGTGTGATCGGTGAATATGGGTACTACTAATAATGTGTGTAAGTGCTAAATAGATCGAATTATTATTTTGGTACCGAGAGCCATTTTAGGTTAAATTTTGTTGATTTTCATAGGGTTTTCAGGCTTAACTTGCAATAGAACCAAAAGGAACAATCCGATTATAACTTCTTCAGCACTTGAAAAAAATGATGCACGCGAGCACATTATTTATATATAATGTATTTTTAACAAGTTGACGCTAAAATAAAACGTGTGCCTCTAATTTGAAATTTTTAATTTTTCGAAATTGAAATCGGACTATTTTGTAGATTTTCCCATATGTATATAAATATGCAGTATCCAAAGTATCCAAGCACACGAAAAATTGCTACACTAGGGCGATACAACCATGGCGACCAACAAACTCATTATGTACTAAATCCCAATGTGTCATTTGCCAGCTTAACAGCGGTGATGTCGTACCAGAAACGCAGCAAAACCGACTTGGTTTGCATATCAATGACTCGAAGTGACGCACTCACAAATAATAGCGAGTCCTTGCTTTAATGTCCTTTCAATAGCATATACCGGTATTTTAACACACACACACGGCATAGATGCCTTGCATAACATCCACGGTTGACTTCTAACCATTCCCTCCCTACGTTCGTCGTGGTTGCTGTTTATTGGCACTTTGGGGGGGGTGGTAAACCCCACACATGTCGACGACAGCAACATAATCTATACCTTTAATGTTGTATTAGTTTTCGCTTATTATTTGTCCCATGTTGTCGACATGTTGCAGTTTGCAAAATAGGTACCGGGATGAAATGTTTGCAATTCTAAAAGCGCTCCATCATCCACATGCATTCCCTGGACCACACATTTACTATGCAGTCATAAAAGTCACATGTTTTTGGCTGCAAATATTTATTTATATTTATTCTATGATAGTATGTGCACCTCCCTCCGTGCATGTTTAATTTGATATTTTGCATTGTAATTTATTTGCTGCGGGTATTTTCCTCCCTTGTTTTGTGGTCGTTTCTTGGTTGGCTTACCAAAAATGTATAATGCATAACTAATAATTTGAAAAATTTTATTCGAAGCCTTGTCAGCAGCAAAGTGGCAAAATTGTTTTTAATATAACAAAAATTCATATATAAAACAAGTAAGGAAAGGCTAAAGTCGGACGGGGCCTACACCACTCCCTGCGTATATGTCTCATTTTGATTACTAAACCCAGGTTGTTTAAGGGGCGATTTTACACAAACCGCTGTGATCCAGTCTCCTAATGAAAAATATTAAATTATTTTTATCAAGATTGGCTGTAATCCAGAGTGTTACCAACAAATCGGAAGGTGCATATGAGCGGTGATTATATATTTGCGTAACGGTCCACTAATATAGTCCATGGTAATGTAAAGGTTTTAATATAAATAGGTGGGACAGTAGAATTTGAAAACGTAGACAGGCAGGCATTCTGAAAATAAATATAACATGATCTGGAAAAATTAATCAAGATAACTCGGACGTGCCAAAAACATAGTTGTCATTCACGGCAGGTATTCCTAGTTGAAATATATAATGATCAGCTGTAATAGAGCAATATGGGGGCCCATTTGCATGGAGGTTATACCAAAATATGGACCCACATATTTGACTTTCATTGTACCTGTCTCTAGTTGAAATATAATAAAATCTGCAAAATATAGAAAACATTCCATGTAAAATGTAACCCACAGAGAGGTAATAATAAAAATGGGGCCCACTTGTAAGGGAGCTACAATAAAAAGTGGGCCAATATAGATCCCTTTAAAAGTAGGTATTCTTTATTGAAATATAACATGATCTGCAAAATTTTATCAAGATATAATGTAAGATGTGAGTTCTAGAGCGATAATAGAGTAGAATGGGGGCCCAATTTGTATGGGGGTTATACCAAAGTATGGATACATATATTTGACTTTCATAGTATGCATTCTTAGTTGAAATATAATATAAACTGCAAAATTTGTTAAACTTCCGATGTAAAATGTGGGTCCCAGAGGGGTAATAATAAAAAGGGGCCCATTTGCAAGGGCGCTACATTAAAAATTGGGCACTTATAGATCACTTTCAAAGTAGGTATTCCTTATTGAAATATAACATGATCTGCAAAATTTTATAAAACTCCAATGTAAGATGTGGGTTCTAGAGCGATAATAGTGTAAACTGGGGGCTATATCAAAACATTGACCTATATCGCTGGCTTTCAAATAGGTGTTTCTAGTTCAAACGTAACATTGTGTAAGAAATTTGATCAAGATCCGATTAAAAATGTGCATTTTAGAGCAGAAATTTTGTAAATCGGATGTACATTTGTATGGGGGCTATATCAAAACATAGACCCATGTATAACATAGGCCCCAATATGACACGATCCTGAAAATTTGGTAATGATCCCATGTGAAATGTGTATTCTAGAGCAGTAATGGTGTAAATTATAGGGACAGTTGTATGGAGGCTATATCTAAATCTGAACCGATCAGATTCAATACCAATCGTCCTTGGCCAAAAAAGTAAATTCCGTGACATTCACACACCAATTGCGACCTGTAGAGTGCGAACAAGCTTAGATGGACAGCAGACGGACGGGCGGACCGATTCAGCTGGTGATTCTAAGCCGATCCGTATACTTAAGGGTGGGTCTAGCTCGATTATTTCTTGGTGTTACAAACATTTGGCGCGAAACTAACTTATAATATCCTATTCCACGAAGTGGTGTAGGGTATAAAAACGAACGAAAACAAGTATTTTATTATCACTCCGATTTTTTCTGAAAATCGCATAAAATATTCTTCGAAGCACATTTTAATCGCTTCTCAAAATCCAAATATGCATTTGCCCGCTTTTGGGGAAGTCTTTTAAACAACTTCCAAAAAAGTCGATAATATGTTAATATCCCGTAGCATTTTACGAATAGCATTTTCACAAGTGAATTAAATTTTTAGTATGTGGTTCGAATCGTGACTATGCAAAAAACTTTTTATAAACAAACAATTTTGTACAATTTTAAAAAATTAAACAATTCTGCTTATAAAATACAAACTTATTGGTTTATTAATGCGTTCAAATATTTCATTTTTTTATTAAGTATTAATACTGCATAATATCAGTAAAATTAAGTAGTGTTAATTTATTTTATAGTAATTTAATTTAATATTTATATGCGTTATATGTTAGTGCATATTAAATAAATATTTTGTTAAGTTTCCTCTCATGATCAGTTCTACCGCACAGTCGGACACAGCTAGAGAGTCATAGAATTTTATAACGATCAGCTACAAACAAACGGAATGACAAACTCCACTTCCTGGAGGTGGAAAGTATAAAAAATGTTTCCAAATTTTTATTTTTAAGGTCGTGGTAGTTTGAAATAGTATAAAATTTGAACACAAAATTTCACAATTTAACCAATATGTTACTGCAATTCTTCAGAAAATCGACAGCCTCTAAACTGCCACTAAAGCTGTGGCAGATACTCTCCCAGGTGATGGGTATATAAGATTCTGCTCGGTCGAACTTAACGCCCTTCTCAGTTGTTTCTTGTAATGTTGGGAAAAGCTTAATTATTGTGATGCAATTGTGAATAGCATAATAAATTGTTACTTAATTCCACATTAAAAGATTTAGGGCAAATTTTCTCTTGCATTTGCAAATTTTAAACCCATAATGATGATGATATTAATAATAATAGAAGGTGTAACAATAGTACCCCCATTTATGACTATTCCCTATTGTTGCAGTCTCACTTGGCATTGACACCTTTCGCAATTGTCCTTTGCTGTGTATCTCTACTTCACCTACTTTATGATGGCTACGTTTACATTAACGTTGCTGTTCTGTTGTATTTTTCATTTCACTTCACCTTTTCTCCCTTCTTTATGTTCCATTTAGTTCTCATTCGCAGTTCGTAACACGGCACATAATTTCCCTACTTGTGCACACACAGCTGAGAGCTACTTCATTTCCATTATAATGTCTTTGTTGTTGTAAAGGTCGCGGTACAGTATGGACAAACTGTGTGCGCTTTAAAACAAGTAAGGAAAGGCTAAATTCGGGTGGGGCCGACTATATGATACACTCCACTTTCTATCCGAATACAATTCAATTCGGTAAAAAATTGGAAACGGGAAGGATTTTCGTATGCTTCCTAATCATAGGCTAATATGACCTGACCCTATTTGTCGATCGAGAAGAATATTGGTATCGGGGCTATATCACAATAGATGTGACCCACATACACAATAGGTTCTTCCAATTCAAATATAACGTGTTATGCTCAATTTAAAGAAATTCTCTGAAAACACGCAGTTTCTGGGGCTGAAAAAGTCAAGCCGGGAGCGAAATTTCTATGGGAGCTATAATATCTAATATATACATATAGATATAAATCTAAACCGATCTGACTCATTTTCACCATGGGTTTTTCTAGTTGAAACATAAGATATTTTTGCCATATTTGAAGAACATCTGTTAAACTATGTGGTTTCTAGAGCAGAACAAGTCAAATCGGGAGTTATATATATAATTCTGAACCGATCTTACCTATTTTCACCACAGGTGTTCATAGTTTAAATATAAGCTGTTTTGCCAAATGTGTGTACAATCTGATAAAATAAGTGGTTTTAGAGCGGAAAAAGTCAAATTGGGAGCGAAATTGTATTGGAGCTATATATAAATCCGAACCGATCTGAACTATTTTCACCTTGGGTGTTTCTAGTTGAAACATAAGATATTTTGCCAAAGTTGAAGAACATCTGTTAAAATATGTGGTTTCTAGAGCAGAAAAAGTCAAATCGAGAGCGAAATTTGAACGGGAGCTTTATATAAAACTGAACCGATCTGACCTATTTTCATCACAGGTGTTTCTAGTTTAAATATAAGATGTTTTGCCAATTAAGAAGAAAATCTGTTGTAATATGTGGTATCTAGAGTGAAAAGAGTAAAATCGGGAGCAAAATTTGTATGGGAGCTATATCTAAATCTGAACCGATTTTCTTCAAATTAAATAGCGTTCGTCCTTATCCAATAAAACATCGTTGTGCAAAATTTCATTTTGTTCTAGCAACAATTGCGACCTGGACTTTGATTACAAGAATAGATGGACAGACGGGCGGACGGACGAACGGACGGACGGACATTGCTAAATCGACACAGAAAGTGATTCTAAGTGGATCGGTATACTTAACAATGGGTCTATCTCGTTTCCTTTTGGGTGTTACAAACAAATGGACAAAGACATAATACTCTCGTGGAGTGTATAAATAGTTACAGTCGATGCATCTATGCCTTTTCAATACTTCATTCAAAAATTGGCAATACTTTTTGGTGTGTTTCCGTAAATCCTTGAGATTACGTTGATGGTTCTCATTCCTGCATACTTTATTTGCTTTATGATTGACTGACCTATTTCCAGAAATAAAGCGCCCACAAAGCGTGAAAAGTGATGGCACGCCTTTTGGCATTTCAAATGACGAAATGGATCTGTATAAAAAAGTAGCATATTTTTATTAGACATTTAAAGTAAGAGTACATATGGCAGTATTATATACCTAAAAGTTCCCTCTATAAAAAATTAAGAATACATTTTGCAATAGAGTTAAGAAACATTTGCATAAAAACTGCATTCATTTCAGATATAAGATATTTTCTAAATACACATCATTACAAAGATACATTCCCATGTACACAATTCTAACCCTTAGAAATCATTCCACATTTTGATTCATTCTTAGGGTTTACTTAGCAAGTCACCGGCATGTTTCAGGTGTTAATATATATTTTTTTGAGATACAGCAGTTGAATGCGGCGAAAGAGGGTCGTTTTGATGCTATTACTAGACATTTCCGGTGCTTGCAACAGCTCAAGAACACCCAGACACTTAGCATTTAGTAACAGTATTGACAACAGTAAGATTTGTTTGTGTGGGGGTAAAAAGTTGCCAAAAAGGAGCTATATGCTTTTAATGCGCTACATCAGTCCATGAAATATGGATATGGAAACCGATTGTCTTAGAATCATCTATTGAGTCAATTTAACTATGCTTATCTGTTCGACAGCCTGTACATTATTAATTAATTTGTTTAGGGAAGAGACGGATGTCATTGAATTTCGGGTAAATTGGTTAAAATTTAATATGTCTTAGTTTTTTCGTTTGCATTTTTTGGTCTGTAATCAATATTTGACTTTTGACATGGTCGAAATCATGATCGTGGTAGTCTGCAGCCAAGTAATAAATGTCACCATGCCATTTGTAAATAAATTTGCATTCTATTAAATATAGAAGCAAAATGGTCTTCAGCCAGGACAATATCCCAGTTCATTTAATATGTCTTTCAGATTTCCTGTATTAGCTCTTTAGAATCGACATACTAGCAAAAAATAATCTATATTTTGGAAGCTACTGAGGTAAAAGAAAACATTGCTGAAACTGATATAAAACTAAATAAAATATAGAAAATAAAACAAACGAAAACATAATCGATGATTTAATGATGAATTGCAAGAAAAACCGGGTTCAGATACCCAGCGACAAGAGAGCACCCAAATACGTGAAATAGAGGTTCATCTTGTGATTCGGAAGTAGTGAACATTTGGATCTTCACCAATGAATTTAACATGGAGTTGGCATAGGAGGGAGGGTCCTTTATTTTGAAAGACTTAAAAGTTATTTTAAAGTGTAGCAAAAGAACTAGTCTTCATTTCACTAGTCTCCATTTCTGTTTTAAAAAATCCGCCGCTACCGGGGGTAGATCAGTGGACCTTCAGGTTGTTGCTACATCACTGAAACCACCTCTTCTCTTGTGAGTGGTGAATAACTAAATCAAACCATTTTGTTCATTTGAACTGACAATAGGAAACTTATCAAAATATTTATTTAGTATGCATTAATATAAAACGCAAATTAATATTAAATTAGCATTAAATAATGTAACACTATTTAATGTTACGTATATAGTATTAATAATTAATAAAATATAAATACTTTATACATTAATAAAGCAATAAATTTTTATTTTTTTAAACAATAATTTCAAAGTAATTAAAATTATACATTGTTTATTTATAAAAGTAATACAAAAACAAGTAAGGAAAGGCTAAAGTCGGGCGGGGCCAACTATATAATACCCTACACCACTCCCTGCGTATATACCTCGCTTTGATTACTAAACCCAGGTATTTCAAGGGAGCAATTTTATGTAGTTCATATAAATTATACAGTTACTATAAATTCATCTTTAGTCAAATTTAATGAATATAGTAAATAATAAAGTAATTGATCCAATTTTCCAGCAGATATTCCGCGTAAAGTAAATATAACATGATCTGGAAATTTTGATCAACATCGAATGATAAATACAGATTATACAGCGGTAATAGGAACAAGACTTGGGCCTGTGCCAAAACATGCGGTAGGTATTCCTACTTGAAACATATAATGATCTGCAAAATTTGATGAAGATCCGATGTAAGATGTAGTTTCTAGAGCTTTAATAGAGCAGAATGGGCACCATTTGGGTTATGCCAAAGTATGGACACATGTGCATCTCCCCAACAAGTATGGAAAGGGTAAAGACGGACGGAGCCGACTATATGATACACCCCACTTTCTATCTCACTACTATGCAATTCGGTAAAAAAGTGAAATCGGGAAAGTTTTTTGAATCCTGTAAATGTATGTGTTTGACAAAAAATGTTAAATTAAATAAGATGTTGTACCAATTTTAAAGAAAATCGGGAACAATATGCGGTTTCTAGAGAGGAAAAAGTCAAATCGGGAGCGACATTTGTATGGGGGCTATATCTAAATCTGAACCGATTTCCTCCAAATTCAATACCGATCGTCCTTGGCCAAAAAAGTAACTTCCGCCAAATTTCATGATAATCGGACAGCAATTGCGAACTGTAGAGTGCGAACAAGATTAGATGGACAGCTTGACAGACAGACATCGGTAAATCGATTCAGCTGGTGATTCTAAGCCGATCCCTATACTTAAAGGTGGGTCTAGCTCCATTATTTATTGGCGTTACAAACATTTGGCGGAAAACTTACTTATAATACCCTAGTCTACGAAGTGGTGTAGGATATAACAAAAAAGTTGTTTCTCGAGCCACTATTCGAACCCGAGACCTTCTGGGTACAAAGCGGACACCTTAACTCTGTGTCCCCGTACTAAAAATTAAGTGGGAAAAATGCACATTTGGTTTTTGAGATGCGATTAAAATGTGATGTCTACAGAAGTACTTCAAATTTTTTTGCAGTTTACTTAAATTTTATTGGGATTAGGATTCTAGATTTAGTTTATATTTTCCAAACTACTGAATTAATTAAAACGATTAATAGAGAAGGAGGGCAGTGGATAAAGTAAGGCACATTTTATTTCTTGTTTCCATATCCCAACGCTGATTGAACTTTACAGGTTGCAATGAATCCAAACATGTTCAACATTTTTCCATAGACTAGGTGGTCAAACATAAAAATGTATGGAAGACTACCTAATTCGGCACCATGCAAATTAGCAGAGTACCCGCAAATAAATCTCACTATAAATATTCAGTATAATTTTCCTATATCTGAATTTAATATCACCATCACTGTACTTCCAAAAATAAATTATGACAGAGAATTTGTGGCAATATCATACATATACATAATGCTTACCTTGTTAAATATTTTCCATATTTATCACTCGTTATCTGCTATTGTAGATTGTTATGACATAAAAAAATATTAATATAATTGAAATCTTATCTGTATTCATAACACATGTAAACATATTTCCTATTCTGCTTCTGTGTTTACTTTTGTTTTCAATTAATGGCTACATTGTTCTCGTTCTCATGGTTTTGTCTTTTGTTTTTCCATCACGCACAGTGGTTATACCAAATCCATTGGATACGTTGAAGCCCCATAAAAATGTTAGGATACGCTTGCCTAACAATAAGTGAAAGTATTTTCGTGCTGATGAATAATTTGTATTTGTTTCCTACAACTATTTTAAATATGTTTTCTATTTCCATTCGTTAGAACGTTTTCATCGATGTTAACCCAATATGCATTGAAGTTTATTTGTTCGTTCGTTACAAATGCCAGTTATTATTTTTCCTTATCGTTAATAACATATTAACACAATATGTTCCAATAATGACAATGAAAAGGGGAATTCATTCAATGAATTTGTTGGAATGGGGTTTCACTGCAACACTTGGATTATATGCAATTAGGGTTTGCATTTTCCCGTACTTTTTATTTGCCGGGAAACGGGAATTATATTTTTAATTTTCCGGGATCCCGGGACAGCACGGGAAATCGTAACATACCGTATACCTTGAGTTAAGCTTATTTTTTTCCAATGAAACATTCACATTTTATTAAGGTGGCATGTGTGCTTTATTACTTGGTACGATTTTTTGAGCGGATATTCTGCAAATACGTTGTGCTTCTCATTCATTTGTGAAAATCAGTTACTTAAAGAGGTCGGGTATGTTATTGAAAAGTCGCTGCGAATCTACCGGACGAAACCTTTCACAGGGTGGAAATCATGACAGTGGTAGTGTGCATCCTTGTTACAGAATTCAATTTAAACATATTTTCAAGTTTCAAACTTAATTAAATGTATGCAATCAAAATATGCAAGTGTATATTTAAATTAAGAGCAGATAATGCATTTATGGCCTCATCAGATATTTCATATTTTATTGGAAAATGTGAACGCTTAATATTTATTAGTGAATTAAGTAAAATGTTTATGTTGTCTGTTCTTTGTCCTGCCGCTTCGAAAACTATAAATTCTTTTTTTTTAGTCGGCTATCTTGACCTTTGCAATAATGTTAGTTGCGTTTTCTATAGCATTGTTTAAAATATTTTGGGCGTTCGGATACAAAATTTACTTTTTCCTAATTTTAATTTTTTTCATATGGAGTTTGAAAAAGTGGATTTTGGGTGTATATCCGAACGCAGCTTTTTGTCATCCAATTGCAATATTTGGCATACCTAATTAAAATCGATATGAGATAAATTATTGTACAACATTTTTATTGTGGAAATGATGGAAAAAATATGCGAAGAAATATGTAAGAATTCCCGCGGGATTCCCGTACGAATTTCCCGGGATACGGGAAATGAAAAATATACGAATTCCCTGGAATTTTCCCGCGGGAAATCCCGGGATGCAAACCCTATATGCAATGCAAGAATTTCGCAGTTTTTCATAGCAGTTGAAGGTTTTGTCGTAACTGTCTATAAAGTTCAAAATTTTTTAAACAAGTCCACAAAAAATGTATCATCTATATGTATATCGTATATCTATATGTAGTCGATGCTGTACTGAAATTAATAAACATTTCATTTCATAAATGAGCAGAAGCATACTTAATACATTTGTTCATTTGCGACGACTTTAACAGCATAACAATGGTCTCAATGGAATGATTATGTTCATTTCAATTAATTGGAATATTTAATGATTTGCAAAATGCCATTGTAAATTGTGGTTAAGCATTTTCACATAACTCTGGCAAAACAAGTGCGCACAAATAGTAGAGTGGGACGATTTTGAAAAACAATTAAATTAATGAAACAAATTAATTTACGCATATAGCGACATACAAATAACGCTAAGAAGAAAATCATTAAGCTCGGCAACGCCGAAAACCTTTTCTAAATAGTCCACTGAAAAATCGAAAAAATATTAAAAATTACCCAAAAATGTGCGATAATTCATATGGAAAATTAACCAAGAAATGGGTATTTTTAACATATTTCATATTCGACATTTTTATACCCTCCACCACAGAATGGGGGTACACTTAGTTTATCATTCCGTTTGTAACACCATGAAACAGAGATACAAGCCGACCGATTTTAAGCCGACAAGCCGCCGCCGCCGCATGTTTCTGCTCGAGCCACACCGCCGCAGATTTCATCGGCTCAAATCGACTTGAACCACGCCTCCGATATCATCGACACATATCGATTTCAACCACGCCGCCGAGATTTGACGGAGTTCTAACTCAGTCAAATCTTACTACCAAAATAGACAACCCACTTGAAATTACAAAAGAAACTATAAATGTCGACATAGACAACCCACTACTGTGAAATATATAGATCTTTCTTTGAATTTAGTATCCCACTATATGATGACTTATATAGAAAGTTGAATGATTGTATTTTGATTTGAAAGTCGCATTTATATAATTCAATTCCAGTACGTTTGGCCATGTGTTCCTATAAATAACAATAAACAACAGCTCCTCTATTGTGCTTCTTTAGTGTGTCAAAGTAGGTAGAGTATTATCATTCTTTGGAAGGATTATGATATTCAAGCCTCACATGAAAAGCTGTAATTGCAAACATATTTATTAAATTCATCCATATTATAAATTTTGGGAATGGATTGCCACTCCCAAAAAAAAAATTGTATGGGACCCATTTTGAACAGCGCCGCCGCCGATAATTATGGTTCGGCTTGTAACTCTGCCATGAAATATCAATCTGTGACCCTATTAAGTGTATATATTCTCGATCGTCATAAAATTCTATGACGATCTAGCAATGTCCGTTCGTCTGTTGAAAGCACACTAGCATCTAAACGAAATGAGCTAGGACATCCAAATTTTGCATGAATACGTCTTATTGTTGTAGATCGCTTGGTATTGCAAATGGGCGAAATCGGTACATAGGGACAAATTTTTCCCTCACAAGAACTGAAAATACCCCTAATATTTCGAGTATTTAAATATGCTTTTCGAATATTTCTGCTTAAATTTACTATATATTTGACATGTGCATTCCCCTTATCGCAAAAATGTGGACAATAAAGTGATTTTTATTTGTATGGAGTGAAATGGGACAAAAAGGGATAAAAATGGTACCTATCAAACAACAACCGCTAGAAACAAGATATTCGTTGCACACTTTCCTCTATTTGAGTATATACATAATGTAAAATATTTTTTAAAATTCACACTTTTAAGGGGTTAAATGGTAATAACAAACCAAACTGCTGCACCTAGAAAAATTAAATTCGGTGTATGCATTCCTTTGACTCCATAACTTTATTTTGTTGCTTTTACAACAAAAATATTTAAAATCATGAACTTAGGTTATCTTGCACTGTGTGAGTGAGAGATAATGGATTTTAAATATATATATTTTTGGAATAAAAATAGGATGGGAATACAACCAACCAAACGGCTGTATCTATAGCCTGGTACCTGTAAGTCTGGTCAATGGTAGGGTTTCAAAACGAAATGCCACTTAAAGTTAAAAATTCGACTCAATCTAATACACACAGAACGATAGCATTCACTGTCATTGTTATTATGTTATTATGATGGTGTTAACGGTTAACAAGTGAATGTTGACATTAACGAATTGAAAACGCACGCTCTTTACAATAATAGCAAAATGACGATGTAAAATGTATTAATTTTTAAACCAATTAATGTCATGTATTGCAAAGTTTTATAATAAATGATCATGTTACTGTTACACTTAATAATATTTTGCACAATTTAAATGCTACACTCATCTTTAATGTTACAAATTAGTATTTCTAATTAATATCAGAGCAGAATGTTGCTCGCCATCTGGGCAATGCTTGGAATGCAACAGGGTATGTATGTAGTTAATACACTGTTAACACTGGTATGTATGTAGTTAATAGTTTTACCTTGGCCACTTTTATTCCCATAACCCTTACGGACAGTCTGAAGGCTATCTACCGTTTGTGGCATTATTAACCAAATGAAGAGAGTACTCTTTCATGGCTGTAATTAACTTAACCGAGAGGCTACATTTGTGGAAGCGAATAAGTATGTAGTTACAATTGAAGTTAAGAGCCGTAAAAGCCCCACTTAATCAGATTTATGTAAAGGAAATTGAATTGAATTTGAATGGAATACTGTAATGCTTGGCAAGGTTTCTGCTGATTAACAGTTCTGTGTTACGTTCGAACTAACTGTTGTTAATTAACATATTCAGATATTGGGTGTTTTACTTCCTGTCGGGATTGTAATTTCGACACACAAAGTGATTTGAATACAAACAAGGAAATTCTAGAAATTAAACTTGTTTTGAAATAAATATATGGATAAATATATGCAAATAAATTAAATAAAAACACAGCTTTCTCAACTCCACTTTTTATTTAAAAATAAATCGAGCAAATAAAATGTCAATATAATTCAAGGTGGGTCATTTAAAACTTTAAATTAGAATCGGCAATAAAAAACGTACGGATAATTATACCCTACACCACTTCGTTGTCTAGGGTATTATAAGTTAGTTTCGCGCCAAATGTTTGTAACACCAAGAAATAATCGAGCTAGACCCACCTTTAAGTATACCGATCGGCTTAGAATCACCAGCTGAGTCGATTTAACGATGTCTGTCTGTCCGTCCGTCTGCTGTCCATCTAAGCTTGTTCGCACTCTACAGGTCGCAATTGTTGTCCGATTGTCATGAAACTTGGCAGAAGTTATTTTTTCTGGCCAAGGACCATCGGTATTGAATTTGGAGGAAATCGGTTCAGATTAAGATATAGCTCCCATACAAATGTCGCTCCCTATTTCACTTTTTCCGCTTTAGAAACCACATATTGTACCCGATTTTCTTTAAAATTGGCACAACATCTTATAATCCAACTAGAAATAACTATGCAAAAATTGGGTAAGATCGGTTCAGATTTAGATATAGCCCCCATACAAATGTCGCTCCCGATTTGACATTTTCCGCTCTAGAAACGACATATTGTACCCGATTTTCTTTAAATTTTGCAGAACATCTTACAATCGAACTAGAAACACGTATGCAAAAATTGGGTAAGATCGGTTCAGATTTAGATATAGCCCCCATACAAATGTCGCTCCCGACTTGACATTTTCCGCTCTAGAAACGACATATTGTACCGGATTTTCTTTACATTTTGCAGAACATCTTATAATTGAACTAGAAACACGTATGCAAAAATTGGGTAAGATCGGTTCAGATTTAGATATAGCCCCCATATAAATGTCGCTCCCGATTTGACATTTTCCGCTCTAGAAACGACATATTGTACCGGATTTTCTTTAAATTTAGCAGAACATCTTATAATTAAACTAGAAACACGTATGCAAAAATTGGGTAAAATCGGTTCAAAGGAATGTATACACCGAATTCCATGATTCTAGAGGCGGCCATTTGGTTGATTCCATTTTTATCCCCTTTTTCGTAGTTTACCCCCTTAGAGTACGATTTTCTAAAATCTCTTTATTTTACGTTTCTACGCAAAAAGAGGGATGCACACACCGAATTTCATTACTCTTGTAAGTCGTTTATTTGGTACTATTTGTATGCCTCTGTACCCATTGTATCCCTTGAAAGTACGAATTTGGAAGAAACCTTTATTTTTCGTGTCTACGCAGTCAGAGGAATGTATATCATTTGGTTGGTACTATTTTTATCCCTTTTTGCCATTTTAACACCAAAAAAATACGAATTTCGAAAAATCCGTTTATTTCATCTATCTACGCAATCAAAGGAATGAATACACCGAATTTCATTATTCTAGGTGCAAGCGTTTGGTGCAAGGTGTAACTCTAAAATATTAAGGGTTATTATGGCTATTTTAAGTCCTTGTGAGGGAAAAATTTCTCCCTTTGCTCCGATTTGGCCCAGTTTCAATCCCAACCGATCTATGACTATAAGACGCACTTATGTAAAATTTGGACGTTCTAGCACCTTTCGTTTAGATGCTATTGTGCTTTCAACAGACGGACGGACATGGCTAGATCGTCTAAGAATTTTATAACGATCAAGAATATATGGGTCCGCCATCTAACGTTTTTAACGTGGGTTGCCCTCAGCAGCCATTTGAATGAAATTATTTTCCATTATTAACCGGAAGGATTGTACTTTCAAATAAAAAAAGGAATTTGAGAAAATATTCAGTAGTTTTTTTAGTATTTAAAAAAAAAGTTATTTGTTGAAATATGTGGTTTCTAGAGCGGAAAAAGTAAAGCATGGGAGACATTGGTATGGGAGCTATATAAGGGTCCGCCATCCAACGTTTTTTTTTTCAACTATTCAACCGTTGGACTATTATTTGTGGGGTGCCCGAGGAAGCCATTTGAATGAAATTATTTTCCATTATTAACCGGAAGGATTGTTCTTTCAAATAAAAAAAGAAATTTGAGAAAATATTCAGTTGTTTTTTTTTATAGCATTTTCAAAAAAAAGTTATTTGGCGGACCCTATATATACTTCAGAGGGTCTCAGGTCGATATTTCAGGGTGTTACAAACGCAATTACGAAGTTAGTATACCCCCATCCTGGAGTTGGAGGGTATAACAAGGACCGAACTTTATATGCCCTCCACCATGGATTGCATTGCAGAGATTGTCGATTTTCGTAGGAGTGCAGTAACATTACTAATATACTGACCCAATTTGTCAAATCGAGAAGAATATTTGTATCGGGCTATATCCAAACATGGAATGAAGTGACCCACTTTCACATAGGTGCTTCCAGTTCAAGTATAACGTGTTTGAAGAAATTCGGTGAAAATACGTGGAAAAGTCAAGCCGGAGTGAAATTTATATGGGAGCGTTATAAAGATCTGAACCGATCTGACCCATTTTCACCACAGGTGTTCCCAATTTAAATATAAGATGGTTTGCCAAAATTGAAAACAATCTGATAACATATGTGGTTTCTGGCGCGAAATTTGAATGGGAGCTATATATATCTGAACCGATCTGATCCATTTTCACCATGGGTGTTTCTGGTACAAATATAGGATATTTTGCCAAATTTGAAGGAAATCTGTTAAAATATGTTAAATATGTGAAAAGAGTCAAATCGGGAGGGAAATTCGTATGGGGACTATATCTAAATCTGAACCGATTTTCTTCAAATTAAATAGCGTTCGTCCTTGTCCCGAAAAACTTTTATTTTCTTTAGAATCGGACATACTTGCGACCTGCATCGTGATTACAAGAATAGATGGACAGACGAGCAAGGCTAAATCGATTCAAAAGGCGATTCTAAGTCGATCGGTATAATTAACAATGGATCTATCTCGCTTTCTTTTGGGTGTCACAAACAAATGCACAAAGACATAATACTCTCGTGGAGTGTATAAACATTATCAAATTCCAAAATATAGCTGATTTGCTGGATATTACAATAGTTTTAATTTAACATGTGAATAAGGCTAATTTGTGTGGGAGGTACCAGAAGGGGCGTAGAAATTTCGCCCATCGGAAGTTCAAATTTAAAATTTTAAATGGCCCACCTTATATATATCAAGACATCCCGTTATTTATTATTAAAAACCGGAATTTCGGGTCGACACCCCTATTCTTAGAATAATTCAACGAAAGCGTCTCCGTCGCAATTTGTAAAACAAAAATTGAAAAATTCATTGCTATCGAACGACATGTTTTGTCTCATTTATGTTATCTCGAAGGTTCGACAACAATTTGTATTTACTATATATAACTCTGTAATTAGGTATTCCAATTTTTAAAAGTTGAACCGAAAAATAAATTACATTTCAACTCTTTGACCTCTTTCATTGAAAACTGTCCAGAGTAATGTTTAATATCCACACAGGATTGTATACAGTACCCTCATGGTGTACACTGTTCAGTGTATGATGATTTATGTGTCCAACATCTACTCGTAATGCCTCATCCAGCAGCCATTCATGTGTGGAGTACACTTTCATGAAAGACGCAAACACATGCCAACCCTTTTCTCCCTTCTTGGACGTACAACATTTTCAGCTTCAGCTTCATATTCTAAATCATTTTTGAGCTGATCCAATTTTCAATGCCTTTGGTTGATGTTGATTGCATTTGCATGTCTTCTTTAGCTCGTACTTGATAATACCCTTGTGGTCACTTTCGGAGAGGATTGTAATAGTAGAAGATGAATGCAGACTCGTTTATTCATTATTCTTTTCATGCAATAAGCTGGTATTTTTAATTGACGTTCAATTAGTCGCATTTAGTATAAAGAACTTTACTCTTAATAAAATTGGGTTAAATATGTTCTTATACGCACTGCACTGCAGTGCATTGGTTCGTATGTGTTCTTTGTAGTTGTTTAGAAATCATTGCCTTCATCATTCTTCTCGTTTATGTTTTCTAGAGTGTGGAAAACTTTAAACCAGACAATATTTGTTGTTGCTCATAAAAACATAATTTCCAGGCCCGTGCGCAGGATTTTCCCCTGGGGGGGGTTTTCATCTACACTCATAAAAATGTTAACCCTATAATTAGTTAAAATTAACTAAAATTTATGAAACCAAGTACATTTTTATTAAATATAAGTAGAAATTAGCTGAAATTTTCCTAAATCTAAGTAAATTTTTCTTAAAACCAAGTAATTTTTGTACTAAATTTAAGCAAAATTTTTTTAAAACTAAGTAAATTTTTACTAAATTTTAGTAAAATTTTGCTGAAAATTTCCTAAAACTAAGTAAATGTTTACTCAAATCAAGTAAATATTTACTCAAACTGAGGACAATTTTGCTGATTTTTTTCCTCAAAACGAGTAAATTTTTACTTAAACTGAGGAAAATTTTATTTTATACAAGAAAAAAGGTAAAATTAAAATAAGTTCAATTTAACTAAAAAATCAAACAAATAGTTTTGCTTCAGAGTATGCAAAACTGATACAAAAAATGACAACATGAAATATTTCTCAAAAGTTTCATGATACCTCTGCCATAAGGAGTTGAGCTATTACTCCATGATTGCTGCGAAGGCAAAATAGGCGCCTTTGCAGTGGTTGTTTAGAATAATTCATAAAATATTTAAGAAATAAGTCTCTGCAAACGAACGAAAATTGCTTCATAGATTAATATTTAATATTTTTTTTAATTTCAAATGTTTTTATAAGTTCATTAATACATAAATATATCAAGAACTCGGCATAATTTTCAGTAAACATTTTAACTTCATTTTAGAAAAAAAAACACATTTTTAAGTTAAAATTTCCTAAATGGAATTTTTTCCATACAAAAAATTTCAGATTTTTTCTCACTTAAAACCTTGAAAATATTCTTAAACATAAGTTTGAATTTACTCAATTGTAAGAATTTTTTATTAGATCCAAAGAAATGTTTTTAAGTAAATCTACTACCCTTTATCTAGTAAATGGACTATTTACTATGAAAGAAGGAAACTTTACTCATACTTAGTAAATTTTTCAATTTTTTTAGTGGAGTGTTTGGAAACCACTCATATTTTATTGCCAGGATCTTCGAGAAATATTTTGATACATTCGTCCGACAGACAGTGTCGGCAAAATTGCATTTCAGTAATCCATCTATCAGTACACTCAAAGGAATATGCCAGTAAAAGAAAGCAGAAAGTCTACTGAAAGAGCAGATTTTCTGCTGTTAAAAAAGAGACAACAGATTTGTATCCGCTGAGATGGTAAACAGCTGTTTGCTGTTTTTAGCAATATATATGATACGCATATTGTCCCAAGCTAATATAAAAGAAAATTCGAGCTAAACTCGCTTATGAACGCTTATATATTTTTATATTTTAATTAACAACAGCCAATTTTAGCACTCTTTAGCAGTGTGAATGGTGATGTAAGGTTGCAGAAAACTGCTGTTATGCCAAAAAACAGCTGTAATAGCAGAAAAGTGTCTGTTGAGTGTTGAACTTCTTTTTTTAACTAGTTGCTTGAAATTACATAGATACATATCGAGGGCTTATATTCATAAGTGGCTATGAACAAAAACATAACTTTTCAGGAGAGCGAAAAAACTGATTTTCTTCTTAATTTGGAGAGAAATTATTAACCGTTCTTCTACAGTTTAATATAAAACGGATTACTAATTGCTACGATTAAAAAGTTTTCGAAATTTCCTATTATTCGCGGTTTCATGGTTCATAGCCACTTTTGTATGTTTAAAATTGAGCACTATGAATGTTGAAATAAGAATAAGATTTATTGTAAACTCCATAACTTTTTTCATGAAATCTTGGTAATGTTGTATAGAAAACGCATTTTCTGTGATGTACATAGCGAATTTATATATATATATATATATATATATATATATTATATATATATATATATATATATATATACAGTCGCGAAAATCGCTGCAATTGATGAAAAATCCAAAATTCGCCGTTATATTTTAAATTTCGTCACTCATAATTTTGAAACGTTTCATACACAAATATTCCCCATGAAGTCAGCAATCACATGCCAAAGAAATATTTTGGTATTCTCAATATAATAAAAAGTTACGTCGGTTTTCTAAAGAAACTTTTCACAATTTTTCACTTTACAGCCACTATTTATCCTATTTTAGCCTGATAACTTGGGAACCAAATTGCAATTAACGGCGAAATGATGGAATGCTATAGTACGATATGCCATCAATCTAGATAAATACTTTAAACAAAATCGTTGTAGCGAATTACAACCTTCGGCATATAGCTTCTGCATTTTTGAACTATTTTATTTATATTATTTGTATGTTCATAGCCACTTTTGCAGTCACAAACTAAGCTGTGAGTGAATAGACAAATCAGAAAATTAAAAAAATGGCTTAGAAAAAAATCTTTTCCAAATTTATATGACAGATGACAGTCAAATCTGAGAATAGTTTGGCATCTAAAACTCATTTTCGAGAAAATGGTTCATAGCCACTTTTGAATATAAGCCCTCGATATATATTTTGAAGAAATATTACACAACAAACGATCAATTTCCTCGGCGATAAACCCTTCAGTCCCGCATTTTTTTCTATGGTGAGTGCAGAAAATTGGATATGTGTTTGACAAAGTATGGGTCTAAATAGGATGTCTAAATTTATATAGGTAACATTTATATGAGTAACAGGGTGTTTGCTCAAAATCTTTATTCGCATATTCCGATTCAATAAAAATATTTGGAAATATTTCTTCATTTTTGTAATATTAAATATGTATAAATTCAAATAACAAATAGAGTTTTTTTGTATCCGATGAAATGCAAGGAGAAACAACTAGAAATTTTAATTCCAAAAAGCAAATAATTGGTATTTTAGAGTTACGTCTTCCTACGTAGATCCAAGTTACTGAATTTGTTGTTTCTCTTTAGAATAATACTTGTTACATATGTACAAAAAAATACTAACTCTGAAAAATATTTCACATAAGTGAGAAATATAACAAAAATTTTAGTAAGTTAAAACTCATTTCTTATTGTTTCGCAACTTTAAAGTAGATTTTAAAATAGAGACCCACACGCAGAGAAAAAATACATTTTGTAGAAACGAAATTTTAGACACGTGAACATCGTTTTTGAGTTTCTTTTGTGGGAAAAATTAGTTTGTTTGCGGTAAACATGTCATCAGTTGTTGTAAATGAACAGAGAGAAACAATTTTCTTCGTTTGTCGAAATGGATTTTTTTTTGTATTATAATTGCAAACTCCCAAAACATTGGAAGTAACAGAAACCGTTGTTGATGTATCTGTGTTGAAAATAGGACACATCGGTTCTGATTTAGACACAGCTCCATAAAAATGTCAAATCACAAATGTTACATCTTAGCGCTCAAGCATCAAGCAAATTATTTGCTTTTATTAAGAATATTTTAGATTTCATTACGCACGGCCCTGCATATGGGCCCTTCAATGAACACAATTACCGCTCTAGAACCCCATGTTATATTGTATTATAATTGCAAACTCCCAAAACATTGGAAGTAACAGAAACCGTTGTTGATGTATCTGTGTTGAAAATAGGACACATCGGTTCTGATTTAGACACTGCTCCATAAAAATGTCAAATCACAAATGTTACATCTTAGCGCTCAAGCATCAAGCAAATTATTTGCTTTTATTAAGAATATTTTAGATTTCATTACGCACGGCCCTGCATATGGGCCCTTCAATGAACACAATTACCGCACTAGAACCCCATGTTATATTGGACATTTATCAAATATAACATGGTCCAGATCACGTCATATTTCAAATAGAAATAGACGATTATATTACAAGTTTCGAAAAATCAATACGTCGTTTCTGATTGTGCTGACATATCATCAGAAAGCCTTCGCGAAAAGGCGGTTCAAAAGTCAATTTCTGAACGAAAGAAACACATCTATATACACAAATTCTTTCAAAAAACCTATGTATATTACTGATCCCTTAAAGGTGGATCATATGGGTCCTTGTTTTCATATAATCCCTGCACATAGGATCTTGTTCAAATTTTCCAAATCAATGCTTATTTTACATAGGAACACCTACTTCATATAATACTTCATATAACCCCCATTCACATGGGTTTTTTTATACCCTCCACTATGGCATAATGTCTTTGTGCATTTGTTTGCAACATCCAAAAGGAAGCGAGATAGGGCCACTGTTAAGTATACCGATCGACTTAGAATCACTTTTTGAATCAATTTAGTCATGTCCGTCCGTCCATCTATCAAAGTACAGGTCACAAATATTGTACGATCCTAAGAAAGAGTAGAAAAATAAAGTACCAATTTGGAAAATATTTTTATTTTGCGCGTCTATGCAGTCAAAGTAATGTATACAACGAATTTCGTGATTCTAGCTGCGGCCACTTGGTTGTTACCATTTTTATATATTTTTATATACATTCTTCTGACTGAGTAGACACCTAAAATAAACTGATTTTTCGAAATTCGTACTTTTTGGGGTCAAAATAGAAAAAGGGGATAGAAATAGTACCAACCAAATGACCGCAGCGAGAGTCATGAAATTCGGAGTATACATTCCTTTGACTACGTAGACTTTAAAAATAAAAGTTTTTTTTCCAAATTCGTACTTTCAAGGGATACAATGGGTACGGAGGGATAAAAATGGTACCAACCAAACGGCTGTACCTAGAATAATGAAATTCGGATTTTCAAAATTCGTACTTTTTGAGGTTAATATGAAAAAAGGGGGATAAAAATAGTACCAACCAAATGGGCGCAGCTGGAATCATGGAATTCGGTGAATACATTCCTCTGACTGTATAGACACGAAAAATAAAAAGTTTTTTTTTCCAAATTCGTAATTTTTCTTTTACGGCAAAAATTGGTTGAATCATGAAGTTAGGTTATTTTGCACTATGTATCTCTGATAATGGATATTCAAAATTTGTACTTTTGAAATTAAAATAGAATGGAAACCAACAAATACAACCAACTGTAGCACCCACTATCTACCAATATTTATGGTATTTAAGCTTTTTGAAAATATAAATATAAGAATATTTATTTTTTGATTTGAAGTAAATAATGGTTTGAAATAATTAAAATATTACAATTATTTATAAAATTATTTTTTCAATATTTGTATTTGTTTTGGTTTGGCTATATTAAAAAAATTAAATTTTCTTGTAATGTTACTACACTTCGACGAAACCCGACAACCTCTGTGGAATGCAATCCATGATGGAGGGTATATAAAGTTCGGCCCGGCCCGGGAACATAACGCCGTTTTTACTTGTTTATGTTATATTTTTGACCAACATTTTTTCCCTCATAACCTTTCGAATGATGTCTAAATGATGAAAATCGGAAGGAAGTGGACGCTAATTTTTGCGAAAGAGATTGCAAATTTTGGGACTGAACAATTCGATTTCTATTTATTTTTCAAAATTTTAAAAAATGTTTCCAAAAAACATGAGTGTTTCATTGTTACTTTTAGAAACTACAAAATTTACTCTAAACGTCTAATAATTCTACCAATGAGAATACAAATTTATATTTATAAAAAAATTGCTCAAAAATGTTACATAACAAATTAAACGGGAAGACATGATTTTTAGAGCTGTCTTCAATCTTCATTTGTGGTGGTTGATTGCATCAATTTTTTCGTGACAGAGCCTATTGTACACCATATTATCGACTAGATTATTTATTTATTCTATTTATTATGCAGTAGACTAATTTTGTTGATGCTACATCTGATTACACAGTGCAACACGAAAAAAAATAACCATATACGGACACCGCTACATGATAAAAGACCAAAAAAAAAAGACCCGTGTTTTTTTCCCCCCCAAAGTCATGCACTTTTTTTTTATGGGCCCCCAGAGATTTGAGGCCTCGGTGTAATTTTTGGAAAAAAGTGATCATATTCTCAGGCTCATATCTTGCAAACCGTTCGGAATTTTGATTTACTCTCTGAGGCAAAGTTCTAGCTCTTGTCATAAAGAACAAAAATTGTGAACATATAAAATCAAAAAAACTTGCTCTTCAAGGTGAAAATCGCAAATGTCGTCGAAAAAACTTATTGCCTGTAGTAGGTGTAGGTTGCGTATACGTGCTGTTGATTAAGGATAATATCACTCATACGCACTGTAGTCGGACTGAGCATTAACATAAACAGTGCTGCAAGTTATAATTTTTTCCACGTAAACGGTGTTAAGAATCATTCCTAGGAAGTTCATATGTTCTAGAAAGTTGTTTACTGTGATCTTAGGTATATTTTTGTAGTTGATTGTTTCCCTGAATTTTCAACGGTTTGCTACCTATGGACCTGAACAGGGGAAAAAAGGTTAAAAAAATCGATTTTTTTTTGATCGATTTTGACCTTGAAGATGAAGTTTTTTTGATTTTTTACAGCACGAGTACATGGAGGATTGTAAGAAAAGCCGCATTTTTTATTCGAAGTATGTTGAGGATCTCTTACTTTCATGCCCCTCTTCTGCAGACACAGTTGTGTATTGTGTATTGTGCCCTGGTTCTTGTACTTGTGTGCTTTGTTTTCATTTTATTTTACAACATTACACCATAGGATTATTACATTCCCATTGCTATGATAATTGGTATGGACAATATTCCAGTCAGTGCATTATTTCTATTTTAAACTATTTAGTATTATCTAAAGCAGAACTTAAAACATTTTTAGAGTTTTCACAAACTCCTATCGGTTTCTGTAGGGTGGGCTATTTAAATTTTTAAATTTGAACTTCCGATTACTTTGATTTTGAAAGGTAGAAAAACATTAATTTTTATTTTCAGGCTTATTTATGTGTACCATTTGAAATTTTGGGACGCTATACGCTCGAACAAAATTAGGAAATATTAAAAACTTATTTCCAAAGTTCTGAGTCTGTAACGCAAACTGTAAGAAAAAACAAGTAAGGAAAGGCTAAAGTCGGGCGGGGCCGACTATATGATACACTCCACTTACTATTCCAATATAATCCAACTCGGTAAAAAAAGTGAAAACAGGAAGAATTTTTGAATGTTTCCTAATCATAGGCTAATATGACCAGGTCCAATTTGCCAAATCGATAAGAGTATTTGTATCGGTGCTATATCCAAACATGGAATAAAGTGACTAACTTCCACAATAAGTTCTTCCAGTTCAAATATAACGTGTTATGGTAACATCGAAGAAACTCGGTGAAAATTCGTGGTTTCTGGGGCGGAAAAAGTCTATCCGGGAGCGAAATTTGTATGGGAGCTATATGTAAAGCTGAACCGATCTGACCTACTTTCACCATAGGTGTTCCTAGTTTAAATATAAGATGTTTTGCCAAATTTGAAGACAATCTGATACAATATGTGGTTTATAGAGTGGAAAAAGTGAAATCGGGAGTGAAATTTGTAATGGGAGCTATACATAAATCTGAACCGATCTAACACATTTTTATCACAGGTGTTTCTAGTCGAAATATAAGATGTTTTGCCAAATCTGAAGACTATTTGTTACAATCTGTGGTTTCTAGAGCGAAAAAAATTAAATCGGGAGCAAAATTTGTATGGGAGCTATATATAAATCTGAACCGATCTAACACATTTTTACCGCAGGTGTTTCTAGTTGCAACATAAGATGTTTTGCCAAATCTGAAGATAATCTGATACAATTTGTGGTTTTTAGAGCGAGAATTGTATGGGAGCTATATATAAATCTGAACCGATCTAACACATTTTTACCACAGGTGTTTCTAGTCGAAATATAAGATGATTTGCCAAATCTAAAGACAATCTGATACAATTTGTGGTTTCTAGAGCGGAAAAAAATCAAATCGGGAGCGAAATTTGTATAGGAGCTATATATAAATCTGAACCGAACTACATATATTTTTATATTTTTATTGAAATATAAGATGTTTTGCTAATTTTGAAGAAAATCTGTTCTAATATGTGTTATCTAGTGTGAAAAGAGTCAAATCGTGAGTGAAATTTGTATGGGGGCTATATCTAAATATGAACCGATTTTCTTCAAATTAAATAACGTTCGTCCTTATCCCGAAAAACTTCGTTGTGCAAAGTTTCATTTGGTTCTGTGTACAATTGCGACCTGTATCGTGATTACATGAATGGATGGACGGACAGACGGACATTGATAAATCAATTCAAAAAGTGATTCTAAGTCGATCGGTATAATTCCTTTAATTCCTTTTGGGTGTTACAAACAAATGCACAAAGACATAATACTCTCGTGGAGTGTATAAAAATTTGGAAAACTTTCGATAAGAGATCGGCCTTCATGAAGTTCATTTTCATCTCGGTGGCTATGTCAATAAGCAAAATTGTCGCATATGGGGTTCAGAGAACCCACACGTGACTATTTTTTTCGTTTTTTAATGTTACCTAATTTAAAATGTTACCCTATATTTTCCGAAAAGGGAATTATTATTTAATTGAGAGTTAACGGTTCATAATGATAGTTTGTTTTTCTTTCATCTCAAGAAAATGTATTATTTTTAAATTTTACCCTTTATGTATGTATGTACGTGTGTATACGAAAATAGGTTTCTTTTTAATGAACCTTGGTTTTAGTTCAGCGATTGGCGACAGTGGAAACCATTTCCGACGCAATATACACATATCGTCTTTTTTGATTAACCTATAATTGGAGCTTGCCAATTTCGTAATTGGCACTTCTACAGCACTGATGAAATTATTAAAAAATCTATGTAATTATTGTTTTGTTTAATGTACGAATTTAAAAAAATCTTTAATTATACGTGTATATGAGATTATAGGAATAATACACACCGAATTTCACTGGTACCATTTTTATCCCTTTTTGCCAATTGCATCCCCATAAAATGTATGGATCACTTTATGATGCGCACTCACGCTGCATTGAAATACTTCTGGAATTTTCAAAACAGTAACCACAATCCCCAAACATTCAAAACTAAAATACTTTTCTCTTTTTCTACGATGAATATTTCAAGGTGTCCCAAACACATTATAATTCGCATGACAATCATAAATACGTAAATAACAATTATATTATTTGCAGATGGACACTTTCTTGCGATTATGTAATTATTGCAAACAATAGGTAATATGTTTATTATTCTATGAATTATAATTGGCGTATACGAAAATGTATTTATATGTATAACACGTCCTGGATGTGAGTATCCATACCATTTCGTTTCCACACTCTTTCTTTGTGGGGGACAACGACTACAATTCCCTTTGATTTCATAACTTTCTTTATATGTATAATGTGTGTTAATAAGGAGAAATGCAAAAAATCATATTAAATTACAATATCCTTCGGATGAATGAATGAATTTATCTGCGCATAATGATGATACACACACATTCGTTATTTGTTTGCGACGCTGAATGTATTCAGCTTGCGGCACGTGTTGGTGCTTCCTATCACCTACGAGTGGCATCATGATGTCTTAACAAGAAGAAAAAGCAACATGATATACAATATGACAAAAAATCAAAAGAGGCCACAAACAAGGCTTCGCTATGGCAACCAACAAAAAAACCAAGGGCATTGTTAACAGTTGACTTATATGTTCATTGAAAACACTGCTAAAACATTCAGACATAAGCCATAAACGTAGTCTCTATTTATGCAAATAACATTATATTCTTTTCGTCATTTTTCTTTGCATACTTCCGCTTCCGACAAAAGAAATTGCGATTTTCTTCATTAAATACTGGTTATTAAAAATAATTACCGAATTTTACGATTCCAGCTTTTTTTAATTAAATATTTTTAAATACAGCCCTGCGAACTAAAAGAAGAATACTTTGTGACCCCCCATAAACTCAGAATTAAAAAAATAGTATATCGGCTATAACTTCTTAAATATAGCCCTGAGAGCTAAAATAAGGCTAATTTGTGATCACCCAAAGTCCAGAATTTCTAAAAAATAGTATATCGGCCATAACTTCTTAAATATAGCACTGAGAGCTAAAAGAAGGATAATTCGTGATCACCCATAAACTCAGAATTAAAAAAATAGTATATCGGTCATAACTTCTTAAATATAGCCCTGAGAGCTAAAAGAAGGCTAATTTGTGATCACCCATAAATCCAGAATTTTCCAAAATATATGATACTTAATAATAATAATTTATGATCACCCAAAAGTCCAGAATTTTTTAGAAAATAGTATATCGTCCATAACTTCTTAAATATAACCCTGAGAGCTAAAAGAAGGATAATTTGTAATCACCCAAAAGTCCATAATTTTTTAGAAAATAGTATATCGTCCATAACTTCTTAAATATAGCCCTGAGAGCTAAAAGAAGGATAATTTGTGATCACCCAAAAGTCCAGAATTTTTTAGAAAATAGTATATCGTCCATAACTTCTTAAATATAGCCCTGAGAGCTGAATGAAGGATAATTTGTGATCACCCATAAATCCAGAATTTTTTAGAAAATAGTATATCGTCCATAACTTCTTAAATATAGCCCTGAGAGCTAAAAGAAGGATAATTTGTGATCACCCAAAAGTCCAGAATTTCTAAAAAATAGTATATCGACCATAACTTCTTAAATATAGCCCTGAGAGCTAAAAGAAGGATAATTTGTGATCACCCTTGAATCCAAAATTTAAATAAATCCAGAATTTTAAAACAACAGTATATCGGCCATAACTTCTTAATTATAGCCCTGAGAGCTAAAATAAGGATAATTTGTGAACACCTGAAAGTCCAGAATTTGTAAAAAATAGTATATCTGTCATAACTTCTTAAATATAGCCCTGAGAGCTAAAAGAAGGATAATTTGTGATCACCTGAAAGTCCAGAATTTTTAAAAAGATAGTATATCGGCCATAACTTATTAAATATAGCCCTGAGAGCTAAAAGAAGGATAATTTGTGATCACCCAAAAATCCAGAATTTTTAAAAAATAGTATATCGGCCATAACTTATTAAATATAGCCCTGAGAGCTAAAAGAAGGATAATTTGTGATCACCTGAAAGTCCAGAATTTGTAAAAAATAGTATATCGGTCATAACTTCTTAAATATAGCCCTGAGAGCTAAAAGAAGGATAATTTGTGATCACCCTTGAATCCAGAATTTAAATAAATCCAGAATTTTAAAACAACAGTATATCGGCCATAACTTCTTAATTATAGCCCTGAGAGCTAAAATAAGGATAATTTGTGATCACCTGAAAGTCCAGAATTTGTAAAAAATAGTATATCGGTCATAACTTCTTAAATATAGCCCTGAGAGCTAAAAGAAGGATAATTTGTGATCACCTGAAAGTACAGAATTTCTAAAAAATAGTATATCGACCATAACTTTTTAAATATAGCCCTGAGAGCTAAAAGAAGGATAATTTGTGATCACCCATAAACTCAGAATTTTCAAAAAATAGTATATCGTCCATAAATTCTTAAATATAGCCCTGAGAGCTAAAAGAAGGATAATTTGTGATCACCCTTGAATCCAGAATTTAAATAAATCCAGAATTTTAAAACAACAGTATATCGGCCATAACTTCTTAATTATAGCCCTGAGAGCTAAAATAAGGATAATTTGTGATCACCTGAAAGTCCAGAATATGTAAAAAATAGTATATCGGCCATAACTTCTTAAATATAGCCCTGAGAGCTAAAAGAAGGATAATTTGTGATCACATGAAAGTCCAGAATTTCTAAAAAATAGTATATTGGCCATAACTTCTTAAATATAGCCCTGAGAGCTAAAAGAAGGATAATTTGTGATCACCCATAAACTCATAATTTTAAAAAAATAGTACATCTTTCATAACATATCGACCATAACTTCTTAAATATAGCCCTGAGAGCTAAAAGAAGGATAATTTGTGATCACCCATAAATCCAGAATTTTTAAAAAATAATATATCGGCCATAACTTTTTAAATATAGCCCTGAGAGCTAAAAGAAGGATAATTTGTGACCACTTGAAAGTCCAGAATTTTTAAAAAATAATATATCGGCCATAACTTCTTAATTATAGCCCTGAGAGCTAAAAAAAGGATAATTTGTGATCACCTGAAAGTCCAGAATTTGTAAAAAATAGTATATCGGCCATAACTTATTAAATATAGCCCTGAGAGCTAAAAGAAGGATAATTTGTGATCACCCATAAACTCAGAATTTTTAAAAAATAGTATATCGGCCATATCTTCTTAAATATAGCCCTGAGAGCTAAAACAAGGATAATTTGTGATCATCCAAAAATCCAGAATTTTTAAAAAATGATATATCGGCCATAACTTCTTAAATATAGCCCTGAGAGCTAAAAGAAGGATAATTTGTGATCACCCATAAACTCAGAATTTAAAAAAAAAATAGTATATCGTCCATAACTTCTTAAATATAGCCCTGATAGCTAAAAGAAGGATAATTTGTGATTACCCATAAACCCAGTATTTTTAAAAAGTAGTATATCGGCCATAACTTCTTAAATATAGCCCTGAGAGCTAAAAGAAGGCTAATTTGCGATCACCTGAAAGTGCAGAATTTTAAAAAACAGTATATCTTAAATATAGCCCTGAGAGCTAAAAGAAGGATGATTTTTGGTCACCTGAAAGTCCAGCATTTCTAAAAAATGGTATATCGGCCATAAATTCTTAAGTATAGCCCTGATAGCTAAAAGAAGGCTAATTTGAGATCACCTCAAAGTCCACAATTTTTAAAAAACAGTATATCGGACATAACTTCTTAAATATAGCCCTGAGAGCTAAACGAAGGCTAATTTGTGATCACCCATAAATCTAGAATTTTAAAAAAATATTATATCGACCATAACTTCTTAAATATAGCCCTGAGAGCTAAAAGAAGAATAATTTGTGATCACCCATAAATCTAGAATTTTAAAAAAATAGTATATCGACCATAACTTCTTAAATATAGCCCTGAGAGCTAAAAGAAGGATCATTTGTGATCACCTGAAAGTCCAGAATTTCAAAAAATGGTATATCGGCCATAACTTCTTAAATATAGCCCTGAGAGCTAAAAGAAGAATAATTTGTGATCACCCATAAATCTAGAATTTTAAAAAAATAGTATATCGGTCATAACTTCTTAAATATAGCCCTGAGAGCTAAAAGAAGGATAATTTGTGATCACCTGAAAGTCCAGAATTTTTAAAAAATAGTATATCGGCCATAACTTCTTAAATATAGCCCTGAGAGCTAAAAGAAGGATAATTTGTGATCACTTGAAAGTCCAGATTTTTTAAAAAATAGTATATCGGTCATAACTTCTTAAATATAGCCCTGAGAGCTAAAAGAAGGATAATTTGTGATCACCTGAAAGTCCAGAATTTTTAAAAAGATAGTATATCGGCCATAACTTTTTAATTTAGCCCTGAGAGCTAAAAGAAAAATAATTTGTGATCACCCAAAAATCCAGAATTTTTATAAAATAGTATATCGGTCATAACTTCTTAAATATAGCCCTGAGAGCTAAAAGAAGGATAATTTGCGATCACTTGAAAGTCCAGATTTTTTAAAAAATAGTATATCGGCCATAACTTCATAAATATAGCCCTGAGAGCTAAAAATAAGGCTAATTTGTGATCACCTGAAAGTCCACAATTTCTAAAAAATAGTATTTCGACCATAACTTCTTAAATATAACCCTGAGAGCTAAAAGAAGGATAATTTGTGATCACTTGAAAGTCCAGAATTAAAAAAATAGTATATCGTCCATAACTTCTTAAATATTGTCCTGAGAGCTAAAAGAAGGATAAATTGTGATGACCCTTAAACTCAGAATTTTTAAAAAATAGTATATCGTCCATAACTTCTTAAATATAGTCCTGAGAGCTAAAGGAAGGATAAATTGTGATGACCCTTAAACTCAGAATTTTTAAAAATAGTATATCCATAACTTCTTAAATATAGTCCTGAGAGCTAAAAGAAGGATAAATTGTGATGACCCTTAAACTCAGAATTTTTAAAAAATAGTATATCGGCCATAACTTTTTAAATATAGCCCTGAGAGCTAAAAGAAGGATAATTTGTGATCACCAATAAACTCAAAATTTTAAAAAATAGTATATCGGCCGTAACTTTTTAAATATAGCCCTGAGAGCTAAAAGAAGGATAATTTTTGATCACTTGAAAGTCCGGATTTTTTAAAAAATAGTATATCGGCCATAACTTCTTAAATATAGCCCTGAGAGCTAAAAGAAGGATAATTTTTGGTCACCTGAAAGTCCAACATTTCTAAAAAATAGTATATCGGCCATAACTTCTTAAATATAGCCCTGAGAGCTAAAAGAAGGATAATTTGTGATCACCCAAAAATCCAGAATTTTAAAAAAATAGTATATCGGCCGTAACTTTTTAAATATAGCCCTGAGAGCTAAAAGAAGGATAATTTTTGATCACTTGAAAGTCCAGATTTTTTAAAAAATAGTATATCGGCCATAACTTCTTAAATATAGCCCTGAGAGCTAAAAGAAGGATAATTTCTGATCACCTGAAAGTCCAGAATTTTTAAAAAAATAGTATATCGGCTATAACTTCTTAAATATAGCCCTGAGAGCTAAAAGAAGGATCATTTGTGATCACCTGAAAGTCCAGAATTTCAAAAAAATGGTATATCGGCCATAACTTCTTAAATATAGCCCTGAGAGCTAAAAGAAGAATAATTTGTGATCATCCAAAAATCCAGAATTTTTAAAAAATGATATATCGGCCATAACTTCTTAAATATAGCCCTGAGAGCTAAAAGAAGGATAATTTGTGATCACCCATAAACTCAGAATTTAAAAAAAAAAATAGTATATCGGCCATAACTTCTTAAATATAGCCCTGAGAGCTAAAAGAAGGATAATTTGTGATCACCTGAAAGTCCAGAATTTCTAAAAAAATAGTATATCGGCCATAACTTCTTAAATATAGCCCTGAGAGCTAAAAGAAGAATAATTTGTGATCACCTGAAAGTCCAGAATTTTTAAAAAATAGTATATCGGCCGTAACTTTTTAAATATAGCCCTGAGAGCTAAAAGAAGGATAATTTGTGATCACCCAAAAATCCAGAATTTTTAAAAAATAGTATATCGGCCGTAACTTTTTAAATATAGCCCTGAGAGCTAAAAGAAGGATAATTTGTGATCACTTGAAAGTCCAGATTTTTTAAAAAATAGTATATCGGCCATAACTTTTTACATATAGCCCTGAGAGCTAAAAAAAGGATAATTTGTGATCACCTGAAAGTCCAGAATTTGTAAAAAATAGTATATCGGCCATATCTTCTTAAATATAGCCCTGAGAGCTAAAACAAGGATAATTTGTGATCATCCAAAAATCCAGAATTTTTAAAAATGATATATCGGCCATAACTTCTTAAATATAGCCCTGAGAGCTAAAAGAAGGATAATTTGTGATCACCCATAAACTCAGAATTTAAAAAAAAAATAGTATATCGGCCATAACTTCTTAAATATAGCCCTGAGAGCTAAAAGAAGGATAATTTGTGATCACCTGAAAGTCCAGAATTTCTAAAAAAATAGTATATCGGCCATAACTTCTTAAATATAGCCCTGAGAGCTAAAAGAAGAATAATTTGTGATCACCTGAAAGTCCAGAATTTTTAAAAAATAGTATATCGGCCGTAACTTTTTAAATATAGCCCTGAGAGCTAAAAGAAGGATAATTTGTGATCACCCAAAAATCCAGAATTTTTAAAAAATAGTATATCGGCCGTAACTTTTTAAATATAGCCCTGAGAGCTAAAAGAAGGATAATTTGTGATCACTTGAAAGTCCAGATTTTTTAAAAAATAGTATATCGGCCATAACTTTTTACATATAGCCCTGAGAGCTAAAAGAAGGATAATTTGTGATCACCCATAAACTCAGAATTTAAAAAAAAATAGTATATCGGTCATAACTTCTTAAATATACCCCTCAGAGCTAAAAGAAGGATAATTTGTGATCAGCCAAAAATCCAGAATTTTTAAAAAATGATATATCGGCCATAACTTCTTAAATATAGCCCTGAGAGCTAAAAGAAGAATAATTTGTGATCACCTGAAAGTCCAGAATTTTTAAAAAATAGTATATCGGCCATAACTTCTTAAATATAGCCCTGAGAGCTAAAAGAAGGATAATTTGTGATCACCCAAAAATCCAGAATTTTTAAAAATAGTATATCGGCCGTAACTTTTTAAATATAGCCCTGAGAGCTAAAAGAAGGATAATTTGTGATCACTTGAAAGTCCAGATTTTTTAAAAAATAGTGTATCGGCCATAACTTCTTAAATATAGCCCTGAGAGCTAAAAGAAGGATAATTTGTGATCACCCATAAACTCAGAATTTAAAAAAAAATAGTATATCGGTCATAACTTCTTAAATATACCCCTGAGAGCTAAAAGAAGGATAATTTGTGATCAGCCAAAAATCCAGAATTTTTAAAAAATGATATATCGGCCATAACTTCTTAAATATAGCCCTGAGAGCTAAAAGAAGAATAATTTGTGGTCACCTGAAAGTCCAGCATTTCTAAAAAATGGTATATCGGCCATAACTTCTTAAATATAGACCTGAGAGCTAAAAGAAGGATAATTTTTGATCACCCATAAACTCAGAATTTAAAAAAATAGTATATCGGTCATAACTTCTTAAATATACCCCTGAGAGCTAAAAAAAGGATAATTTGTGATCAGCCAAAAATCCAGAATTTTTAAAAAATGATATATCGGCCATAACTTCTTAAATATAGCCCTGAGAGCTAAAAGAAGGATAATTTGTGATCACTTGAAAGTCCAGATTTTTTAAAAAATAGTATATCGGCCATAACTTCTTAAATATAGCCCTGAGAGCTAAAAGAAGGATAATTTGTGGTCACCTGAAAGTCCAGCATTTCTAAAAAATGGTATATCGGCCATAACTTCTTAAATATAGCCCTGAGAGCTAAAAGAAGGATAATTTGTGATCACCCATAAATCCAGAATTTTTAAAAAGATAGTATATCGGCCATAACTTTTTAAATATAGGCCTGAGAGCTAAAAGAAGGATAATTTGTGATCACCTGAAAGTCCAGAATTTCTAAAAAATAGTATATCGGCCATAACTTTTTAAATATACCCCTGAGAGCTAAAAGAAGGATAATTTGTGAACACCCATAAACTCAGAATTTTTTAAAAAATAGTATATCGGCCATAACTTTTTAAATATAGCCCTGAGAGCTAAAAGAAGGATAATTTGTGATCACCCATAAATCCAGAATTTTTAAAAAATAGTATATCGGCCATAACTTCTTAAATATAGCCCTTAGAGCTAAAAGAAGGATAATTTGTGATCACCCATAAATCCAGAATTTTTAAAAAGATAGTATATCGGCCATAACTTTTTAAATATAGGCCTGAGAGCTAAAAGAAGGATAATTTGTGATCACCCATAAACTCAGAATTTTTAAGAAATAGTATATCGGCCATAACTTCTTAAATATAGCCCTGAGAGCTAAAAGAAGGATAATTTGTGATCACCTGAAAGTCCAGAATTTCTAAAAAATAGTATATCGGCCATAACTTTTGAAATATAGCCCTGAGAGCTAAAAGAAGGATAATTTGTGATCACCCATAAATCCAGAACTTTTAAAAAATTGTATATCGCCCATAACTTCTTAAATATAACCCTGAGAGCTAAAAGAAAGGTAATTTGTGATTACCCAAAATATTATATCGCCTATAACTTCTTAACTATAGCCCTGAGCGCTAAAAGAAGGACAGTTTGTGATCACCCATAAATCCAGAATTTTCAAAAATAGTTTATCGGCCATAACTTCTTAAATATAGTCCTGAGAGCTAACAGAAGGATAATTTGTGATCACCCATAAATCCAGAAATTTTCAAAAATTGTATATCGGCCATAACTTCTTAAATATAACCCTGAGAGCTAAAAGAAAGGTAATTTGTGATCACCCAAAATATTATATCGCCTATAACTTCTTAACTATAGCCCTGAGCGCTAAAAGAAGGACAGTTTGTGATCAACCATAAATCCAGAATTTTTTCACACAAAAATCCAGAATTTTTAAAAAACAGTAAATCGGCTATATCTTCTTAAATACAGTCATGAGAACTAAAAGAAGGATAATTTGTGCTCCAATCCAGAATTTTACAAAAATAGTATATCGACCATAACTTCTTAAATATATTCCTAAGATGTAAAAGAATATAGCTGATTCTGAATATCCGATTTGGAAGTTACATTGGTTTTAATTTAACATAGGAGTATGGCCTTTTTGTGTGGGATGTACCAAATGTAAATAATTTGGTGAAACATATTTACATAAATGATATACCCTCCTACTCTGTAGTGTGTGCTAAAAAACCAAAAAAGTTAAATTTTCGTATTTTTTTCACTTTAATATATTGACGAAATGGCACATATCTCTAAACATTTTCGCTATTACGAAGCAATTTGTTCGATATGTGTGCATTCGAATCGACTTTATTGTTTTTCTTTTTTGTTGCAAGCTTCTCTCTGTAATCAACACTACAATTCACTCCACCAAGTATGATGGAGTGTGAGTTCTTGCCTTAATTCAGAGGCACACATCGCAGCACCCGACTAAACGTACCTTATTCACAGCTACATTATCTTCTTCACCTCTGCAATCCATGACGATGATGATTGCTTTGGTATTTCCCAACGCTTTGCGGAAATTTTGTGTGCTTATTATTTTCCAAGAGCTGTGAATTTGAGGTAACTTTTTTACATTTCCCAATTTGTACGAACGTATTCGTTCCATTTTGCAAATGTGACACATAAACCTGAAAATAAAAATTAATGTTATTCTACATTTCAAAGTCAAATAAATCGGTATTTCAAATTTACAATGACCCACCCTATACATCCCACGCATATAACTCTTCATATTCGTTACAGCCGGTAATATTATTAACAGCTATAACAAGATAAAATGCAATGCTATTGCAATAAGTTTCAAGTTTTGGTCACTAAAGGCCATAGGAGACGATGATATGGACAATTTTTATACGGCTTCGAATTAAAATTCAAAAAATAAAGCTTAATTTGTTTGATTTCCTCCTAAGAACGATACTATATAGAATATCAGTTTGTTATTTCGTGATCGTGTGGATGACGATGCATAGGTCTTGTAATAATTTATTTTCTTACTTTTGCGGGTCACAGAATGACCCAGCAAAAAAAATGGGAAATTCAAATGTGTATTTTCCCGCTTTTATGGAAGTTCTTTTAGATAACTTCCAAAAAGGTCAATGATGTATTAACATCCCGTACCATTTTACAAATATCATGTTCACTAGTGAATGGGAACGAATTTTTATTATGGGGTCACAGAGGTAAGATGTACGCTTTGCATCCAGAAGATCTCAGGTTCGAATCGTGGCTCAGAAAAAAAATTGTTTTGTTTTTTTTATAACTTTTATAAATGTTTAATTTTACATAATTTTAACATTTTTGATTAAACAATACAAATTTATAGCTTATTTCATTATACCCTCCAGGATGAAATATGGACATGAGATCCCATAAAATATATATTCTTCATCGTCAAAAAATTCTAAGACGATCTGACCATGTGCGTCCGTCTCTCCTTCTGTTGAAAACATGCTAGCATCTAAACGAAAGGAGCTAGGACGTCCAAATTTTCCATGAATACGTCTTATAGTTGTAGATCGGTTGGGAATGCAAATGGACGAAATAGGTCCATAGGGAAAAAATTTAGCTTCATAAGAACTGAAAATACCCCTAATATTTAGAGTATTTGAGCATGTTTTTGAATATGTTTGCTTATATTTACTTAACATTAAAATAAAATAAAATTTTTATTTATAGGGGGTGAAATGGGGTCAAAAAGGGTTAAAAATGGTACCTATCGTACTTTTAAGGGGTTAAATGATAATAGAGGAATAAAAATGGTACCAACTTAGAATAATGAAACTCGATGTATACATTTCTCTGATTGCGTATACACATAAAATAAAGGGATTTTTCGCAATTCGTACTTTTAGGGCGTAAAATGGAAAAAGGGGTTAAAAATTGTACAAAAAAAAAAATGTAATTCCATGTATACATTCCTGTGACTGCACAAAAAATAAAAAGGTTTTTCCAAAATCGTACTTTCTAGGGATATTATGGGAACGGAGAGATGCAAATAAAGGGTGATTTTTTAAGAGCTTGATAACTTTTTTTTTTAAAAAACGCATAAAATTTGCAAAATCTCATCGGTTCTTTATTTGAAACGTTAGATTGGTCCATGACATTTACTTTTTGAAGATAATTTCATTTAAATGTTGACCGCGGCTGCGTCTTAGGTGGTCCATTCGGAAAGTCCAATTTTGGGCAACTTTTTCGAGCATTTCGGCCGGAATAGCCCGAATTTCTTCGGAAATGTTGTCTTCCAAAGCTGGAATAGTTGCTGGCTTATTTCTGTAGACTTTAGCCTTGACGTAGCCCCACAAAAAATAGTCTAAAGGCGTCAAATCGCATGATCTTGGTGGCCAACTTACCGGTCCATTTCTTGAGATGAATTGTTCTCCGAAGTTTTCCCTCAAAATGGCCATAGAATCGCGAGCTGTGTGGCATGTAGCGCCATCTTGTTGAAACCACATGTCAACCAAGTTCAGTTCTTCCATTTTGGGCAAAAAAAAGTTGGATATCATCTCACGGTAGCGCTCACCATTCACAGTTACGTTACGATTCGCATCATCTTTGAAGAAGTACGGTCCAATGATGCCACCAGCCCATAAACCGCACCAAACTGTGACTTTTTCTGGATGCATTGGTAGCTCTTGCAATGCTTCTGGCTGATATTCACTCCAAAATCGACAATTCTGCCTGTTTACGTACCCATTGAGCCAAAAATGAGCTTCGTCGCTGAACACAATTTCTTTCTTTCTGAACTTTCTTAACAGAGCACGCATTTTGATAATAAAATTCAATGATTTGCAAGCGTTGCTCGTTAGTAAGTCTATTCATGATGAAATGTCAAAGCATACTGAGCATCTTTCTCTTTGACACCATGTCTGAAATCCCACGTGATCTGTCAAATACTAATGCATGAAAATCCTAACCTCAAAAAAATCACTCTTTAGTATCAACTAAACTGATACAGCTAGAATGATACAATTTAGTGTGTGTATCCCTCTAACTGCATAGACACGGAAAATAAAGAGATTTTCAGAAGTCGTACTTTTAACGGGTAAAATGGGGAAAGGGAAATTGAAATTGTATCAACCAAATGGCAGCAGCTAGAATCATGGAATTAGGTGTATACAGTCCTCTGACTGACTGGCACGCAAAATATTTTTTTCCAAATTTGTTGCTCTTACGACAAAAATGAGTAAAATCATGATATTAGGTTATCTTGCACTGTGTAGGTGGATTTTAAAAATTGTACTTTTGGAATTAAAAGAGGATGGAAATACAACCAACCAAACGGTTGTAGATGAAAATACACGCACTATCCACTAATATTTAGGGTATTTAAGCTTTTTTTGTAGATTGCCTTATATTTACTTTTTGAATTTACTTGAAGTATTATTTCGATGTATATAGTATAAACATAAGCATGGTTTAATATAATAATAATTTAATTTAATAATTATTTGCGTTATATATTAGTTCATATTAAATAAATATTTTGTTAAGTTTCCTATTGTCAGTTCTACCGTGCATTTATTCACACCTCACAACAGAATATAGCTGAGATGGTTAAAGTGCCGTAGTAGCACCCAAAATGTCGGCAACGGCGGATTTTTTAAAGAACAGAAATGGAAACATGTGAAAAATGGATCATTTGCCATTAATATAAAATAAATTTTCCGTCTTTCAAAATAAAGGAAATCCCTCCTATGACTACTCTATGTTAAATTCATTGGTGAAGATCCCAATTTTCACTACATCCGAGCATCACTTTTGCAGGTGCTCTTTATACACACCACGAGAGTATTATGTCTTTGTGCATTTGTTTGTAACGCCGAAAAGGAAACGAGTTAGCCCCATCGGCTTAGAATCACTTTCTGAGTCGATTTCGCAATGTCCGTCTGTCCATCTATTGTTGCAATCAAATTACAGGTCGGAATTATAGTCCAATTTTAACAAAAATTGGCACAAGTAAGTTTTGTGGATCAAGGACGAACGCTATTTAATTTGAGGCAAATCGGTTCAGATTTAGATATAGCCCCCATACAAATGTCGCAACCATACATGTAGAAACCACATATTGCACCTGATTTTCTTTAAATTGGGCACAACATCTTGTAATCCAACTAAAAACACCTATGGTGAAAGTGGGTAAGATCGGTTCAGATTTAGATATAGTCCCCATACAAATGTCGCTCCCGATTTGACTTTTTCCGCTTTAGAAACCTGATTTTCTTTAAAATTTGCACTAAAAACACCTATGGTGAAAGTGGGTAAGATCGGTTCAGACTTAGATATAGCCCCCATACAAATGTTGCTCCCAAATGTTTAATTTTGGTCAAGCTATACATATTATATTCAACTATTTCGTTCCAGGTTTCAATATGCCCCACACAAATGTCCTTTCCGATTTAACATTTTTGTCAAGCACATGCATTGACAGGATACAAAAATCCTTCTCGTTTTCACTTCTTTTAGCGAATTGAATTGTATTCGGCCACGCCCGACTTTAGCCTTTCCTTACTTGTTTTTTTCTGGGGAGGACATGTATGTGTATGAAATTAAAGAAAATAATATCTGTTAAAATACATCAAATTGCATGCTTCTATCTGTATTAGTTTAATATTAACAACCAAAATTGTGCAAACAAACTACATGATTGTCGAGCATTTACCAAAAATACAGCTAACTAAATATTTGTATAACCCACACACTCAAACAATGAAATATGATTTTTAAATTAGCTTGTTTAGAATAAAACAGGCAGCAATTATACCAATTAAAATAGGATAACATGCAAGCCAGTAAACCATAACACCGTGCAACAATATTTTGGGTCATGAAAATGATAGTAGTCAGCAAACATAGAAAACTCGTTTTCTGTTCGATTTCGCGTTTAAAAGGACTTGACACTTTTAAAGGAAAAAATCTATTTATATTTTTTTGTATTTTTTTCTGCTAAGCCTAGAATTGAAATACAGTAGTAAATGAAAGAAGACACTTTGGTCTATGTAAATAATATCGTCCTTAACCCGAATTGTACCCGAGTGTCCATATGGACACAACAAGAGGCTTTTGTTGGACGATCCAGCAAACATGAACGATTTCACCTAGAATAACGGTGCAACCTGTTTTGCATCATCTGACAATAAAGTTTATTGGTATCTAACTCGAAATCAATTGAAGAAGCGGAACAGTAAAAATGTAAAAATAAAAATATGAGTAATAAGTTATGGTATAATTCGGGTTAAAATATACATTAAGTTCTTCTGAGCGAAAATAAGAACAGAAAATTTAAACACTGATTACAGATATTATTTGGTTCGCCCAAACTGTATCCAATATCGAGTTTCTAAGCCAACCAAAAAAATACAATCAAAATTTATTAATATATGCAAACACGACCAGACTGTAACTATTACGTGCACAGTTTTGTTATGTTCCATGTCAGCTTTTAGATTTGTATAGATATTTCATCAATTTTAATATAATTCTGTCGCCCGGTGTAATATACTAAATGTAATCTCTGGTATTGCCTTCATTAAATTGCATTTCCACATAATGTGCCAATTATTGCAGAGAAAACATAATAACAGAGTAATTAAAAGAGCTGATCTGATATGAAGTTCATGATTGAAGGGATTGTATTTCATGGCTTGCCTTCCATCCACCCATTCCCCGAAAAAGTGTGTAGATTGAAAATGACTACACAATCGGAAACTTGTTTCCAAAAACAAGGCAATGAAAGCAATCACAACAGAATCAACATCAGCAACATTTAATACTGCAGGTCGGTTTATGTCCACATGTGAACCCTTGAACAACCTACCAGCCTCACAATATTTCTTCAAAATGTTCCCATAAACAAGCCAAACAAGGTTCGAATCGTTTTGCGATCTGACTTTTATAACTTTCGCAAATATCTGGCGCAACTTGGTATTTGCTTCATGTTTGGTAACACAAAAGAACAATCTTAAATTTTGGTTAGCAGCTCGAGTTGAGCTGATTCACACTAAATTCAAGGCGGCTTATTGAGTTGCAACTTAATCTGCTTATGCTGCATTCTACAAAGGCCAATGAAATGAAATGTACCACGAGCGGAAAATAAGATTTTCGACGCAAAACGAAAACGCATCAACAATTTTATGGGCCTGCCGATGGAAAAGCAAGCTTTCAGATGAGAAGAGAAAAGATTTCAACTTATGAAAATTATGTTTAGGAAACAATTTTACCAGTAAGTAGTACCGATTTTTTCTCGAAAAATGTCCACGCAAATTTCTTACAGTTTGCGTTAAAGACTCACTGCTTTGGAAGTAAGTTTTTAATATTTCCCAATTTTTTTCGAGCGTATAACGTTATTCTATCTTTCAAATTCAGAGAAATTTTAAATGACCCGCCCTATATTAAAACCAAAGTAGCTAGAATCGTTAAATTTAATGTGTCCCTTCCACTACGCGAAATATAATAGATTTTCGAAATCCAGTTTGTAGAAACAGGATTCGATGTTCGTGCTCCTCTGACTATGTGAAAGGTTTTAGATTTAACAATGTCTGTCTGTTCATCTATTGTTGTAATCAAATTACAGGTCGCAATTATAGTCCGATCTTAACAAATTTTCTTTAAATTGTCTTATAATTCAACTAGAAACTCCTATGCGGAAATTGGATAAGATTGGTTCAGATTTAGATATATCCCACATACAAATCTCGCTCCCGATTTGACTTTTTCCTCTGTAAAAACCACATATTGTACCTTATTTTCTTTAAATTTGGCACAACATCTTCTAATGAAACAAGAAACTCCTATTCAGAAATTGGGTAAGATCTGTTCAGATTTAGATATAGCCCACATACAAATCTCGCTCCCGATTTGACATTTTCCGCTCTAGAAACGACATAATGTACCCGATTTTCTTTAAATTTGGCACATCATCTTATAATCCAACTAGAAACACCTATGCAGAAAGTGGGTAAGATCGGTTCAGATTTAGATATAGCCCCCATACAAATGTCGCTCACGATTTGACTTTTGTCGCTTTAGAGACTACATATTGTACTTGATTTTCTTTAAATTTGGCACAACAGCTTATAATCCAAGTACAAAAACCTATGGTGAAAGTATGTAAGATCGGTTCAGATTTAGATATAGCCCAAATACAAATGTTGCTCCCAAATGTTTAACCAATTTTGGCCAAACTATACATATTATATTTAACCTATTTCGTTCCAGATTTCAATATACCCTCATACATATGTTCTTTCCGATTTAACATTTTTTGTCAAACACAAATTTACAGGAAAAAGTGATTCTAAGACGATCGGTATACTTAACAATGGGTCTATCTCGCTTCCTTTTGGGTGTTACAGAATGCACAAAGACATACATCTCTCGTTGAGTGTACAAAAACACAAAAAATACTATAAAGGTCCAATAATTCGACCAATAAGTTACTCTAAGACAAGAATCAAAAAGTATATTTAAATTGCTTTCATGGGTCGTTTAAATCAGAAAAAACGTTTGTATTTTGTTAATTATTATTAATAATACATCTATATATATAAAAATGAATCTGTGTTTGTATGTTTGTTTGTTTGTTCCTTATAGCAGCCTAAACTACTGAACCGATCTTCTTGAAATTTTCACAGCAGGCTATATAATTTTTTGATATTTTCAGTGGGCGTGGCACCTCCCACACAATTTGGGATTTATTCGTTTTTTATAAATTAGCATATTCAGAATACTGTTACAGCTAGAGTCTTGAATTTTTGTGAAGGTTCACTAATTATTAGTCTGCACAGTTGTGTCAAAAAGGGGCGTTATTGGAAAAGTGGGCGTGGCACCTCCCATACGAAGTTAAAACCTATTATTGAATATTGTCAGTTCTATGACACCTAGAGTGCTGAAATTTTGTGTAAGTGCATCTAGCATCAATTCGCATAGTTGTGCCAAAAATGGGCGGTATTGGAAAAGTGGGCGTGGCACCTCCCATACGAAGCTAAAACCTATTATTGAATATTGTCAGTTCTATAACACCTAGAGTACTGAAATTTTGTGTAAGTGCATCTAGCATCAATGTGCATAGTTGTGCCAAAAATGGGCGGTATTGGAAAAGTGGGCGTGGCACCTCCCATACGAAGCTAAAACCTATTATTGAATATTGTCAGTTCTATAACACCTAGAGTACTGAAATTTTGTGTAAGTGCATCTAGCATCAATGTGCATAGTTGTGCCAAAAATGGGCGGTATTGGAAAAGTGGGCGTGGCACCTCCAATATTAAGTTAAAACCAAAATTACACCTATTGTGCTGTAATTTTGTTTAAGTGCATCTAGCATCAATGTGAGTAACTGTGCCCAAAAAATGGGAGATATTGAAAAGTGGGCGTGGTACCTTCCATACGAATTTAAAGCCTATTTTCGAATATATTCAGTTCAATGACAGCTACAATACTTATCTTTTGTGTGAGTGCATCTAGCATAAACCTGCGTAGTTGTGCCAGAAGTGGGCGGTATTGGGAAAGTGGGCGTGGTACCTCACATACGAAGTTAAAACATATTATCGAATATGGTCAGTAGGTGTCATAGACCTAGAGTGCTGAAATTTTGTGTGAGTTGATCCAGTGTAAATAGTTGTGCAAAGATGGGCGGAAAGTGGACGTGACACTTCCCATCTGAAATTAAAACCGTTTTTAGAGTATTTCGACACCCATATGGGCGGAAAGTGGCCGTGACCCTTCCCATACGAAATTAAAACCAGTTTTTATACCCTACACCACTTCGTGGTCTAGGGTATTATAAGTTAGTTTCGCGCCAAATGTTTGTAACACCAAGAAATAATCGAGCTAGACCCACCTTTAAGTATACCGATCGGCTTAGAATCACCAGCTGAGTCGATTTAACGATGTCTGTCTGTCCGTCTGCTGTCCATCTAAGCTTGTTCGCACTCTACAGGTCGCAATTGTTGTCCGATTGTCATGAAACTTGGCAGAATTTATTTTTTCTGGCCAATGACCATCGGTATTGCATTTGGAGGAAATCGGTTCAGATTTAGATATAGCCCCCATAAAAATGTCGCTCCCGATTTGACATTTTCCCCTCTAGAAACGACATATAGCACCCGATTTTCTTTAAATTTGGCAGAACATCTTATAATCCAACTAGAAACACGTATGCAAAAATTGGGTAAGATCGGTCCAAATTTAGATATAGCCCCCATACAAATGTCGCTCCCGATTTGACATTTTCCGCTCTATAAACGACATATTGTACCCGATTTTCTTTAAATTTGGCAGAACATCTTATAATCCAACTAGAAACACGTATGCAAAAATTGGGTAAGATCGGTTCAGATTTAGATATAGCCCCCATACAAATGTCGCTCCCGATTTGACATTTTCCGCTCTAGAAACGGCATATAGTACCCGATTGTCTTTAAATTTGGCAGAACATCTTATAATCCAACTAGAAACATGTATGCAAAAATTGGGTAAGATCGGTCCAAATTTAGATATAGCCCCCATACAAATGTCGCTGCCGATTTGACATTTTCCGCTCTAGAAACGGCATATTGTACCCGATTTTCTTTAACTTTTGCCGAACATCTTATAATCCAACTAGAAACACGTATGCAAAAATTGGGTAAGATCGGTTCAGATTTAGATATATCCCTCATACAAATGTTGCTCCCGAATGTTTAACCGATTTTGGCCAAATTTTACATATTATATTTCACCCATATACAGACATGAAGACATGTGAAATCGGGTCACATCGTTCCAGGTTTCAATATACCCCCATACAAATGTCCTTTCCGATTTAACATTTTTTGTCAAACACATACATTTAGAGGATGCAAAAATCCTTTCCGATTTCAATTTTTTACCGAATTGAATTGCAATGAGAATTGTTTGGGTGATGCCCATATGTCCATACTTTGGTATGACTTTGGTTAACTACTGTATAATTTGTATTTGTCTGTCGGACAATTGAATCAATTACCATATTCGTTAAATTTGACTAAAGATGAATTTATAGCATATAAATTATATGAATATAATTTATATAATTTGTATGAACTACATAGAATTACTCCCATGAAATACCTGGGTTTAGTAATCAAAGCGAGGTACATACGCAGGGAGTGGTGTAGGGTATTATATAGTCGGCCCCGCCCGACTTTAGCCTTTCCTTACTAGTTTTAATATATTCTACAACGATATTCCTATATTGTTATGTGAGTTTATTTAGTTGTAACCTGCTTAGACAATATGCAAATGGGCGGGATTTGAAAGGCGCATTTTTGATTCGAATTTTGTAAAATTACACGTTTTCTTTAGATTTTCTTAGCACAACAGTAAAGAAAGGTTATAAAAAGAAAAATATTCATTCACCAACAGCCAACTTAAGTCAAGAAAACGGAAATTATATTAATTTTTTAGTTTTTGTGTTGTTTGATTAGTGAACAATTTGATTGATTTTCTATGTGTTTTGAATGTAATGTAATTTCATCTTACGAATGAAGTTTTTTGTTTAGGTAATGGAAAGGAGGAGAATCACACTTAACAAAAAATCAATTTGATTTTGACATTTTTTCAACTATTCGCCGTAAACTAACGTTCTCCAATGAACATATCCATTTCTTTATTATCTCAGGGAAGAACCTTGATTATAATTGGTACATATATTACCGATCAGGACAACAATTAATAAGAAAGCAGAGTTTAATTTTACCGTTTGTTTTTTTTTGCCTGGCGAAGCGGGCGGGGGTTCAGCTAGTAAATTATATAAATAAATAGAAATAAGTTTTAGGAATCAATTGCAAAGATTTATTTCCTAAATATATTTTTCCATTACATAGTACATATTAATTACATATTAATTCATGGAGTTATTTTAAGAACATTTACTACTTCAATTTTCCCACTTCGTAAGCTTGTGTGACTGTTTTTATAGCTTAAGGAATTCTTTTTGCATACTTAGATAACTACCTGTATTGTCAACTCCACCAAAGCTTATTTTATTATAAAACACAAAACTATCAAACTTACAAGTTCGTGTGCTTTATCATTGAAATAAAGTGGTCAGACTATAAAGAATTCATAGTTTGTTTCGGAAATATATTGAACGATACACAAAAACGTATGTTTATCACAATATTTCCCTACACTTCACTTTGCACATTTATAACTTCATTAGATTACTGCCGTTTGTTGCACTAAATATGAAAAATTTACATTTGTGTTCTTTTCAGCAGCCATTATTACAAATTTTTTTCTTAAAAACACACAGTGCACACAATATTACATTAGCAATGATCAACTTCATTTCAATCTTATTCAATGTTGATTTTAAATGTCCAATTTTATTTCAACGTGATTCAGTGTTGAATTTAAGGAAACTAACAATGTTGTTTCAAATTGATCTAATGTTGAAATCACATGTCTAATGCATAAATATGCATATAATTGTAACTTTAAATACATACGAAATCATTTTGTTTTAAAATGGAGAAATGTAATTTGAAATTTAATCATAGAGTAAAAAGATATTTTAATAGTTTAGAATGTTAATTTAAAGTTGCCCAGTTTTATTTTAAAATCAAAGTAGTCATTAAAAACTTTAATTTAACATTTTTAATATTTCAGATTCAACATGGAATATATTTGAATCCAAGGGAAAAATTGTGTCTTACAACAATTCTTCATTTTGATTGTCATATTTTTCTGTGTATACAAATATAGAAAATGTTCAACATTTATTTGCTTGCAACTCAGGGCCTTTGCATCATTGCTTTGAGCAGCCTTCAGGTCCAGCACTTGATTCGATTTTGTGAAAAATGCATTCATTTCTCAAACGATTACTCAGTATCACAGTACGAACCCAATTTCACAGGGCTCAATATACGACACGATTAGTTTTTTCTTCTCATTCCTACAGCAAAAATTGTTGCTGCTACTGCGGCTCATATTGCTGGCTGGGGTTTAAGTGGATGTGTGGCTGCACTGAATTTAACGTCTGCTCCGACGACCAAAGTGTTTTGGCCTTTTACGCTACCAAGGATTGATTGTTGAAGTATACGTTCATTGTTGCTTGTTTATATATGTTGTGTATGCTGCTGTTAGCATTCGGTTGCTGATTTGTTTTTTGGTACATATTCTTAGGATTATATCCATCTACAATCACAAGGACTAAACAATGAATAGTGTCTGAAAAACGGAGAAAAGTGCATATTAATACAATGTTGGCCTGACTACGCTAAATAGGTTTGATACAGAATATCAAAATAAATAATTTTAAAAGCTAGTCTTTTATTAATTTGTATACTCAACAACACTTTATTTATAAAATAAATATCTGTTATATAATTTACAAAGGAATTGTTTGCGCTATTTAACCCCAAATTTAGAAAATCATAGTTTCGGCCGAGTCGAACTTTATATACCCTCCACGAATTTGGAATGAGGAATGTATACACAGAATTTCATGATTGTTGTGGGAGCAGAGGGATAAAAATGGTACCAACTAAACGGCTACAGCTAGAATGATGAAATTCAGTGTGTACATCCCTCTAATTGCGTAGACACGTAAAATAAAGAGATTTTAGAAAGTCGTACTCTTAAGGGGGTAAAATATGAAAAATGGGATAAAAATGGTTGAAACACAATGACCGCAAAAAGCTTATTTAAGCTTTTTTGAAAGTATTATTTCGATATATATAGTGTAAACATATTGGTAGCCTTGTCTTGTAAGCGTGGTTTGATATAATATATGATTTGAACTGGGATATGGTCCTGGCTCAAGACCATTTTGCATCTATATTTAATAGAATGCAAATTTATTTACAAATGGCATGGTGACATTTATTACTTGACTGCAGACTACCACTGTTATGATTTCCACCCTGTCAAACGTTTTCTCAAGTGGCTGCGCAGCGACTTTTCAACATCATACCGGCCTCTTTAAGGAAATAATTCTCACAAACGAATGAGAAGCACAACTCACTTGCCGAATGTGCGTTCAAAAAAAATCGCACCAAACGAAAAGTACTAAAACAAATGAGCGTTGGCACGACAGAAGTATTACTAGGTAACTATACCTACATATACACATACTTAAGTTAACATTGGAATATGTGAAGGGGCGTGGCAATTTTGCTCATCTTCGAACTAAAACTAAGTTTGGAGAAAATATTACCAAAGTTTGAATCGCTTGCTTAACTCCGTTCGAGAGTTATCGTGTACACCAGCCAACCAGACAGGCGGACGGACATGGCTCAAACGCCATAAAAAGTCGTGAAACGAATTTGGCCCAAACATGCTTAGGGTATTAACCCGAATGGTGTTAGCGTGACCATATGGTCACACACAAAAGACTTTTACCAAAGCGTCTGGAGTGAAGCACTGATAACATGAAAGTTTTATCTCGAAACTCGAAAAAAATAATTACAGCACTATTCGGGTTGAGTCACTCCTTCAATGCGTTACACTTTTTATACACTCCACGAGAGTATTATGTCTTTGTGCATTTGTTTGTAACACCCAAATGGAAACGAGTTAGACACGTTTATTATACAGATCGGCTTAGAATTACTTTCTGAGTCGATTTAGTAATGTCCGTCTGCCCATCTATTGTTGTAATCAAATTACAGGTCGCAATTATAGTCCGATCTTAACAAAAATTGGCACAACTAAGTTTTGTGGATCAAGGACGAACGCTATTTAATTTGAGTCATATCGGTTCAGATTTAAATATAGCCCTCATACAAAAGTCGGTCACGATTTGACATTTTCCGCTCTAGAAACCACATATTGAGCCCGATATACTTTAAATTTAGCAGAACATCTCATAATAAAACTAGAAACACCTATGCAGAAAGTGAGTAAGATCGGTTCAGATTTAGTTATAGCCCCCACACAAATGTCGCTCCCGATTTGACTTTTTCCGCTAGATAGATATAGCCTCAATACAAATGTTGCTCCCAAATGTTTAACCGATTTTGGTCAAACTATACATTAGAGTGGCTTCAAAATAAAAGTAGTGGATGTTCCCGACTAAAATGAAAGTTTGGTTTGTTTTATGTGTTCTCCCAAAATATTTCGCTTTTATTATTGTCCGTTCGTGAGCTGGGCGCGTTCAAAATAACCGCTATAAATCAGGTTTTTCTTGAATAAAATTCACCATATCATAAACGTGTGTTATAACCAAGAATAGAGAGTAGAATTATAAAATTTAATGGGTTAGTAAGTTCTAAAAATTTCAATTGGTGATCAATACCTCTTCAACTATCCAACAAAAGCACAAATCGAACTACAAAAGTGGAAGTTATTGCGGTTTTTATAAAAAATGCATCAAAAATTGCACTAAAATAGTACAAATCTGTCCTTTGTACTGGGCCATATTGGAAGTTTTTAATACGGCTTGATAAGGCTCGGGTCGGATTTTTCTCAATACCATTCTCATCGTGAATTTTATTAAAGAAGAACCTGATTTATAGAGGTTATTTTGAACGTGTCCAGCTCACGAACGGACAATGATAAAAGCGAAATATTTTGGGAGAACACATAAAACTAACCAATCTTTCATTTTAGTCGGGAACATCAACAACATTTTTTCCTTCCTCACAAAAGAAGCCACTCTACTATACATATTATATTTCCCCTATTTCGTTCCAGGTTTCAATATACCCCATACAAATTTCCTTTCCGATTTAAAATTTTTTGTCAAACACATACATTTACAGGATACAAAAATCCTTCCCGTTTTTACTTTATTACCGAATTGAATTGTATTGGGATAGAAAGTGGAGTGTATCGTATAGACGGCTCCGCCCGACTTTAGCCTTTCCTTACTTGTTTCCTGTACTAAATGATATATACCTTAGTACTTTGTAAAGTGAGGGTATAAAAACACAATTTATTAAACAGTTCTCAAAAAAATTGTTTTAATATATCCTACATACAATTAGTCCTCCGATTTACCTAAGAATGCAAATATTACATCTCATCTAGATTCAATTTTGCAGATCATGTTGTATTTCACATCACAAAAATGTGAAATACAACATGATAAATAATGAAAACAGACCCAAACCAAAAAATGTTCTCAAAATGAAATTTACCCAAAAATAATGCAAAATCACCAAAAAATTTGACTAGTTCTGTGCATTTATGAAAAATTTTAAAACTGTGTACTCAGTTTTCCATATGGTGATATTTTCTATTTTTTACAGGACTTTTAATTTCCAAAATATATTGATGTTTAAATAATTTATTTTCATAATTTTCAGAGATATTCAGACTATGTGAATATCACATGAAAAAATTGTCTGTATTAGTTTAGCATTAACGACTATTTCAAGTTTTCTCCCTTAAAACGTTAAATTTTATTTATTTTTACATTTTAATATTTTTTATATATTATATTTGAAATGATTGTCAATGCTAAACTTATACAGATAGAAGCATTCGCTCTAAAGTATTTTTGACCGATATTCTTCTCTTCCACGCTGCCTTTGTATTACTCGAAAAAGTACGAAAATAAATTATTAAAATTTCTATATCCTTTGAAAATTAAACGACCCGTAAAAAGGAGAAAAGATTACCAAATGGAAAACTGAGTACACAGTTCTCTTACATACGACGTCTATTTTCATGTGTATATGGTCTTTTTCAGCCCCAAAAACTATCACGCTTCCACTTGTTCTTTTCCGTATTTCATAAACAATACTATTGAATACATACTTGATAGTCATGTCTTATTGGAAAATATTTTACTTGACGTGACCTAAATATATATATTACAATTAGTTTTAGGAACTATGTTGCAACAAACAACAAAGCCGTTTAAAGACAAACAAGTGTTTTGAAAATGTTTTACATAATTTTGTGAATAAAATGAAAATTAATTGTCATAAGACACGAATCGCACAAAATTTAATAGTGCACATTACGTACTTCCTTTTCATTGCGCAATTGTCTGCTGCACCGTCCTTCCTCGTTTGTAAAACCTCGAACGTTAGGGTATAACAAAAACGGGTTTGTCCTTAACTTAAACTTTCGCTCATTACTCACTATTCACTTACCACATTTTCAATTCAAGTTACAAGGTAACGCGGTGTTTGAACAACGCGCGTTACTGTGATTGGGACCCAGGGGTGGCCAAAAGGAGACTACAACATGTTTAACAAAATTGATAACGAGCCATCAAAACGTTTTGCACAGACACGGGATGTGACAAAGGGTTCATATGTTTGAAGAAGAAATCATTTTTAAGGATTTAATCAGAAACGTACATACATACATATTTTATCTATATTTATTTATAATCTGTTCGATGTGAGGATTACCCTCACTAACTTTGTTTGTTGAGATCAAACCCCAAATTATATGGATGTCAAAATATTTTATTCCGTTGCCTACATACATGGATTATACAAAATGCATGTACTAACACATATACATGTTTAAATCAGTACGAAACCTTGGTCCCAGTGCAATTGAATTTCCTACAAATCAGATATTTTTTAATACGAGAAATCGATAAAATTTCGAAATAACAAAACAAAGAATAGAACATAACGGCTGATCGGGGTTCAACCATCCTCCCCAAAACTTGAGAGATATACCTAGAATATCCCAATTTAAAAGAAATTTGACAACACACTTAAAACAAGATATAAGAATGCTCCTGTTGTAAAGTAATTTGATCTCATTTACCAATAATATTATTCTTTTCTCCTTTATTATAAACTTGCTGACCTAGCAAACATTGTTTTGCCTTCAAATTTTATTTATTTATCGGTGCAGGTAATTCACATTTATTTAAAAAAAAATAAAAATGTGAATTATTAAATGATAAAAAGTAAATGCATATTTAAGAGAATGTTAGTGTTATTCATTATAAATAGTAGGCCCGGAGAACTTCGTCTCACAGGCGTCATATCAAATTGCAAAAAATCTGTGGTCAATTGTCCATTGGAATAGATTTTTTTCAATATTTGCTGGATGGTGTCGATTTTGAATTTTATTTTCCCTCATTGAACCACTCTGTGATAAACAATATTTTTTGTCAGGTGCGAAAACGATCAAAGCTGATGGTTTTCCGACACGGGAAGATGTGACATACAGTTGACCGTGTGAAAAACATTCATTCTCCAGACTGAGGCCACAAATGCGGTGGCTATCCAGGAACATACAATGAATTCTAAATCTCAGTTGGATAGTTGCTTGCTTCGTCTTCGTTTGTTACACAGTCGATAGATTTGAAGGAATGCAGTGAACCAACGATTTGATTTTTAATTGTTCAGTTTAAGTGAACCACATCCTTGTTCTTTATCAATTGTTCGAACCAATTGACTTAAAGCATTTGTGTCGCATTCACGTTCACGCTGCATTTCTAGTTCGAAATGGTCGTATGGTCGACGATCTGGCAATGACATTCCTAACCTGACTAACAAACTGCTGCACATGAGGTAACACATGCCTTCTATCAAAACCAAAGCCTGGTTGTGCGTCTCTTCATTCATCTCAATATGGAGATTCTATGAATGGACACGAACTCGATGCAAAATGTCTTCTGACATATCATCCTTGTACTTGTCCCACAATTCACGTGGATTTGATGGAAAATATGTGACAATAAAGATCACAAATAATATGCGTATTTTACTTGGGAATGCAGAAACAGTTGCTTCAGCGATTGTCGTATCCCAATGCGTATAGTTTTCAAGAAAATTGAGCTCCTGACACGCAGCACAAAATGTTGGCAACACTACATCATGGATATTTCGAAGTGACTCAAATGATAAGTCGCAAGTAAAAGCATTCATCATTCTTTGGATGAACTGTACAAATACGGCCAAGAGCTTCAGTAGAACGCAATTCCGAATGACCAGGAACTACATCGTCTTGCTTTCGACGTTGAACTTTTCCAGAAGTAACTGGACAATGTTGTCGCTGGTGGATTTTGAGCACGTTGAGCAGCATTTTCTGCAGTGAAATAAACTCGTTGACCGTTCTCCAGATGCACTGCCAAATGAGTAACAGTCGGATAGCGTTCGTAAATGGGAAATGAGAATATACGCCAAATCGGCGCTCCGTTTCTCGGAATCATCAAACGGTACGCGTAAAAAATCATTGCGTCGACCTTCTCGGATTGAATCTGCGTTCATCAATAATATCTGCTCCAAACGAAATCATTTGAAAGCATCCGTTATATTTCTGAGCGTTCGATAGAAAATGAAGTGATTCTGGTCTTTCGCCATGAAGCAAAGAATGTAATGGCTCTGGTGGTACATATAATGGTGGTAATTTAACCTTGCCACTGAGACAGTCCTGGCGTTTCTACAGTGAACTTCAATTCACCGTAAACATAAACGTCATCTATCATGAAGATGTCGTCGTAAAATCACTCCATACAAATCGGGGATATTTCAAGAATTTTCTTGTGTATTCTTCTTCTTTGGCCGGCGACCAATCCGAATTAGTGCGAATCATCGAAATCGGTCCATGCGTCCTTGAGTTATAAGCGTAGTTACTAACGCCACTCTCTTTTATATATAGAAAACCAAAAATCTCTTTTAATAGCTTGGGCAAAAAAACTTGTTGTAAATATTATTTATGAATAAAAATTAAATAAATAAAACAAGTAAGAAGGCGTTAAGTTCGGCCGGGCCGAATCCTATATACCCTCCACCATGGAGTGCATTCCATAGTATTACCAGCAGATTAAAGGAAGTCGACTTCACATAGAAGCACAGTACCATATTACGAAAATTGTGATATTTTTATGCACATTACTACATTTGTTTACTATTTCAAACTATAATGTATACTTAGGCGCATTGTTTAAAATCGACTACTATATATAAATAAAATGCTGTTATTGTGAAAGTGAACATGCCTAAATATTAGGCGATTGTCAGTCGCCATTAGAAAGAATCATTTCCAGATACAGACGAAGTGATATAATAATATATATAAATTTTAAAGATATCCCCATTCGCCCCATTCTCCGACCAAATGTAAAAATTTCGAAAAAAACCTTTTTCGAGTCTTCATGCCGAATTTCATGATTTCAACTTCAGCGGTTTGGTAGGTTCCATTTTTATCCCTCTTTTTAATTATATCCCTTAATAGTACGAATTTCGAAAAATCCCTCTATGCAATTAGAGAGATGTACACACCGAATTTCATGATTCTAGCTGTTGTCGTATCATAGCCAAGGCTACCAATATTTGTATACTATAGATATATATATATATATATATATATATATATATATATATATATATATATATATATATAATGGATATAATACTTCAATTCATAAAGTAAATATATGGGAGCAATCATAAATACCCTAAATATTGGGGGATAGAGAGTACTTTCAGCTACAGTCGTTTGGTTGGTTGTATTTCCATCCTATTTTAAATTCAAAAGTATAAATTTTGAAAATCTTATCTCTCACGTACGCAGTATAAGACTTCATGATTCTACCATTTTCTGTCGTAAAAGCACCAAAGTAAAGAACGAACTTGGAAAAAATATATTTGACGTGGCTATGCAGTCAGAGGAATGTATACACCGAATTCCATGATTCTATCAGCTGCCATTTTGTTGGTACCATTTTTATCCCTTTTTTCCAATTTTGCCCCCTCAAGAGTACGACTATCTAAAGTCATTTGGTAGGTACTATTTTTATCCCCTTTTTCCATTTGAACCCCATAAAGTACGAATTTTTGGAGAGTTCTTTTATTTTGCGTGTCTACGCAATCAGAGGAATGTATATATCGAATTTCATTATTCTAGATGCATCCGTTAGGTTGGTACTATTTTTATCCCTCTATCCCCATTTAACCCCTTAAAAGTACGAATTTAGAAAAAATACTTTTATATTATGTATCTACTCTATTAGAGGAATGTACACGCCAAATTTCGTGTGTCTATCTGTTGTTGTTTGATAGGTACCATTTTTTTCCCTTTTTGTCCCATTTCGCCCCCTACAAATAAAAATCACTCTATGATGCCCTTTTATGCTATAAAGGGAATTCGCATTGCAAATATCAACTAAATTCAAGCTAATATGTTCAAAAACATGCTGAAATACTCTAAATATTACGGGTATTTTCAGTCCTTGTGAGGGAAAAATTTTTCCCTCTGGGCCGATTTCGTCCACTTTCAATCCCAACCGATCTACAACCATAAGACACATTTAGGAAAAATTTTTACCTCCTAGCTCATTTCGTTCGGCCGCTATCGTGCTTTCAACAGACAGACAGACAGACGGACATGGCTATATCGTCTTAGAATTTTACCACGACCCAGAATATATATACTTTATGGGGTCTCCGATGAATATTTCAAGGTGTTACAAACGGAATGACAAAGTGAATATACCCCCATCCTGGAGGTGGAGGGTATAAAAATACTATTCTAGCTTTAATAAGGTACCATTATTGTCCCTTTTTGTCCCGCTCATCCCTTTGAAGTACAAGTTTCGGAAAATTCATTCATCTTGTTTCAAGTCTACGTTGTCAAAGAAATGTAAATATCGATTTCATCGAAGCATTAGCTGCATTACTTAAATTGGTACCATTTTTATACCTTTTTGTCTCTTTCCACCTTTTAAAGTACAAATTTCGAAAATTCCCTCGTCTGCATGGTAAGTGAAAGTCACACAGTGAAGTTCATGTTTCTAGCAACTGCCGTTTAGTCAAATTCGATGTTTACCCTTTATGTCTCATTTTACCCCATAAAAGTACGAATTTTGTAAAACTTCATCGCCCTGGCTTCAGCCGTTTGACTGACTGACAATGATAAGTCAATCAGTAACGCAACTCTTTTATATATAGATTGTGTTTACAACTCAATATAACAATTTCTCTATGATTCTCGTATAAACCATTTTCCGGTGCAATAATACTAAAGTGACACACATATCTCTCCATAGACGTTGTGACTTTTATTGACCTAACAACAATTCAAATCAGACGCCTTAAAAAAGTTCACCATTCAAAGATGTTAGGTCAGTACAATCATCAAATATCGCAGCCAGTGCACGACCACGATGTTTGCTACATGTCGCACAACTATTTCATTTCTAGCTGAAATTTGCTTTCGGCATCTCCTCTAGCAATTTTTTTCGAGATGTAAAACAGATTTACTCATAAATTTGTTCGTGTTTTTTTTTCGTTTATATCCCTCTCTTCCAATTTGTTGCAGTCTGGTGGTTAACTTTGTTAACGTTTTTATTTTCCAATCTTGCAGTGGCAACAAGTGACTTTCAAGTGTGTTAGTGTGATTTCCACCCTCCATTTGCTCAGCGCTGTGGTGACCGTACAAAGTTTTCTTTACATTTTTGACTACGTGCCATTTTTCACAGACATTGTGACAAATATACACACAACCATCCGTACTGGGATGAAGCCCTCCCTACTGCATCTTGTTAGTTTAGGAGTTTCCATCATCGTCGCCATCAATTGCTTGACGTGGTTTTACCTCAATCATCGGATGCTGTATGGCTGTGGTTTAGTGTTGCTATCAACATTGTTTCATTTTACGCGGAAAGCCAAAGTGTGTGAGTGGATCAATTTGTTGCACTAAATTTTAATGATCGTTTAACAACTGGGGAATTTGGTTTGGATTTTATTGATTGTACTTTACCGCTAAGGACTGGGGTACATTTGTGAAAACAAGCAGCACAAGACAAACACATATATGTATATACATTTGAATCTTGTTAGGTACTTATTTTACCCAGACATATAATTTGGTTTAGATGTACCAAATTCGTATTCACGTAAGTAATCCATTTTCAGAAACAAGTAAAAACGGCGTTAAGTTCGGCCGGGCCTAACTTTAAATACCATCCACCATGGATTGCATTCCACAGATGCTGTCGATTTTCGTAGACGTGCAGTAATATTACAGGAAAATATAAATTTTTTAAACATAGCCAAACCAAAACAAATACAAATAATTAAAAAATAATTTTATAAATAAATAAAGAGTGATTTTTTTGAGGTTAGGATTTTCATGCATTAGTATTTGACAGATCACGTGGGATTTCAGACATGGTGTCAAAGAGAAAGATGCTCAGTATGCTTTGACATTTCATCATGAATCGTCTTACAAACGAACAACGCTTGCAAATTATTGAATTTTATTATCAAAATGCGTGCTCTGTTAAGAAAGTTCATTGCGCGCTTCCATTTTATGGTCAGTTTAATCGACCCACTGAAGCGGCTATTCGGGCTATTGTGACTAAATTTCGCACCAAATTTACATTGTTGGACATTAAACCACCAACACGCTTACGTAGAGTGCGAACTGAAGAAAATATCGCAGCTGTATCGGCCAGTGTTAATGATGACCACCAATTTTCGATTCGTCGCCGTTCGCACCAATTGGGTCTCTGTTACTCAAAAACGTGGAAATGCCAAAATTGGACTAAGCGGATGGACCACCTAAGACGCAGCCGCGGTCAACATTTAAATGAAATTATCTTCAAAAAGTAAATGTCATGGACCAATCTAACGTTTCAAATAAAGAACCGATGAGATTTTGCAAATTTTATGCGTTTTTTTTAAAAAAAAAGTTATCAAGCTCTTAAAAAATCACCCTATATAATATTTTGATTATTTCAAACCACGCTTACAAGACAAGGCTACCAATACGTTTACACTATATTTTTATCGAAATAATACTTCAAGTCCATTCAAAAAATAAATATTCTTATATTTATATTTTCAAAAAATATTGTTATAATATTGTTAAAATCTTAATCTTAACTTCATGATTCAACCAATTTTTGCCGAATTTGGAAAAATCTTTTTATTTTGCTTGTCTATGAAGTCAAAGGAATGTATACACCGAATTCCATTTGGTAACATTTTTATCCCTTTTTTCATATTTCACCCCTTAAGAGTGTGACTTTCTAAAACTCTTTATTTTACGTGTCTACGCAATTAGTGGGATTTACACACCGAATTTCATTACATATAGTCGTTTAGTTGGTACTACATTTATCCCTCTGTAGCCATTATATCCGTTGAAAGTACGATTTTGGAAAAAATCTTCTATTTTTCGTGTCTACTGTATGTATACTCCGAAATTATTGATTCTAGCTTCGGTCATTTGGTTGGTAATATTTTCATCCCCTTTTCCCATTCTAACCCCAAAAAGTACGAATTTCGAAAAATCAGAGGAATGTATACACGGAATTTCATTATTTTAGGCGCAGCCGTTTGATTGGTACCATTTTTATCCCCTATTCCCATTTTACCCCTTAGAAGTATGAATTTGGAAAAAATACTTTTATATTATTTATCTACTCAATTAGAGGAATGTACTCACCGAATTTTGTGTTTCTAGCTGTTGTCGTTTGATTTGTACCATTTTTATTCCTTTTTGCCCCATTTCATCCCCTACGAATAAAAATCACTTTATGGTCCACGTTTTTGTTATAGGTATAATGTGCATACCCAATATCAAGAAAGTACAAGCAGAGCTATTGAAAAAATAAGTTTAAATACTCCAAAATATTGGGGGTTATTATGGATATTTTTAGTCCTTGTGAGGAAAAAAATTTTCCCTTTGGACCGATTTCACTCAGTTTCAATCCCAACCGTCTATAAGACGCATTTATGGAAAATTCGGACGTCTTAGCCACGGTTGCCAATATAGATGATTTTTTATTACCAGATTGTTTTCAAAAAGTTACCAAAAGTCATCAAAAGTAACCAATTTTTTTAAAACGTCGTGTATCCTCCCAAAAAGACGACATATAAAGAGCGCGAACTAGGCGGATATTTCAGACCGAAGTCATGTACAACATTTTCTGATATTTTTGGCTTTCTGAACTCGAAAACAATAATAAAAAAATTATAGTAATATTTTTAATTTTTTTTTTAATAAAATTCCAGTTTTCGGAGAAGCCACCTTAAATATTTCTACTCTCAAACATAAGTCCGATGACACACAGTTATATGTTAAGTTAAGGGCACTCATGATGGCAATAAATATTGAGACTTACACTTTCAAGTAGAAAAAGTAGTTTTGGGGAAAATATATTTTTTTTTCGAAAAAATCTATAAAATAGAAAAAATCATAAAAATAGAAAAAGTCGAAATAGTATTTTAGTTTATTTTTAATAGCTAATGTGGATGTTATATATACACAAACGATTTTTTTAAATCATAATCTTTTAATTTTCGTAATAATGGTAAATTTCATAACTGAATATTTTATTTGAGTTGGCATCTTAACGAAGAAAACAAGGCCTAGTTAAAGAAAATCTATGGATAAATGTAGAAGTTATGGCCATTCTGTGGAAGTACATGACGCCTTCACGTATTTAAGCAAAAATAAATTCCCTCATTTCTACATAAGGGTCATAACTTCAACATTTATCCATATATTTTCTTCAAATATGCTTTGTTTTCTTCGTTAAGATGCCAAACTAAAATAAAGTATTCTGTTATTCAATTTATAAAGGGATTTTCGCGCAATTTAAACAGAAAAAAATATTTAAAAAACCTTTTGCGTCAACAAGGAGTATCATTACTTCTACATTGCCTATTACAATATAAAACAAAATACATTTTTAGACTTTTTTTCTATTTTGTTGTGATTTTTCCCAACACGCGGATGCTATGAATAAATAATAAAAAATAATCTATAAATAATGAAAACATAAATATTTTACATACGCTTAATTTAAAATTACAAAAGTTACCAAAATGAATAAAAAGTTACCCAGTAACCAAACAATTTAAAGGTTTCCTAGTTTGGTTAAAAATAACCAATAGTGGCAACCGTGGTCCTAGCTCCTTTCGTTTAGATGCTAGCGTGCTTTCAACAGACGGACGGAAAGACTGACGTACATGGCTAGATCGTCTTAGAATTTTATGGCGATCAATAATATATATACTTTGTGGGATCTCAGGTCGATATTTCAAGGTGTTACAGACGGAATGACAAAGTTAGTATACCACCATCCTGGAGGTGGAGGGTATAAAAAATATAATTCTATTCAAGTCTATTTTTTCAGGGTATAAACTAGGGTGGTCCAAAAACACAAAGTAAAATATTTCAGATTATATCAGATTTTCGTAGTCTACATCCACACTAAAAAAATGAGAAAGCGATGTATTTCGGTCATAACTATTAATGGCTAGTGAGTCGGGTTTAAACAGAAAAACCGGTTTAACCTAAAATTCAATTTTCCTATTTTGATTCCAGCTACAGACCAAATGTCTATGCCGTTCTGATAGGAAAATTACTAATATTGAAGACAATTTCATAATTCTAGCTACAGCAGCTTGCTTGATACCAATTTTATCCAGAGCAATACACAAATTCCAAAATACTAATTGCAGCCGTTTGGTTGGTACTACGCAGTCAGATGAATGTATATACCGAATTTCATGATTTCAACTTTAGCGATTTGTGTGGTACCATTTGTAATTTGAAAAAATTCGTCTATTTTACGTGTCTACGTAATTAGATGGGTGTACAGTAGAGCGTACCAGGTTACAAGTAAAAAAAAAAAAGTTCGCCGTACACCTTCGAATATGAAGTATTATTGAAAGGTAGTTTCAAAAAAATTTTTTTTATTTTTTTATGCCGAACGTAGGGGTCGCGCTTTTACATTTTTCTATATAACTTGTATTTATAAACGGATTTTAAAGTGTGATACATCGATGTTTTTGTCTCGACGAGGCCGATTTTTTTGTCTTTGAAGTCATTGAGCTCAAGCACCCCCTTCTGGTACTTACCCATCATTTCTCAGTTGCTACTACCCTAATGTACCACTCTAATAATCGAAAATTAAAGCTCGCATAAAATCATGAATCATGTTTGAGCTCAATGACTTCAAAGACAAAAAAATCGGACAAAAACATCGATGTATCACACTTTAAAATCCGTTTATAAATGCAGAAGTTATATAGAAAAATGTAAAAGCGCGACCCCTACGTTCGGCATAAAAAAATAAAAAAAATTTTTTTGAAACTACCTTTCAATAATACTTCATATTCGAAGGTGTACGGCGAACTTTTTTTTTTTTACTTGTAACCTGGTACGCTCTAGTGTACACTCCTAATTTCATATTTCTAGCTATTGTTATATTATAGGTACCTTTTCATCCGCTAAATCTTTTATTTTCTTTTTGGTGCTTTCATGATACAAGAGGAATGTACGTAACACATTTCAAGTGTAGAAATATTCGGGATTTCAGTCCCTGTTAGGGAAAATTGTTTCCCTCTTGGCCGATTTCGCCCACTTATTACCTACCGTTCTACAAATATTAGACATAAAGAGTGATTTTTTGAGGTTAGGATTTTCATGCATTAGTATTTGACAGATCATGTGGGATTTCAGACATGGTGTCAAAGAGAAAGATGCTCAGCATGCTTTGACATTTCATCATGAATCGTCTTACAAACGAACAACGCTTGCAAATTATTGAATTTTATTATCAAAATGCGTGCTCTGTTAAGAAAGTTCATTGCGCGCTTCCATTTTATGGTCAGTTTAATCGACCCACTGAAGCGGCTATTCGGGCTATTGTGACTAAATTTCGCACCAAATTTACATTGTTGGACATTAAACCACCAACACGCTTACGTAGAGTGCGAACTGAAGAAAACATCGCAGCTGTATCGGCCAGTGTTAATGATGACCACCAATTTTCGATTCGTCGCCGTTCGCACCAATTGGGTCTCTGTTACTCAAAAACGTGGAAATGCCAAAATTGGACTAAGCGGATGGACCACCTAAGACGCAGCCGCGGTCAACATTTAAATGAAATTATCTTCAAAAAGTAAATGTCATGGACCAATCTAACGTTTCAAATAAAGAACCGATGAGATTTTGCAAATTTTATGCGTTTTTTTAAAAAAAAAGTTATCAAGCTCTTAAAAAATCACCCTTTATTTATGGAAAATTTGAACCTTCTACACCTTTTTCAATTGTAATTCAAAAGACATCACTTTAAATTCAAAAGACACCAGTTGAAATTCAAAAATTCCATTTGAAATTCAAAAAATGTCAATTGAAATTCAAAAATTTCACTTGAAATTCAAAAAATGTCAATTGAATTTCAAAACTCGTCATTTGCAATTCAAAAGACATCATTTGAAATGCAAAACTCTTCATTTGTAATTCAAAACTCGTCAGGATACAGAATATATGGGACATTCCATGACAAATCGGACAGTTTAAAAAAATATTGTCGATTTCCTCCTTTTTTATGTTTCTTTGAGAGCCCACTAAAATTCTAATAAATTTTTAATTAAAAAAATTTGCATACAAAAACATTTCGAATATTTTTTAATTTTTTTTTTCAATTTTTCTTTCGATTTTAGGAACGAATTATATGGCGAGTGAAACTATATGGCGAACACAAATTGTAGATACTAGATAAAGTATTTCTTCATAAGGTAGATATAGAAAATTTTAAACTCTTTCATAAAAATACAAAAAAGTACCTCTCCGATTTTTTTAAATACAATTTTATTAAAATAAATTTGTGATCCGTTTTGTGTTTTAAGGAAAAATACTGACAATTTGCTGGAAATTAGACCAAAAGTTATATATCTTTTAAAATTATCCTATGGCAACACTATTATATTTTAGATCCTCGATAGTGTCTACAATTATTTTTTTTTTGAAAATTGCAAACATTCATTTATTATTCTATTATTTAAAACAAATAAGGAAAGGCTAAAGTCGGGAGGGGCCGACTATATAATACCCTACACCACTCCCTGCGTATATACCTCGATTTGATTACTCAACCCTGGTATTTCATGGGAGTAATTTAAATTTACTTTAAATTGGTTTTTAGTCATATTTAATGAATTCGGTAAATAATAAAGTAATTGATCCATTTTTCCTGCAGATATTCCGAGTAAAGTAAATATAACATGATCTGGAAAAATTGATCAACATCGAATGATAAATAAAGATTATACAGCGGTAATAGGATGAATCGGACGGACATTTGAAGGGGGCCTATAACAACACTTCAGGCCTGTGCCAAAACATGCGCCTATATCTATACCTATATTGATCTGCAAAATTTGATGAAGAACCGATGTAATATGTAGTTTCTAGAGCTGTAATAGAGCAGAATGGGGCCCCATTTGTTTTATACCAAAGTATGGACATATTGGCATCTCCCAAACAAGTAAGGAAAGGCTACAAACGGACGGAGCCACTATATGATACACCCCACTTTCTATCTCATTACAATTCAATTCGGTAAAAAAAGTGAAATCGGGGAGGATTTTTGAATCATGTAAATGTATGTGTTTGGCAAAAAATGTTAAATCGGAAAGGACATTTGTATGATACATTGATATTGATACCTGGAATGATGTGACCCCCTTTCACCATATATGTTTATTGGTGAAATATAATATGTAAAGTTTGGCCAAAATCGGTTAAACATTCGGGAGCAACATTTGAATTGGGGCTATATCTTAATCTGAACCGATCTTACTCACTTTCACCATAGGTGTTTCTAGTTCGATTATAAAATGCTGTGCCAATTTTAAAGAAAATCGGGTACACTAAGTGGTTTCTAGAGCAGAAAAAGTCAAATCGGGAGCGACATTTGTATAGGGGCTATATATAAATCTGAACCGATTTCCTCCAAATTCAATACCGATGGTCCTTGGCCAGAAAAAATAACTTCTGCCAAGTTTCATGATAATCGGACAACAATTGCGGCCTGTAGAGTGCGAACAAGCTTAGATTGACGGACAGACGGACGGACAGACCGACAGACAGGCATCGGTAAATCGATTCAGCTGGTGATTCTAAACCGATCCTTATACTTAAATGTGGGTGTAGCTCAATTATTTCTTGGTGTTACAAACATTTGGCGCGAAACTAACTTATAATACTCTAGTCCACGAAGTGGTGATATGTAAACGAATGATTCAAGTGAATAAATTAAACATAGTGGGCTATGTTAAACGTTATATAAGAGCAGAGGTTTCCAATAGGTTGGTCATATTCCACCTCAGCTTATCCTCCGACTTGTTGACATCAGCTCGAAAACTTTCCAACTAGGGGTAGGTGAGAGTTAGTTCAAAGTCAGAAATACCATATATATTTCCTAAAAATCTAAATTTTTCGACTCTCCATAATCTAACGACAATGTACTATGCTTTCGTTTATGCTTCCGTTTACTCCTTTCCGTTGAACGTGTACATTTAAAATTGTGGTTTTCAGGAAGGTGGAAAAAAGGAAATAGAAAATGAATTAAAACTGAAGTTAGTAGATCATTTTCATGGCAATTTTTGTAATCGCTATAAAATTTTGTAGGAGCATTTTTTTCTGTCGGTGACAGTATTGAATATGAAGAAAATCGGTTCAGATACAATTAAACACTACATTCACACATTCCTTCGATTCGATTTATTACTTCTCTAGAAGTCATATTTTTCGTCGTATCTTGATCAAATTTTACAGCTCATGTTATATTTGAACTGGGAATGCCTGTTATAGAAATGAACAATGTGGTACCATATTTTCATATAGACCCCATACAAAGGAGCCCCTAATTTACACTATAGGGTTGGCCATTTAAAACATTAAATGAGAATCGGCTATAAAAAGGTTGTGACTATTTTTTCAAATTTCTGGTTTTATTGGAAATGTTGAACTTTGTCATTTAATAATTGAACATTCATATGACTACCACGACTGGCTCGACAGTACCTCATCCGATAAATCCAAATTTTTCAGTACATGGCCTAATGATGTCGCCAGTTCAAAATCCACACCAAATAGTGACTCGTTGTGGATGAAATGGCTTATCAATAGTTAATTTTGCTTATTGACATAGCCACCGAGATGCAAATGAGCTTCATGAAGACTGAACTGAAGGCCGATCTCTTCTCGAAAATTTTCCATGTAAATTTCGTACAGTTTGCGTTAACGACTCGCTACTTAAGAAGTAAGTATTTAATGTTTCCCAATTTTGTTCGAGTGTATAGCGTCCCATTTTGCAAATGTCAAACATAAACCTGAAAGTAAAAATTAATGTTATTCTACTTTTCAAGTAACCGAATGTAACACCGGAGCTCGATCAAATTTTCCAGATCATACATTTTTTATATAGTATCCATACAAATGTCAGTCCACTTTACCCTATTATAAATCTAGCATCTTCATATTATATCGTTACATAATCAAATTTACTAAACTTAAATTATATCAGACCTACCATGAACCCTGTATTCTTTAGCCTTTCCTTATTTGTTTAATGTTTGTTTTTGTATCTATTTTCTGAAATATATTAGTTTATCCATGACTCATACCAGAGTCTTTATTTTATTAGCGTATGCTGACTATAACTTTTGAATTCGTTGCCCTCTGACCTATCAAATAATCCTGCTCGTAATGAAACCAACACAGACAAATACCCCTAACCACTTTCAAAGCCATATTCGAAAGGCTATGGCAAAAAAAAAATAGTCCTTGCCACCAACGGCAACACACTTACACTCTCATTACAATGACATAAGCTTTTTATATGCCGGAACTTTGGGGATTAATTGATGCTTAATGCTTGAGCATGTACTTCTAACACAACACACACAAGAGCAAGAGCATTAGTTTTGCCCGTAGTGTGGGGATAACAAACAGCAATACAGGACAAATATGTAGGAAAAACTATAAAAACAACTCTGGCACCCCTCCTACGATGAACTTTTGCTGCTCTTGGGGAGTAATTTGTGTACTGGCCAACAAATGGTGAGTTCTGCTGTGAAGAGTCTTTCGAGATTATGGCCGTAATTGAAATAGCAAATACCAAGTAAATTATTGTGACTGTATCAAAGATGCTGTTGTTGTTATATAATAGTAACAATGTAATTGTTTGTGTGTGTAAATATGTAAAATATATATAAACTACTTAAGTGTATTGAGGATGGTCGTAATGTTGGTGTGCCTTTGACCTTTTAATGACACAATTACACTGCTGCTAGGATTGTATTTCTCAACTATTGTTAAAAACGGAACAGACTTACTTCCATGAGACATACATGCACAAATCCTAGTTTTGGCAACAAGATATTTTGCCTATATTTGGATTATAATTTTTTTTTTGTATCTTCAATTTATCAAATTAACATTCCTATTGTTGAAATTTGATTATCGACACACAATCTAATAGCAAATAACTTCTTTGAAGTGTATCCAAAATTCTAAAATAAAGGACAATGTGACACCTGCACCACCTAGTTGAGATTTGCCGGGGGGGCAAGTAGAATTTATAATTAATGTTTCAACAAAAATCTTTTGGGAGATTTCGAACTGTACACTAGGGCGTACCTCAAAAAAAAAGTTCGCCGTACACCTTCAAATATGAAGTATTATTGAAAGGTAGTTTCAAAAAAAATTTTTTTATTTTTTTATGCCGAACGTAGGGGTCGCGCTTTTACATTTTTCTATATAACTTCTGCATTTATAAACAGATTTTAAAGTGTGATACATCGATGTTTTTATCTCGACGAGGCCGATTTTTTTGTCTTTGAAGTCATTGAGCTCAAGCACCCCCTTCTGGTACTTACCCATCATATCTCAGTTGCTACTACCCTAATGTACCACTCTAATATCAGAAAATTAAAGCTCGCATAAAATCATGAAACTCTTCCTAAGGAAGTATGTCGATTTTCCCAGCAGAAAAAGTGTTAAACTAGTTTTTTTCTTATTTTACCGAGAGCATTGCATGTATTTATAAGTTGTTCTTTGAATCTTCGATGTTTACAGTCGGTTGTCAAAGTGTAATACATATATTGGTGTTTTTGGCCCATGCGTTGCTCATCGGTGACCGCCATTGCTGATTCATGCACAACATGAGCAAAACTACTTTGTCACATTGTTTCCCTATTGCAAATCGTTTTACCTGTGAAGTAACGGTCTATATTTTATTGTAACAATAGAAGAAATTAGTTCAGTAATAAGGCGTTGGTGGCTCAACAAAGCATTATTAAATATTTAAATTTCCATTATACAACGATAAAAAAACTAAAAAAATGTCTTTTACGATCAGTGCATTAAACAACACTATGTTACCGACTAAGTACGATGTTATTAATTATTTATTGTATCTGCGGCATAACACTAATCCCAATAGAAAATTGAGTGCTTTTAAACAAGAAGCTTTCAGAAGCATTACCCTTTTATGGGAGCGGGCAGGCATTCCAATTATATCGGTATCAGGTGTTCGTAAACGGTTGGATAAACTTCTAGACGATTACTATAAATTGGTTAAAAGTCCATTGAAATGCAATGTAAATGAGTGGAATAAATTGTTCTCAATTTCGCGTTGTAAGTGTGGCATAGAAAGAAATGTTCCATGCAGTTGCACCGCCTCTGATAAAATCCCAGACGATGCGAAAGACTTTTTCATCGATCAATGGGGTCCACGGCTGATGACTTTGGATAATGTTTATCATATGATGTCGATGAAAAATTGCTGTGTTCAAACGTGCTCAATTGTTGCACCATCAAAAGCGGTATATACCGAGTTCAACAGTATTGGGTATCAACCAGGCAGCGATGAAGAGCTAGAATTTGAAGAAAATGTTGGCGATTCATCAGAGAAGATTAAAACAACATTTACGGTGGCGGACATTTCTTTGCGTAATTTTAGTTCGGCTTTGGATCGCAGCGATACTTCAGTTCGCTACGGTGCCTTGCTTGCGACCATGTTAATAAAAGATTTAAAATTGTCTATTGCCGCAAAAGCCAAAGAAGAGTTATCTGCAGAAACAGCCGAAAATATATGTCAGTTCTTTGAAGGGCTTATCATCAATAAAAATAAAATATTTCGAGAACGTGTGAAGTTCCGTAAGGAAGCAAAAGCGGCGGCCAAATGCCATCAATTATTAAAGTGTATCTCTTTCGATGGCAAGAAAGAGCCAACTTTGAAAAAAGTAACCGAGGCAAATGTGACGCGAAATATTGTTTTAAATGAAGAACACATCACCATTGTAAAAGAGCCTGATTCCAAATTCATTGGTTATGCTACGCCCACTGATAGCTCTGCTTTGGGGATCCAGAGGAGCATCGTGGATTACTTGAGTCGTGAAAACTTCAATTTGGATGACTTAGTTGCCATAAGTTGCGATGGAACTGCTACCAACACTGGGTACAAAAGTGGAGTCATTGTGAGAATGGAACGCCATTTACAGAGACCGCTGCAGTGGTTCGTGTGCCTTTTCCACTTCAACGAGTTACCATTTAATGCGCTGTTAAGATCATTGCTTGGAAAACAGAAAGGACCTGGAATCTGGCCCGGAAGTATCGGAGAAGGCATTCAAAATTGCATACACTACCCTGTAAGTTTAATATATTAATAGTGTTTCGTGTCCGTGTGTTCCGTATACTTTACTTGTGAGCATTTTATTAATTAATAATTCGCATATTTTGTTGCTTATTCCGTTTGGTCAGGTCAAACAAAATTTCGAACGCATTACAATGGGAGAAATGCCAGCGAACATAGATGGGTGGAATATTCGAGGCGACCAGCTTTACTTGTATCGTATGGTTCGAGCCGTTCATACCGGAGAATGCGATGAAAAATTAGCCAGCGAGAAGCCCGGCGCTATTTGCAAAGCGCGCTGGCTAACAACAGCCTCTCGAATTCTGCGCTTTTATATGACGTGTACGCAACCCTCGATGGTATTGAGAAAACTGGCTCAGTTCGTTGTGAAAGTGTATGCACCATTCTGGTTTCTTGTAAAAAGCCAACCACTGGCAATTCACGGAAGTCGGAATGTTTTCCTTTATATATGTTGGATTCGTCAGTTGCCAAAAGATATTCAAGAGGTCATCCGTCCGTTCATTGAAAATAACGGATATTTTTTTCATCCTGAAAATATTTTGTTATCGATGATAACAGACCCAGATCAACTAGTGCGTTCAGATGCCTATGATAAGATTTTATCAGCCCGCAATGAAGCCACGGGAAGCATTCGACAAATGTTCGGTCCACCAGTTCATAATTTTATCAATTTTGATAGTGACTCATATTTCAATATGATCGATTGGAAACAATTTGAATTGACTGAGCCGCCATGCTTGCAGTTTTTTTCGCAAGAACAGTTAGAAGCATTCCAATTTTCAGAAGAAATTATCGATTTACCAGGTTAGCACAAGAAAAACTTAATTTGATTGCTTTCTTTGCTGAACTCATTTATTTTCTCAGATTATCCATGCCATTCTCAAAACACCGAGCGTTTTGTTCATGTTGTGCATGAATCAGCTATGGCGGTCACCGATGAGCAACGCATGGGCCACATCTTTTCTAAACTTGAGAGCCGCCAAAAATACACCCAACTTGAATCGCGTCGAAATATGGTTGATTAAAATTTTAATTGTACCTTAATTTTTATATTTATTGTTCTAAGAATTGAAATATGATGCGTAAATAGTAGAAGGGGGTTGTTGAGGTCAAAGACTTTAAAAACTGAAAACCTGTTATGTGCGGGACAAAAACACCAATATATGTATTACACTTTGACAACCGACTGTAAACATCGAAGATTCAAAGAACAACTTATAAATACATGCAATGCTCTCGGTAAAATAAGAAAAAAAATAGTTTAACACTTTTTCTGCTGGGAAAATCGACATACTTCGTTAGGAAGAGTTTCATGATTTTATGCGAGCTTTAATTTTCTGATATTAGAGTGGTACATTAGGGTAGTAGCAACTGAGATATGATGGGTAAGTACCAGAACGGGGTGCTTGAGCTCAATGACTTCAAAGACAAAAAAATCGGCCTCGTCGAGACAAAAACATCGATGTATCACACTTTAAAATCCGTTTATAAATGCAGAAGTTATATAGAAAAATGTAAAAGCGCGACCCCTACGTTCGGCATAAAAAAATAAAAAAAATTTTTTTGAAACTACCTTTCAATAATACTTCATATTCGAAGGTGTACGGCGAACTTTTTTTTTTTACTTGTAACCTGGTACGCTCTACTGTACACTCCACATGTGTGGAAGATTAGATATGTGTCGTCTGCTTATTTGGTGTGTGCAGGATTACGTGCTCTAAGAATGTGTAAGATTTTAAGATTATTTAGTCTGGGATGTCCAACGTAAATTTATGTTCAAATAAAACACAAATTGTATTTGAAGTCATTTTGTGCTTAAACTAAATACATGTGGATTTCAAGGGAATATAAATCACAGCCTAAACAGGAGCTAAGTTTTTGAACAATTATAAATTAAAAGAAACAAAAATAATAATTTATGTTGTTGTATTATTGAAATTTCAAATCTACGTCTTGTTCTGGCATTAGTTTTTGTCAGAGTCGAAAAACCCCAAATTAACCTCGATTTTAAAATTTCAATAATACAAAAATTAATACGAATAATAGGCGCTTATCCAAATAATTCCTTTACTCAGACTAATTTATTTTTTATAGTAGCTTCGAGTTGAGAATTTTAATTTGTGATTTAAGTTGTCTTTATTTATTTTCAATATATTCTCCTTTGTCTATCCACACACTTTTGCATGAGTATATTTGCTGGGTTTGTTTTTTATCTGTTCCAAATACGCCAGCAATATTTAGATGGGCGAATTAATTTCCTTAGTGCACAGCAATCTACTATTATCTCCCTCGCCCTTTAACCATTTCATTATTAAGCATTCCAGTTGTGTTTTTAAATTGGCAGCGAAATATTTAAATTATGCCATATTTTAGATCGCATAATGAATGACACAAAAAGAGCATAAATCACAACTATTTTGTCTTTAGTGGCGCTACCACATTATGAAGTGTATCTTAGGTTGGTCATATTGTTTGTAACACTTTTTTCTGCATATATATCAATCATTATATATAACTTTTCTCAATCGTGATTAAGCGACGCCCAACTGCTGATATTGTCAACCTTATTATATTTAGGATATTTTAGTAACATTTATTCAACAAATAATATGATTTATTTTATATAAGTAATATTTTTAAGTAAATTATTTTTTTTTCGCTTCCCCACCACCCACAAAATAAAAATAAAAAATCCGACATCAACTTGATCATTCAGGAGATCAAATATATGTCTACCAATTTTCAGCACTCATGTTCAAATGATTTGATTTTTTAATTTGGAAAATAGAAAACAAATTGGGAAAAATATGCGGTTTTTGTTAATATCAAACATTCTAACGAAGAGAGCAATGTCTATATAAAAAAAAAATGTGTTTAAAAATTTGGGCTACCGACTACTTTAAGGTACTACTGAAAGGTACAGTGTTTTCCAACAAGAAGTTTTATTTTGGTATTCAAAGAAAAATGTCATTTTTTAAAATAAATGATCGGATGTTTATTTCATTATAATGAAAAACAACATCAGCCAAATTGCCACTACGACCAGGCTTACAAGACCATATCCTTTTCAAGAAATTTTGCATAACCAAATCGCAAAGTGGCTGCCCTATGACCTCGATAGCCTCACGAATTATATCTTTGATGTCTTGAATCGACGCTGGGCTGTTGGCGTAGACCTTAAATTTCACGTAGCCCCAAAGGAAGAAGTCGCAAGGTGTTAAATCACGGTGGCCAATTGTGATCACCTCTTCGAGAGATAACACGGTCCGGAAACTTTTCCCGTAAGAGAGCAATGGTTTCATTGCTTGTGTAACACGTAGCGCCGTCTTGTTGAAAGTAAATTGTTCCAGGTAAATACCAGCCAACTCCGACCAACACCGTAACTGTTCCAACCTCATTTTCGAAAAAGTAAGGTTCAATGACCCCGCCGGACCATAAACCGCACCTAACAGTCACACGATGAGGATGGAGAGGCTACTCAACAATAACTCTTGGGTTTTCCGATCCCCAAATGCGACAATTTTGCTTCTTGACGCAGCCACCGAGGTGGAAATGAGCCTTATCAGTCAAGATGATTTTTCGATGGAATTCCGGATCATTTTTATTCATGAATTTTAATAATTTCAATGCGTTGTTGAAGCGTGTATCGTTCCATTTTTAGTAATGGCGTAGTTTCTACTTGTCAAATGCCAAAGAATAAAAGCTTCAAAGGTGACAGCTATCGAAATACCGGGTGATTCAAAATAACACCTCTTGTTGGAAAACCCTGTAGAATAACGTTTATTTTTATTTTCAGGTTTATGTTTCACATTTGCAAAATGGGACGCTATACTTTCAAACAAAATTTGGAAATATTAAAAACTTACTTCCAAAGTAGTGAGTCTTTAACGCAACTGTGAGAAATTTACGTGGACAATTTTCGAGCAGAGATCGACTTTCAGTTCAGTTTGTGCGTCAATTTGTGAAGAGAGTTCATGAAAATGGAATGGATCGTTATTGGTCAAACCAACCCGTGTACGTTATCGTCCAGTGCGTTCAATCGCTGTACTTTTTATAGCCTATTGTAATTTAAAATTTTAAATGACCCATCCTATAGATACAAAAGAATTTTTTAAAATAATCTAGGAATGGAGAGTATATTCATTTTGCCACCTTGAAATATTCATCGGAGACCTCGTGGTAAAATTATAAGAATGCTAGCTTCCGAATGAAGCGAGCTTAGTGAGTTCAAGTTTTTCACATGTGTGTCTAATGGTTGCGGTCCTGAGGGAAAAAATTTTCTCTAAAAGGACTGAAAATATCCCCTCAATTTAGAGTATTTAAAAAATATTTTTGAAAAATGTAGACTTATATTAAATCTTGTTAAATTCTTCTCCTTACATCGAACCAGAAAGTTAGTTTTACAAAATTCTTTCCTTTAGAGGAAAAAATGAATAAAAATTGCACCAGTCAAACGACAAAATTTAGAATCATGAATAAATAAATAAATCTAATTGTGTAGACTTTTAATATTTGGAAATACGTACTTTTAAGTGACATGAAGGGAAGAGAGGGATACAAATGGTACGACCATACTGCTGAAGTTAAAGTCATGAAAGTCAATGTGTACATTCCTCTGACTGCGTAGACTTGTAAAACAAAATAATTTTTATAAATTATAATTTTTAGGAGGAACGAACTGAAAGTCGATGAAAATGGTGTCAATCAAACGGATGTACATAGAAAAATGAAATGAAAAAATGCACTCCGTGGTGAAGTGTAAATAAGATTCGGTCCGTTCTTTTTACTTGATTTTTAATATTTTTATCTACAAGGGGGGTTATGGTTCTACGTTTATCTATAGATCTGTAACATATAGATATTATTTTCTTCGTTAGCCATTAAAAATAAAACAAAATATTATTTCCAATTGTTTTCTATTTTTACGGGTTGTTTTTCGTATATACAAAATATATATTTTTTCTAAATCGTTTGGAGAATGTTCCTAAACCATACATACCAACCGATCGAGTAGTTTCTTCACAAGGTGTATTGTAACTTATCAAGACGGATTTAGTATTATATGGCAACTACAAGCCATACTACTATGAGAGGTTGCATTTATACTTATTACACCTATCGTACTTGCAGAAGCTTTACAGAATACCTCTTTCCAACCACAACTTTTTGGTGTACATATGTGGAAGATTTTATAAAAAATAGACCAAAAATAACACCAAAATAATCAAAACACTGCCCCTTATACTGGGTCATATTGCAACTTTTTGAAAAAATAGCTGTGATTTAGGGTCATTGGCTTAGGACGGGTGGTACATAAGTTGAAATTATTATAATACACTTTGTACTATTTGTCTGCGTCACACAAAAATCTTATTTTTTTAAATACTTAATATTTCAGTTCTGGAAAAATGGTAAAAATTGTCAACACAAAAAGAAAAATATATGAGTTTTCAAATTGAATGTGAAAAAAGGTTGGATTTAATTAACGTTGTTTCATCAGTTTTTATAATTTCGCAAATAAGGGCTACAGCCGCTGTCAAGTTATTATTGCATTGTTGTTTATTTACCAAAATTGTATTAAAAATTGAATTGTCAAAACATATTCATGCGAAAACACCCCTAATGTTTCAAATCGTTGTAGCAACATTCGTTAAAGGTAGTGATTTCTTTAAGTGTAATATTTACACAAACAACTTAAAACCGTTTTCAGTGTGCTGAGCAGAACAAGGGTACAGTGTTAAATTAGGACTGTTTCTTTATGGCGGGATAACAAGCTGCGATAACAAAAACGTTAATAAAAATTTATTTTTTACTCAAAATAAAAAATAAGTTTTGAAATTGTCGCCAACTAAAATAAAAATATTTGTATCCAAACTAATTTTCAAAAAAAAAAAATATTTTGTGTTGAATTTTTGGACTTAGCATCGATAACCATAAATTTGACTTGCACTGTATAATTATCCAGGCAAAATCCGATATTTTTAACAATAAATTATTTTTTCAAAATTTGTTTTCATAAACACATTGATATTGTTGGCGGAAATTTTGACAAATATTTTTTATTTTGAGTGAAATTTTAACATTTTGTTTAGATTTTTGTTATCGCAGGTTAAGTATCCAGTCTTAAAGAAAAACAGCCTGCCGTGCGGCTTTTTTATTTTTAATTTTATTCTACAGCCACCCCCAGAAGAATATCGCTTCTACGCCAATGGTTAGGGTTAACATGTAGTCGCCGCAACCCTTATTTCTTCCCCATAAAACACTGAAGCAATGCCCGATGTGATGCAGTTTAAAATGCACATTCTTGGGCGGAATTTTATCATAAATATTCAAAGAGGAATGAAGAAACCAATTGTGCAGCGAACAAAAATATGAATAAATGTTCTTTTTCTGAATAATTTGTGAATGCCTTCCTCCGTTCCATGGCGCAGCAGTATTAAATTAATTGCTGCCAAGGAAGTTGAAGAAGAAGAAGATCAACGACCACCACACAGGCGAGGCAATCATTTTGAAAATCAACAACAAATTGCAAGACTCATCGTATGAATGATTTGATTGTCCGTTTTCCGTCCGTCCGTCCAACTATCTGTGCAGTGAAAGAGTCGCTGCGCGAAGAAAGACATTGCGTCATTTATTAATAGAGTATGACGCGCTTATGAAGATGGTTCCATTCATAAACATTGCAATAAATACTGTCTTAAATTTTAAGGCATGGGTCAGTGATTTTGTAATTTCTTTTGAACGAAGTCTGTGGAATAATCAAAAAGGCAGAGTTTGATTATATTGCCCTTAAATGGCATTTACTCAACGTAAACTCCATTCATTCTCAATATACAATGATGTGTACCCGCAGTGCTTGCTTTATTGGAAACCCCATTATAATGTTAATTAATTCAATTCCCAATTTTCCAAATTTATTTCCGCCAATGTCCTAAAATAAGAAGACCTTTAATTTCATCTCCACTTGTTTGGCGGTGTGATTTGTTTATAGAAATCGAAAGGTTTTACAGCCAGAAGACCCGTGCCAGTCGCTCACTTCCATTTCTTTAAACAGCCGTAATTTATTTGCATTGAAGGAAAAATTCCAAAAATAGAAAATACAGTCACTGTTGCTACTCATTATTAGATGTTTAGTTGGTCTTTTCTTCGCGATGTTCACTCCTTCTGTTCGAGCACTTGACATGTGAGCTCTGGAACAACTTGTCTGGCTGCCCTGCAACTGTTCTGTGTCATTCATGTGTTGTTGGTTGCATGCTACTGCTGCTGTGTGCTGCATTATGCAGCACTTTTATATTGTAGCACGTTTCATGTTTATGCATACATTAAAATTTCCTCTTCTCCGCTCTGTTTTTACACTATTTTCACTTCTTTTCCTGAAAAGTGTGGTTTGCTAACAGCACCACAAGACGAGCATCTCTGAAGTGTGTTTGTTTTCTCCGTGGTCGGGCATAATTCAAATGTCTGCCGGCGCAATTTTGAAATAAGGAAGTATTACTTTTTTAGTTTTAAGATGTTTACAACATTGTACATTTTAAGTACTATGAAGTTTAGGTTTCGTTCATACATCCATTGGACATATATCATAAAAAAATTACTGTCGCAATATTTACATCGTTGTTGATGGCAAATGATATATTTTGGTATAACGGACAGTTCTTTAGGGTTATTACGCTATTTAAAAATGTTTTGAAAATGATTTTTTAACAAAAGAATCTCCTTTTTCTCCATAGCGGCATTGTCAATGGTCAACGTTGTCACATTTGCAGTTCAAAAATCCACCAGTGATTGTTTAGAAGCAAATGTATCCATGATGTGGTAAGGGGTGACACACAGTGTCACGGTTTCATACAACGAGTGGCCAAAACTAGCAGGAATTATCGTAGAAATTTTAAATTTGGTACATGCTTATATAACAACTAAATATGATTATGGATGAAATTTCGAAAAAATGGAGATAATTAACACACAATATATGAGTCATTCCATGCAAAAGCGGCCAAAAAAAAATTTCACATCGCTCCGATTTTCCTGAAAATTTCAGAAAATAATCTTCCTTAAAAAGATTTTACACGTGTCTTAGGCAAAAAATCTTAAAATTTTCTTTGCAGAGTTATAGACATTGCAATTTACACAAAAAATTTAAAATCCTTTTGACGAGTGTATATTAAAATCCTTCTATTCCGTTTAACCGATTTTAAAGTTCTATACCTTGTTTGAAAGGTCTTCAGGAGTACTTTAACCCTAATATAAATTTATTTCAATTCAGGATGAGTTTTACAAACAACTAATTATTTTCAATTGTGGTATTGATGTTTTAAAATGGTTACATCAGTACATTGCATCATCCCAAAACACTCTAAGATCCTTTTGATCCATGTGCTCTGAGCATCAACATAACATGAACCAAATATAACAGAAATAATAGAAACAAAACAGATAGCTTCCCATCTGGTTAATTTTAAGGAAATTTTGGTTTGAGAATTTAGAATTTATAAAAAAGAGAGTTTACACCACTTCGTGGACTAGGGTATTATAAGTTAGTTAGTCTGTCCGTCCGTCTGCTGTTCGCACTCTACAGGTCGCAATTGTGTTCCGCTTATCATGAAATTTGGCAGAAGTTATTTTTTTGGCCCAGGGCAATCGGTATTGAATTTGGAAATCGGTTCAGATTTAGATATAGTCCCCATACAAATGTCGCTCCCGATTTGACTTTTTCCGCTCTAGAAACCACATATTGTACCCGATTTTCTTTAAAATTGGCACAACATTTTATAATCGAACAAGAAACACCTATGGTGACAGTGGGTAAGATCGGTTCAGATTTAGATATAGCCCCAATACAAATGTCTCTCCCGAATGTTAATCCGATTTTGGACAAACTTTGCATATTCTATTTCAACAATAAACATAATTGGTGAAAGCGGGTCACATCATTCCAGGTATCAATATACCCCCATACAAATGTTCTTTCAGATTTAACATTTTTTGCCAAACACATATATTTACAGGATTCAAAAATTCTTCCCGATTTCACTTTTTTACTGAATTGAATTGTAGTGAGATAGAAAGTGGGGTGAATCCGTGTTTAGCCTTTCCATACTTGTTTGGGAGATGTCCGTATGTCCATAATTTGCTATAACCCAAATGGGGCCCCATTCTGCTCTATTGCAGCTCTAGAAACTACATCTTACACATCGGATCTTCATCAAATTTTACAGATCATTATATGTTTCAACTAGGAATACCTACTGTGAATGAGAAATATATAGGCGCATGTTTTGGCACAGGCCTCAATTGTTGTTATAGGCCACCTTCAAATGTCCGCCCGATTCATCCGATTACCGCTGTATAATCTGTATTTATCATTGGATTTTGAACAAATTTTCCATATGCTGGAAAGTTGGATCAATTACTTTATTATTTACCATACTCTAAACTTGAATAAAGATGAATTTATAGTAACTGTATAATTTATATGAATATATAATTTAGTAATCAAAGCGAGGTATATACGCAGGGAGTTGTGTAGGGTGTTATACAGTCGGCTCCGCCCGACTTTAGCCTTTCGTTACTTGTTATTAATTCATAAGTTTTTTTCATGAAAGATACTGGCGTTTTTCGGAATATTTTATGGCTTCACGCCTTCTTCGAGAGGGATTCCATTTACATGTATTGAGTTTCTTATTAAATCTGATTCGTGAATTGATATCATATTTATTGTGTAGCCACTTGTAATAGTAATATTTTCTATTAATTTAGGGCCAATTTCCAGTAATGTTGGTGAATTGTCGATATTGCTAAAAAATCTTCTAGCCGCATTCACATCATTACTCGAACCATATCCCGCCTTCACCATGTCGACATATAACCGCATTTCGTTTTATATAGGTGTTTCCTTACAGGAATACTCCTTTTACATATTATTTTTTACTGGTTGCATCACATTATTGTTTTATACACATTTTTGTCATGGGCTTGTGCACTAAAAAAATTATGCACACTTCATTAGCAGGTATTAGCAGCTGAAGTTGACATTTTTTGATTCGAAATACGTGCAACCTTATTGAAAATAAAAATTGGAGATATAAAACAATATGTATTTTTTACAAGCTGTGAAAGTCGGAAATTATATTAAAATATTACCTTCAATGATGCCTTAGATGTTTACAAAGTACTTGCTTATACAATATAATATATAATTGAACTAGTACTTTTTCTTCATTAAAATGAGTTGTACGAACTATGTTAAGAAGGTTTTTATTATATGTTTAAGACTCCATTATAACTAAGTCATTTTAATAGTGACTATTTTGTTATAGAATTATTGCTTTTAAAATATGTAAATAAAAGTCGAACTTTGACCATTCATAGATGCCACATAAATGACTTCGTTTCAAAACTCTTTGGAAGTTTTCTTATCCAGACTGTTTTCTACTAAATTGCACTAAATGATTTGTAACATTCTTAAAAAAAATGTTTTTTAAATGTTTTACAAAAAAGTATCTATTTTCGACCGGGGTACCTTTAATATTTGTACTACCATTTTGGAAATGTACCCGCTAATATGTTCAATTACATATGATGGCTACAAATGTTGCGAATACCAAACATCCACTATAAAACAAATCAAAACATTCTGCTATCTAATTTGTACTGCTATGAAACAAAAAATCATGATATTTTTAATAATTTTAATAATAATGATGACCTTTTCTATTTTTCCATGCTTTATATAAGGTTACTTTCTATATATGTTTGTGTGCCACAAAATTTGAAATCAATTTTTGAAAGCTTTTTTCTCAACCAATTTTGCTCAAATTTTGCACACTTAATCATTTTCGATGATAATACAAGGAAATGGAAAAATTTGACCAATTGGACAAAGGGGCGTGGTCCTCCCATACAAACCACAAATTAAAAATCTATTATTTCTGCTCCTGATAACGGTATTTAAACAAAATTTGGTACGTCGGTTTGGTGTGCATGTTGTAAGTGCTGCTGCAAATATGGGCGGGATTGTACAAAGGGGCGTGGTACCTCCCATACAAACCACAAATTAAAAATCTATTATTTCTGCTCCTGATAACGCAGTAATTTTTCCTTCTACAAAAGATAACTAAAAAAGAATTTCTAGGCCCAATAGAATTCTGCTTGCATAAAGCATGGATTTGAAAAAAAATTTTTTTGATTTACTAGTTATTTATAAAGAGAAAATTGATTTTTCTCGAAAGAGTATCAATATTTTCCCAATTTTTAGGAGACTGCTCTTAAAACACAGTTTTTATTTCTAAAATGAGAATACAATTATTATAGTTACCTTCAACGAAAATGGGAATTTTAGCAAAAGTATAAAAAATTACGATATTTTTTCTGTTTTGATTTTATGAATCGGCTACACATTTTTTGTTGAAACGTGTTATAGATACGGTGATAAACCGTACACTGTTATAGTGAACAGTACACTAGTTTAGACCTTTGTACACTATGTATATGATCCACTAGGGTATTATATATTTGTGCATTTGTTTGTAACATCAACAAGGAAGCGAGATAGACCCATCAGCTTGTCTTTCTGCCCGCCCGACCATTTATTCTTGCAATCAAAGTACAGGTCGCACTAACAAAATTTGGCACAAGTTTTGCGGCCCAGGACGAACCCTATTTAATTTGAAACAAATCGGTTTAGATTTAGATACATACAAATGTCGCTACCGATTTGACTTTTTCCCCTCTAGAAACCATATGATTTAACTGACGTTCTTCAAATTTGATAAAACACATTATTTTCCAACTAAAAACAACTAGGTTTTAATACAACACTCATACGTCCTTCCCGATTTATTTTTTTCTTTCAAAGAATTACAGATTTTGATCTAATTTAGCAGAACACGTTGTATATCAGCTGAAATGAAACATTATGAAAGTAGGTCACATCGGTTTATGGTAGTACCCATACCAAAATGGTTTCCGATTTCACCTTTTTCCCCGAATTAAATTCTAATGGGGTATCTAACAATTTTGAACTAAAATCTGAATCTGGCAGTTTTACACTCTCTTTCAATTATAATATTGAATTTAGATATTTATAAATCTGGTGATTCATAGCTAACGTGAACAAAAAGCGGGATTTATGAATTCAAAAAGCGGGATTTTGTAAAAAAAATGCGGGATCGTGAAAATTTAACCAAAGAACGTAAAGATAAAAACTAAGCTATATAATCTAATATAAATAAAAATGACTGTGTTTAGAATTTTTATAACTCCTGTCAAACAAAAAAAAGATTTTTTTCAAATTGGTAATTTTAGGGTCACAATGGGAAAAGTGGCAGACGGTACCAACAATACGGCTCTATCTGGAATCTTTAACTTCAGGCTCCCCTGATTGTGTGGACTGTTAGGATTGTAAATTGGTCAGAGGCATCAAGGATAATTAAGCACATTTTTTGAAGATTGCTGCAGGAGTGTTTTTTAAAATTGTTTAAACATCACAATTTGTTTAAATTAGTTAACATATGTCGGCGTGTATGTTGACTTCTGCGAAAAGTCGAAAGTCTAGAATCGGTAATACTGTGAAATTCACTCCATGGAAGATTAGGCGTGGCTGAACTTAACGCTTTTTACTAGTTTTAATGAAATTTGAAAAATATGTTGACAAATTTGTCATAGTGTTAAATGCGATCTTCAAAATGAAAAGGTGCTTATGAAACTGTCAAACATACGACTATAATATTGAAAGTGATTCTTATACCAGCTATTAGCATAATGGTATCCTTTCATAAACTGTTTGACAGTCTATGTCTTATTAATATATGTTTGAAATTGAACAACTCAGCATTGCATTTAATTTTATGAAAGTATGGATTAAATTGCTATTAATAATCTTAAATGTACACTTAAAACTAGAGCCTTAATATATAAAAAGGACAATTAATTAAATATTTTAAAAATTGTGAATTTAAGGGAAATGTATTAAGTGACAAATTTTAATTGCTAATGTACCAAAAATAATTTAAAACAAACTAGCTCGATTATTTCTTGGTGTTACAAACATTTGGCGGAAAACTAACTTATAATACCCTAGTCCACGAAGTGGTGTAGGGTATAAAAAGCGGGATTATGATTATTAAAGCGGGACTGGCCATAAAAAAGCGGGATAGTCCCGCGAAAAGCGGGATGGATGGTCACCTTATTCATAGCTGATATATACCCGAACAAAGTAATAACTACACTGTCCAACAAATTAAGACTCTTTGAATGGAACAGAATAGCGACCCTATAATTCTGAATTGACCTTTTTGCATAATAAACTTATCGTTCAGCTGGTCTGAGTTTCTTTTTACAATGGATCGATGTTTGAATTTTTTGAAAAAAGTGTTGTAATATAATGTCTGAGAGAATTCTTTTTGTGGAATTTTATGAAGACCATTTTTGACCTTTTTTCTAGAAAATCAAAGAAAGTCCTTTCAAAAACGACATTTAAAATGTCGGAAATTTTCATTGGAGGTCACCGAAGACACCAAAGTTGTAACTAATGCTCTTCGCGCTTAAATAGGAAAATTACTTATACATCAAAATTACTAGGGTTAAAATTGATCCATGTTTTGCTCCATTGGAAGATCGATCTTTTTCGACAAAAAAAAAGGTTATTTCGGTAGAGCACTTCAAACAAAAAATACAAATTAAATATTTTTGCAAAAAAAATAATTTTCGCGGGATATATGGCTAAAATGATTTTACAAGCATGACATATTTGTTTTGTAATTCTCTCGCGATCTATCTAACATATATGTAGTAAGTCAAAAGCAATTGTTGCAAAAATAAAGTAATCGCGGTTGCAATTGCATTTATTTCAACTTTCTCTATCTGTGTTTCTGAAACAATTCTGTCACAAATATTCCCTATTTAGTCTGCACTCATATGCCAAACAAATATTTTGGTATTCCCTGTATGATAGAAAGTTACGCGGGTGTTTCTAAAGGAGCTTCTCACAATTTTTGACTTTACAGCCAACATTTATCAGTCTGATAACTTGGGAAGCAAAAATTTAATTAAAAAAATTTAATGCGATGAAAACCTTATATACCAAATTTAATTCCATTTCATAAATACGATTTTTTATTTTATAATTTAATTTGTGGAGTATTTTGAAATTGTCTATTGTTACCAGAAAAATATCAAACATTTTTAATACGCAAATATGTTTACACATTCATTCTCCTGCTTATTCCATCAATTTGTAAAAGATATACCAAAGCACCACAGCGTTGACTTTAGCCAATGTCAGTGTCCTTTCTGCTTTCTGTCCACAGTCTGCTATTTGATGTAACCAGACATAATAAAACATAAAATATTTAGTAAGCTATAAACACAGAGATTTTCTCATGGTAGTTAAACTTTTCAGACACTTTAAATACACCCAAAGAATGTGTGCTAAACCAACTTATTCACAAGATAACATATTCACATTATTTTTGGCGTTGTTTTATGCAATAAACAACTCGGAAACATAAAAATATGGTCATAAAATACCACATCCTCAGTGTCATAATTTCGAGCAATTGTAGGGCGCGGCAAATGTCCCTAACTTCCCTCTATGTCACACAGATGTCAAGCACTGATAGTTGATTAGTTTAATAAAGGTATACAAACTTTATCATCTATCAAATTCCATATGATCTCGGTTATTCATATGAAAGCGTCCTTCCAACGGACACAAATTTCGAAACTATTTATTTGGACTTTAATGTTTTTATATCGTTTTAAACGTAATTGTTCAACTAAGAAAAATTAGCACAGAAATAGTTCAACGAGCTCCATATTGCATGGAAAATAAATTTATTTTGTTGTTTCGTTTGTGAGTAGTTGAAGGAAAATATTGTTCAAAGATACATTTTAAGCCGGAATTGAGTAGCTGTGGAGCGGTACGTTTTTTTCTAAATCTTAGAAATATTATTATTAATTAATTTTTATATATTTTAAAGATGAATATTTCATAAATTCCCAATTTTTTGCCAAGAAAAAAACGCATAGAAATAGGTGATTTTTATACCCTACACCACTTCGTGGACTAGGGTATTATAAGTTAGTTTTCCGCCAAATGTGTTTAACGCCAAGAAATAATTGAGCTAGACCACCTTTAAGTATACGGATCGGCTTAGAATCACCAGCTGAATCGATTTAACGATGTCTGTCTGTCCGTTCATCTAAGCTTGGTCGCAATTGTGGTCCGATCGTCATGAAATTTGCCAGAGGTTACTTTTTTTGGCCAAGTACGATTGGTATTGATTTAGGAGAAAATCGGTTCAGATGTAGATATAGCCTCCATACAAATATCCCTATAATTTACACTATTACTGCTCTATATAACACATTTTACATGGGATCATGGCCAAATTTTCAGGATCGTGTTATATTTGAACTAGAAACAGCTCACGGGAAAGTGGACCACATGGGTCTATGTTTTGATATAGCCCCCATACAAATGCACATCCGATTTACAATATTACTGCTCTAAAATGCATATTTTACATCGGATCTTGATTAAATTGTCCACACAATGTTACATTTATACTAGAAACACGTATTTTGAAAGCCAGCTATATATGTCAATGCTTTGATATAGCCCCCCATACAAATGGGCCCCCAGTTTACACTATTATCGCTATAGAACCCACATCTTACATTGAATCTTGATAAAATTTTGCAGATCATGTTATGTTTCAATAAAGAATACCTACTTTGAAATGATCTATAAATGCCCACTTTTTAATGTAGCGCCCTTACAAGTAGGCCTCCATTTGAATTATTACCACTCTCTACCTCGAACATTTAACATTGGAAGTTTTTCGAATTTTGCAGATTATATCCCTATCCCTATTAATATTATAAAACCTTAGTGTAAGTCTGTCTGTTTGTTTGTTACGCAATCACGTATAAACGGCTGAACCGAAGTTGTTGAAATTTTCAGTACAGATAGATGCAGGTCTGGAAGGAACTATAGGCTATAGAATTTTTAAAAATTTGCTCTGTGGGCGGAGGGGGCGTGGCAATGGTGTTTTTGAGAGATAGAAGGCTGAAAATTGGTACATATATATTACTGACCACGAGAATGATAAATGTGATGCCGAAATTTGGATTTTCATTTTGTGGGCGGAGTGGGCGTGGCAATAATGTTTTTGAGAGCTAGAAGACTGAAAATTGGAACGTATGTATTACTGACCACGAGAATGATAAATATGATGCCGAAATTTTGATTTTCGTTTTTTGGGCGGAGTGGGCGTGGCAATGGTGTTCTTTGAGCTAGAAGACTGAAAAATGGAATGTATATATTACTGACCACGAGAAAGATCAATTTCATGGCGAAATTTGGATTTTCGTTTTGTGGGCGGAGTGGGCGTGGCAAAAGTGTTTTTGAGAGGTAGTGGGCTGAAAATTGGTACATGTATATTACTGACCACGATAAAGATAAATATGATGCCGGATTTTGTATTTTAGTTTCGTGGGCGGTGAGGGCGTGGCAAAAGTGTTTTTTTAGCTAGAAGGCTGAAAATTGGAACGTATATATTACTGACCACGATAATATCAGTTTGATAAGATCTATATGAAACCTGATTTTAATTTTATCATTTCTTTTTTTTTCCTAGTGAAGCGGGCGGGGTTCAGCTAGGACCCACATTTTACATCGCAAGTTTATCAAAATTTGCAGATTATATTATATTTCAACTAAGAATACATACCCATACAAATTAGGCCCCCATTTTACTCTATTACAGCTCTAGAACCCATTGAATTGGATCTCTATACAATTTTGCAGGCATGTTATATTTCATCTAAGATTACCACTTTTTAATGTAGCGCCCTTACAAATGGCCCCCATTTTTAGTATTACCCCTCTAGGACCCACATTTTACATCGGAAGTTTTTCAAACTATGCAGATCATGTTCTATTTCAATACCTATACCGATCTATATGGGCCCACTTTTTAATGTAGTGCCCTTACAAATGGCCCCCATTTTTAGTATTACCCCTCTAGGACCATCATTTTACATCGGAAGTTTTTCAAACTATGCGTATCATGATCTATTTCAATACCTACTATTAAAGGGAAATGTATGTGGCCATATTTTGGCACAATACCCGTACAAATCGTCCCTCCATTTTACACTATTACCGCTGCAGAACCTGTATTTTACATGTGGTCTTTATAAAGTGTTGCATATCATATCTCAATTCCACTAGGTATGCCTAAAGGGAACTATAATGAACCATGTTATGGTACAACACCCAAGTGTGTTTATAGGTACCCTACAAATATCCGTATAATATAGGTTGTTTTTTATTGAGGTATAGAACTTCGAATTGAAATAAAACACAAGAAAATCGTTTTAATGTCCATCAATTTGGCTTTATTGGAAGGATAATTTTATGCCATTAATGTTTAAATATGATTTCGGGCATGTGACCGCCGCGGCTGGCTCGAATATAGCCAGCATATGGGGCCGTATGTTGGCAATAACGCCACGAATGTTGGCTTCCAAGTCCCCTAACGTTTCTGGTTTGTTGGCGTAGACGAGCGACTTCACATATCCCCAAAGAAAATAATCCAATGGTGTCAAATCACACGATCTTGGTGGCCAATTGACAGGTCCATTCCGGGAAATTATGCGGTTAACCGAATTAATTGCTCTGATGGACGATTATGTCGACCATAAAATGGACGGAGCTTGCGGTGAACTTCGCGAACTGAACCATTACTTTCGAAATAAATTTGCACGATTTGCAAGCGTTGTTCTTTTGTCAACCTGTTCATGATGAAATGGCAAACCAAACTAAATATTAATCACTTGACAGCTGACAAAATGGCCACCAGTTAAAAAAGTGATGCCAACTTAAAGTTCTATACCCCAATAAAAAACACCCTATATATCCTATTACCGCTGTAAAATCTGCTTTTGTTAATGGATATTTGTCAAATTTTCCAGATCATATTATATTTACTCTCGGAATACCTACCCGAAAATTGGACCATATGGCTCAATGTTTCCAAATACAACTGTCCCACAAATTTTCAAAATTATCTTTTTAAATCCTGCATATTACATCGGATATCGATTAAATTTTCCAGATCATGGATTTTTTTACATAGGAACACTTACTGATGAAGTGGACCATGGATCCCGATTTTAGACGTATTTTCTACAATCAATCAATTTTTCCATACTTGTTAAATTTGACTTATGATGTATAATTTATCGCCATCATAAAACAACTGGGGTTTTTAATCAAAACCAGGTACATACGCAGGGAGTGGTTTTGTGGGTATCATATAGTCGGCCCCGCCCGACTTTAGCCTTTCCTTACTTGTTTGTTTATTAAATACCCCAGGTCGGACCTGGTCGGATTTATGTACAGCTCCCGATTTTGCTTTTCTCGCTAAAGATCGTATTTTAACCGATTTTCTTCAAAATTAGCAGAAGACCTTATACTTTAACTAGTATTATCTATGGTGGAGATGGGTCAGGATATCGCAGATTTAGATATGGCCTCCATACAATTTTCGCTCCCGATTTTACCTTTTCCGATCTAGAAACCACATATCTCAAACGATTTTCCTCCAATTTGTTGGAACACTTTCTGTTTCAACTAGAAACAACTGTTGTGAAAGTTGGTCAGATTTATAATTTATAGAAACCCAGCAGAACTATTTTATATTTATATTTTTCAACCCAGTGCATCATAATCCATTTAGAAATACATTTTGATGATGATTTCAATCCTTTTTAGCCTTCACTTTGAACAGTGCTCTTTTCTCCAGCGTAAATACAACAACTAATGCATTTTGTTCACTTTAAGCGAATAATAAAAAAAATATGTCCTCCAACAAAACATTGTCTAGGACTAGTGTCGTCGCTGAAATGGTATCAACCAGCTTTTGTAATACTTTTATTCCGGTTTATTCTTTTTAAGTTTAGCAAAACTTTTGTATAACAAAAAACAATCTTTTGAAAACTTGGCTACAAATAGTTGACTGTGACAGTTTAACAGCAGAGGAAAATATACTAGATATTTTAGAGTTGTACTGTTTCAACACATTTTGTTGTATATTTCAATTTTCTTTACCCGCCTTCTCCACTTTTTCATAATGTTCACTTGTAGCTTTGATCTTGAATGAATGGTTCATAGTAGAAAAGGCAAACCATTTGTTTTATTCTCTACTTCATCAGCACTAATGTTTCTCCTTCGTATGAAACGGATAAGCAGTCGTCTCTGACAAGTGTGTTTTAGTCTTCAATGCTTTTCTCTCCGCTTTTTCTTTACAAAATGTGAATAGAAAAGCAAGCGGTGAATCAAATCAGTATACTTGCCAGTTTTTCTAGAATAATTTCTATTGAGAAATGGCGTGTTGCAAGTTCTTTAAAGCACTGTAAATGTTTATGTGTGTCGTTCTTTGTTTTCGGAGCTGTCTAATTTGTTTCCAAATTTAATTAAAGCAAATAAGGAAAGGCTAAAGTCGGGCGGGCCGACTATATAATACCCTACACCACTCCCTGAGTATATACTTCGCTTTGATCACTAAACTAAAATAAATTCATAGGAGCAATTTTAAATTATACAATTATACTATAAATTCATCTTTAGTCAAATTTAACGAATATGTTAAATAATATGGTAATTCGAATTTTCCGGCAGGTATTCCGAGTAAAGTAAATATAACACGATCTGAAAATAGATCAAGATCCAATGACTAACACAGATTATACAGCGGTAATAGGATGAATTGTTACGACATCAAAAATAGAAATTATTTAAAAAACAATAAAATTCGAAATCTTAACAAAATTATTTGGAACAGACAATTCCAAATAATTTCGTTCTTTTATTTAAAACGCATACGTATACTGTTTACCAATAAAGTTTAATACATAAAACAATTGCACAATCCCAAAATATGTCAATATAAACACAAATATCGTATATTGCTTGTTACCATAATTCGCTTAATCCAACACCTGAAAATTCATAGAATTTAATTACACTATTTCGTTCCCAATGGTGAAGACAGGAAACGAAACAGACTAATGAATAAGCAAAACTACTTTGTAATGCTTTGTAAGCAATGTTGAGTAAGAATAAGTTTATGTTAAGAACCAAAATGTAAAATTGAAAATATCAATAAAGGCAGAATTAATCTCACATCCAAATCGCTTGGTTGTATTTTTTTGGGCAAGATAAACTTGTACCTTTTTACTGGCGCAGTCGGTAGGATATTCGCGAAAGGAATAAATCCTTTTAACGTTTTAACGGTTTAACGCGAATCGAAGTGCAAAAGACAGATTTACTTTCTGTCAGTTCAAAATTAATTTGAACATTAAGAACCCTTTAAAGTGAAAATTTAAAAGTGAAATTAAAAAAAAAAAAAAATTTAAAAACAGAAAAATTTATTTTCTGATTTGTTTAAAATAAAATTAAACTAAAAGATTTAAGAACCCTTTAAAGTGAAAATTTAAAAGTGAAATAAAAAAAAATTAAAAACAGAAAAATTTATTTTCTGATTAGTTAAACTAAAAAACTTAAGCACCTTTAAAGCGAAAACTTTAAATCCTACTGCGAATCCTACGGGACCCTCCAGTGGTAAAATAATAAAAATTTAAAACCAAAACTTTAAAATAGAACCCTACTGCGAATCCTACGGGACCCTCCAGTGGTGAAATAATAAAAATTTAAAACCAAAACCCTACTGCAAACCCTACGGGACACTCAAGTGACAATATAAAACAACGAATCAATATACACTGAACTATATAGTGAAGGAAGAGAAGAATAGCCAAGACGCAACCAATCCCAACGCAACAGAAGACAACACTTCAAGAAGCAATAAGGAACTACAACCAGACGACAACACGACAACAAATACAACTATAATCAACAACATCAGCAACAGCAACATTATCAACAACAACAGCAAGAGAAACAAATTTATACATTCAAAGTAAGAATAGATTTAAGTTATATTTAAATAAAGAATATATAATGAAAAATGTAATAGATTTCTCATACCGTGAAAAAGAAATTACAATAGAATCTCAAATACAAATGTTAAAAAACCTTTGGAAAATTTTAGGAATAAAGGGTACCCCGACAAGGGAAGATATAGAAAACCCTACTACAATCGAACTAGAGACAATTAAAGCTATAAGAAAATTTACCTAAAAATAAGAAAAATTATAAAAAGGAAAAAATATAATAAAATAAATGCAGAGAAAAAGAAATTTTTTGTATTCCGATTTTTTCCTCTTCCTTTTATTTAAACTAATAATAATTAAAAAATATATATAATTTTATAACAAACAATTCCTAAAAAACTATACAAAGTGACGAAATAGTGAATATAATTAAAGAAAATTAAAATATCTAAAGGAAGCTCGAATAATTCATTTATTAAACTAGGACTTTTATTTTTTTACAAAAAAAATAATTTAATTCTTTTCTTAATTCTTCTGTTATAATATCTGTGTGAAAAGAAAAAATAGTAATGGAGAACGAGAATGCACCCCGTTCAATTAGCATAGACCCATTGAAATACCTTGATCGACTTCCAGAGTTTAATGGAGATCATCGAGATCTACAGACATTCATTACTTTAGTCGACAGAGTCTTTCCACTTTTAAGAACATACGATGAACTCTCTCAACTCTTATTTTCCGACATAATCAAAAGTAGATTGAAAGGAAAAGCTAGAGAAATTATCGAAATTAATTGTCAAGCTCAATCATGGAATGACATAAAAACTGTTTTAATGAATAATTTCGGAGAAAGGTATAGTATAGAAGAACTATTTGACAAATTGAAAAGTGTATATTTCAAAACCAATAGCGTCGAATTTTATAACGATATAAAAAATCGATTGCGGAGTCTCAATACTAAGACAATATGCTTGGTAGGGACAGGGCCAGCAGCCAACGAATGTGCAAGGAACAACATGAGGACGGCATTAAATGTCTTTAGAGAGAAATTGCCCGAGCCAATGAAAACCATCATAACTTGCCGAAACCCAGATAGTCTGGAAGAAGCAATGGATATCCTGTTTCAGTCTGGATATGCTTACCATACAAGAAATGGAGCCCCAAACGAAAAAAACCATAACCAACAGGGAAAAGGAAAAGAAAAACCGAACCAGACCGACCATAATGCGAGCAAACTTGGTAGATATAATAATGGGAACCAACACTATAAAAATAACAATAACCAACAACCTAGACACGAGACCGGCGGATATCGGCCCAACAATGGTAACCAACGTCCATCAGAACCCATCAGAAACCATCAGAACGTTGGATATCGACCCAACAATGGTAACCAACGCACACCAGAACCAATGGATATCAATATGGTTGAAAATCATAACCAACACCATAGCCAAGAAAATATATATGAAAACGGCAATCAAACCAACACAGTTGAAGACCACAATCAGGAAAATGGATATCAAAACGATGAAGGCGATAATAACTCGTTTTACTATAATGATAACCAAGATATGCCTGACAATACACCAACAAATTTTCATATACAAGCCTCACGGGTGAACTACCCCATATAATAGTTAAAAATAAACTAAAATTCATAATCGACACGGGAGCCACACATTCAATAGTTAATCCGGGATTATGCCATCCAAAATGGAAAATTAAATCAAATGCAATGACTCTCAAAACCCTCCAGAATGAAATTAGAACCACCACAACTTACAGAGTACCACTATTTTCAGAATTAGGAAATGAAAATGAGAAGTTTAATTTAATAGAATGTAAATTTCATGATTTTTACGATGGAATCATCGGAAATGATGTTCTCAAACGATACAGAGCTACAATAGATTATATGCAAGACATTCTACTAATCAATAATTTGCGAATTCCTTTATTGTACGCGAATACTCGTACTGTAAAATTTATAGTAGGAGAAGAAACTGGATTAGTTCATATCAATGAACAATGTAATAATAATGGTGACTTGGTCCTACAAGAAGGAGTTTACAATGTTCAAAACTTCAAAATCGAAGTTAAAACTTCAATGGAAAGCAAAGAAATAATCCATGTAAAAACCACAGACACCACTGTTGTCAATGCAAAAAATTTCTGCATTTTCAACACCGAATTCCAACAAACTGAACCAATTCTTCAGCAGATTCGTACATCACATATGAACTCTGAAGAACGAACAGAGATATTGAAGGTGATAAAAAGATACAAAAATATCTTTTATGAGCCAAATTCTCAATTAACATTTACGAATGCAATAAAGCATAACATAAAGACGGTCGACAATATACCCATTTACACAAAATCTTATCGCTACCCGTATATTCATAAGGATGAAGTACAAACACAAATCCAAGAGATGCTTACTAATGGTATTATTAGGCATAGTACCTCACCATACTCTGCTCCAATATGGATAGTCCCTAAAAAAGATGATGCTAGCGGAAAGAAAAAATGGAGGCTAGTAGTGGACTATAGAAAACTAAATGAAGTCACTATCGACGATCGATACCCCATACCTAACATCGACGAAATCCTTGACAAACTAGGAAAAAGTATGTATTTTACAACTTTAGATTTAGCGAAAGGATTCTACCAAATAGAGGTCGAAGAAGAGGACGTACATAAGACAGCATTTTCGGTCGAAGGAGGCCATTATGAATTTTTGAGAATGCCATTCGGATTGAAGACAGCACCCGCTACTTTCCAACGTTTAATGAACAACGTCTTAAAAGAACATATTGGCAAAATTTGTCTAGTGTACTTAGATGATATAATCATATTTTCAACTTCCCTCCAAGAACATGTACAGTCACTTAAACTTATTTTTAAGTGCTTAGAAGAAGCTAATCTTAAAGTACAATTAGATAAATCGGAGTTTTGCAAAAGAGAAACACAATTTCTGGGACATATCGTTACTCAAGATGGTGTAAAACCAAACCCAGCAAAAGTAGAATGTGTTGTGAATTTTCCAATACCGAAAACACAGAAACAAATAAAACAATTTCTCGGACTTACGGGATACTACCGAAAATTCATTAAAGATTATTCTCATTTAGCCAAACCCATGACAAAATATTTAAAAAAGGATGCAAAATTGAATACAGCAGATCCATCATATATCCAATGTTTTGAAACTTTGAAAAAGATTTTAACTAACGATCCTATATTAATATATCCAGATTTTTCTAAAACATTCACACTGACCACAGATGCTAGTAATTATGCCCTTGGCGCAATATTGTCTCAAAATGATCGGCCTATATGTTTCGGAAGTAGGACGTTGAATGAACACGAAATCAACTACAGTACAATCGAGAAAGAATTATTAGCAATAGTCTGGGCTACCAAATATTTTCGACCTTACCTCTTTGGAAGAAAATTTCTAATCGAAACAGACCATAAACCCTTAACATGGTTGTTCTCAATCAAGGAACCCAACTCCAAACTTGTTAGATGGAGACTCAAACTTTCCGAATATGATTACGAAATAAAGTACAAAAAAGGGGTGAAAAATGGAAACGCTGACGCACTATCAAGGATAATACCTGAAACCCCTGAAGTTAATCAAATTGAGATCACAACTGGAATAAAGGAAAGCCTTGCACCTATAAATTTTTACAAAAATCAAATAATAATACGGAAAATATTATCAGGATCAACGAAATTCAAAACCACAAAAATATTCAAACATTTCCGAAAAACATTCTATTTTAAAGATTTGGACCGATCATCAACAATCACCTTACTAAAAAACCACTTTAATCCCATACAACAAAACGCTATAATAATTGATAACACATTTTATGACACATTCGAGAATACATACAACGAACTGTTCTCAAACAATGAAAGTTTTAAAATAGTAAGATGTAAAGTGAAATTAGATGACATAGAAGATGAAAACAAGTTAACGGAGATTATCGAATTAGAACATCTAAGTAAAAATCATAGAGGAATACAGGCAGTCTTCGAGGAACTTAAAAGCAAAATTTACAATCCAAAATTAAAATTGAGAATCACACAATTTATAAATAACTGTGAAGTATGCAACATCGAAAAATACGACAGAAATCCTCCTAAAGTACCGTTTCAAATAACTGAAACACCAGCAAAACCTAGAGAAATTATACACATAGATGTTTTTTATTCACTTAACAAAAGCCTGTTCATGACAGCAATTGATAAGTTTACCAAATTTGCAATGGCATATCCGATAAACGGAAGATCCTGGACTGAGTTTAAGACAAAATTACTTCAGATGATCAATACCTTCGGAAAGATGGATAAAATTATCGTTGACAATGAACTCGGATTTAAGGCAATACCGATGCAACAATTCCTAGCGTATGAAAATATAAACATACATTTTACGTCTAACAGCAACCACACTTCTAACGCGGACATCGAAAGACTACATAACACAATAAACGAACATTTAAGACTACTAAGACATGATGCCAAAAACAATACCGAGACAATTGAAGAAAAAATGATCAGAATAATTGGATACTATAATAACACAATTCATAGCACAACTGGACATAGACCTATTGACTTTATTAATGGGAAAATTCATGAGGATTCATATCAGGAAATACATGATTTAATACTCTCAAAAAAGGAAAAATATATAAGTAAATTGAATGAGGGGAAAAAAGATGTCATATTAGAAGATGGAACAAATTTCATAAAGGAAATTAGAGGTGGCAAAAATCACAGAAAGTTTAGGAAAATAGATAGTAAAAAATTAGACGAGGACCACATAGAAACCACACTAACCAAACATAAATATTATAAAACACACGTCAAACAAAAAAAGAAATACCAAGACAGAGACAATCCAACGATTAAAACTAAAAAATAAATTTCAAATCTTTCTAGGCAATGGATCGCATACTGGTACTGATACTGGTTACTACTATCATGGCTCAAACAATCGACATACAAGACCTGACCAACAATAATGGGTATGTGCCCATAAAAACTGGAGAATTTAGACCTATTGAACATTACAATAAAATCCTACACATTCTGAATCTGACCGAATACAGACAAACCCTAAATATTATAGCACAAAATATCAATACACTCAAGACAAATACAATTAGCAACAAACCCCTTTTAGACACAATAGAGAAAAATTTTGAACTTCTTCAAGTAAAAGTTGATAATTTACATCCTCATTTTAGAGAAAAACGCGGACTGGTAAACATCTTAGGAAAAGGATTAAAACTAATAGCTGGAACAATGGACAGTGACGACGAAAAAGATATAGAAAACAAACTTAAATCTCTTCATAACAGACAAATTAACTTAACTGAAAAATTCGATACACTTACACAAGTTAATAACTTAATTTCCTCACAAATACAGAACATTACAAGTCATATAAATAATCAACAATATAAAATCGGGAAATATTTGGACGATTTCAGAAATTTACTTCAAAACAAGATTAGCACGCTAGAGGACGAATTTACGTACATGACACAAGTTTACCAATTAAATAATGATATCTTACTATTCAAAGATCACATAGACGATATAGGACAGATTATATTTTCTAGTAAACTAGGAATAATTCCTTCAAACATCTTGACCAGAACGGAACTAGACCTTATAACTGACTTCGAGAGCTACAAAGACATTATAGTTTCAGTGGCATTTCATGAGGATAGCTTGATAATTATTCTGCAAATACCCAAATTGTCTGAGACTTACTTTTCGAAAATTCTATTCGAACCCGTCCCTAATACACTAAATAAATCTATCATACTCGATACAAAAGAGGTATTAGTTGATTTAAACAATAATATATATGAAACAAATGTTAAAAACAAATTAATGAAAAATATGATAAAGATAGACAATGAATGCTTAATAAATATTTTACTATTCGAAGAGGCAAAATGCCCAATGAAATACCTTAAAGACACAGAAGTGGTGGAAATAATTCCAGGTGTCTTAATCTTTAAAAACTTTTATTCGAACATTACCCATAATTGTAATAAAATCAAGATAAAACAAACAGGAAACTTTATACTCAAATTTGAAAATTGTAAAATTGAAACTTTAAATAAAACATTCATAAATGTACACATAAAAATTTACGATAAAATTATCTTACCAAACATTGTAACAAAAATTAAAGAAACCCAAAATTTTACACTAAGCAATATAAAACTTGAATCCCTTTTTATGAAACAAATTGAATATAAAAACAACTTAGATGAAATTATTTACCATAATGATAAATCCAAAATAATAAGCTTTAGCATTGATGTAATAATCATAATTTCTATTGTAACTATATGTATAATATTCTTGTCAAAATCTAAACAAAAATTTGTAATTTCGTCGGAGCCTCAATCAAACGGTGGGGGTGTTACGACATCAAAAATAGAAATTATTTAAAAAACAATAAAATTCGAAATCTTAACAAAATTATTTGGAACAGACAATTCCAAATAATTTCGTTCTTTTATTTAAAACGCATACGTATACTGTTTACCAATAAAGTTTAATACATAAAACAATTGCACAATCCCAAAATATGTCAACATAAACACAAATATCGTATATTGCTTGTTACCATAATTCGCTTAATCCAACACCTGAAAATTCATAGAATTTAATTACACTATTTCGTTCCCAATGGTGAAGACAGGAAACGAAACAGACTAATGAATAAGCAAAACTACTTTGTAATGCTTTGTAAGCAATGTTGAGTAAGAATAAGTTTATGTTAAGAACCAAAATGTAAAATTGAAAATATCAATAAAGGCAGAATTAATCTCACATCCAAATCGCTTGGTTGTATTTTTTTGGGCAAGATAAACTTGTACCTTTTTACTATGAATCAGACGGTCATTTGAAGGGGGCCTATAACAACACTTGGGGCCTGTGCCAACACATGGGCCTATATAGTTCTCATTCACGGTAGGTATTTCTAGTTGAAATATATCACGATCCGCACAATTCGATCAAGATCCGATGTAGGATGTAGTTTCTAGAGAATGGGGCCCCATTTGGGTTATACCAAAGTATGGACACATACATTTGACTTTCATAGTATGTATTCTTAGTTGAAGTATAATATAATCTGCAAAATTTGAAAAACTTCAGATGTAAAATGTGCGTCCTAGACGAGTAATAATAAAAATTGGGGCCATTTGCAAGGGCAGTGCATTAAAAAGGGACATATAAGTCACTTTTAAAGTAGGTATTCTTAGTTAAAATATACTATGATCTGCCAATCCACGATGAGATCCAATTCACGATGTGGGTTCTAGAGCTGTATTCGAGTAGAATGGGGCCCAATTTGTACAAGGGGTTATACCAAAATATGGACCCATATATTTGACTTTCATAGTATGCATTCTTAGTTGAAATATAATATAAATTCCAAATTTGATAAACTTCCGATGTAAAATGTGGATCCTAGTGGGGTAATAGTAAATATGGGGGTCATTTGTAAGGGCGCTACTTTAAAAAGTAGGCCCTTATAAAGGGTGATTTTTTAAGAGCTTGATAACTTTTTTTAAAAAAAAAACGCATAAAATTTGCAAAATCTCATCGGTTCTTTATTTGAAACGTTAGATTGGTCCATGACATTTACTTTTTGAAGATAATTTCATTTAAATGTTGACCGCGGCTGCGTCTTAGGTGGTCCATCCGCTTAGTCCAATTTTGGCATTTCCACGTTTTTGAGTAACAGAGACCCAATTGGTGCGAACGGCGACGAATCGAAAATTGGTGGTCATCATTAACACTGGCCGATACAGCTGCGATATTTTCTTCAGTTCGCACTCTACGTAAGCGTGTTGGTGGTTTAATGTCCAACAATGTAAATTTGGTGCGAAATTTAGTCACAATAGCCCGAATAGCCGCTTCAGTGGGTCGATTAAACTGACCATAAAATGGAAGCGCGCAATGAACTTTCTTAACAGAGCACGCATTTTGATAATAAAATTCAATAATTTGCAAGCGTTGTTCGTTTGTAAGACGATTCATGATGAAATGTCAAAGCATACTGAGCATCTTTCTCTTTGACACCATGTCTGAAATCCCACGTGATCTGTCAAATACTAATGCATGAAAATCCTAACCTCAAAAAAATCACTCTTTAGATCACTTTCACAGTAGTTATTCTTTATTGAAATATAGCAAGAACGGCAAAGTTTTATCAAGATCCAATGTGAGATGTGGGTCCTAGAGTGTAAAATGGGGGTCAATTTGTGTGGGGGCTATACCAAAACATTGACCTATATAGCTGACATTCAAAATACGTGTTTCTAGTATAAATGTATCATTGTGTGGAAAATTTGATCAAGATCCGATGTAAAATGTGTAATATTGTAAATCGGAGGTACATTTGTATGGGGGCTATATCAAGGCATAGACCCATGTGGTCCACTTTCCCGTGAGCTGTTTATAGTTCAAATATAACACGATCCTGAAAATATTGTCATGATCCCATGTAAAATGTGTATTCTAGAGCAGTAATAGTGTAAATTATAGGGATATTTGTATGGAGGCTATATCTAAATCTGAATCGATTTTTTCCAAATTCAATACCGACCGTCCTTGGCCGCAAAAATTAACTCTTGCCAAATTTCATAACAATTGTATACTTAAAGGTGGGTCTAGCTCGAATATATCTTGATGTTACAAACATTTGGTGTAGGGTATAACAAGTAAAAATTCGTTAAATTCGGTCGGTCCGAAACTTATATACCGTCTACCATGGAACGTATACCACAGTATTACCGGCAGATTAAAGGCTGTCGATTTTAGACTTGCCAGATGTGGGATTCCCAACCGTGGAGATTTTACGATGGTATAAGGGACAAAGAGTATGAATTGAGAACAGGATATTTTTGTAAGGATTTCATTAAATATTTCGGAGATTTTGTGGGGATATTCTTTGAAAAATATAATGTATTTGTTTTTAACAGGGAATTCAAATTTATTTACAACTTTTATATATTTTTAGTACTTGCCTGCTCAATATTCTTTATTTGGATTTTGGCCGGTGACGACCATCTTCCTCTGGGCAGAAAAGAAATCGACTCAAAATGAGTATTAACATGAATTTGTTATAAAATATTTAATACAATCAATAAAAATTGAAAATAAATGAATGACGCTTCAAACTCCTAAAAACATTCGCTTTCATCGAAAATTATAATGGTGTTCTTAATTTGTTTTCTTGGTATTGTTACTATTTCCAATGAATCGAAATTATTGTGTATAAAAATTGCAGTATTCACAGCCCAACAAGTTTTCAAGGGAAAATTTACAACAAAAACGACTTACTCAAATCAAATAAAATTTACTCAAAAGTAGTTTTAATAAGTAAAATTGTTAGACTAAATTTTGGCATCAAATTTGAAAACAATGACGTATGTATCAATTACAATAGACCACTGTTTCGTTCATAAATTGTTTTTGTTTTGGTCGAATTCTCTGAAATAAAAAGACTTTTTTTATAATGAGGATTTTCCATGACTATTTTGGGGACAAAGGTGATAAAAATAGTCCATGATTGTTGGCCAATCAACAAATCATTCACAATTTGTTTTTGTTTTGGTCGAATTCTTTGAAATAAAACAACTTTTTTATATTTTGGGAATAATTAGGGATTTTTAAAAACAATTTTGGGGACAAGAAAAAATTGCATCTGGCAAGCCTTGTCGACTTCACGTAGAAATGCTGTATCATATTAGCGGAATTATCATATGTTTTTTATTATTATTACTGATGCTGATTTTATTGATTTACTTTCAATTAAAATTAATTAATTAATTTAAAGATCACGGCCACTTAGAGGGCGAGCCTACAAAAATGTTTTTTGGCGTGAGAGTCCTTGACTATATATCAAAATGATATTTCAAGTGCATTCAAAAAGGCAGTAATCTTCAAAAAAATATGCTTAAATATTAGAGGCTGTTGGTGGTATTATCATTTGTTGTTAAGAACGAAATTGTTCAATTTTCCAATCTTTCACACAGTCTGAGGAGCATTCACATCGAATTTCGTTACAGCTACAGTTACGATTGGTGGGTTCCATTTCTTTCGTGTAGTGGACTGTACACGCCTAGTTTTATAATTCTAGCTACAGCCAGTTTGAATCTAGCTGTCGTCGTTTGTTGGGTACCATCTTTATCCCCTTTCATCCCGTTTTCTCAATAAGAATAAATTTAAAAAATATATCTTTAAAGCATGTCTACACATTTGTTCCGTACAAATTTAGTCCATTTTACCCCTTAAAAGTAAGAATTTCGAAAAATCCCTTCATTTTATGTGTATATGAGGGATGTAAAAACCAAATTTTGATTGGTACCTTTTTTCCCGTTTTCCCCATTTCACTCCTAATGAGTAAATTTATGGTGCGCCTTCACGCTATAAAAAGATTGAACTTGCGAAATATCAAATAAATACAAGGCTGAAATCTTCAAAAAAAATGTCTTAAATGTTCGAAATATAAAGGATTATTGCGGGTATTTCCTGTCCTTGTTAGGGATACAATTTTCCATTGGACCGATTTCGCCCATTTTCAATACAAACCGATATAAATTTATTAGATGTATTCTTGGAAAATTTCGTTTAGATGTGTTTCTTGCGTGATTTCAAAGACAGACAGACGGATATGGCTATATCGTCTTAGAATTTTATGACGATCAAAAATATAAATAAACGGCAAACTTAGTCATATGGTGGAGAATATACAAATTAGATATTGTTAGATATTAACATATAAAACAGAATAATTTTTAAAACACTAAGTATGTTTTTTTACCAAATCCGTTTCAAATAAAAATAAAGCTGTTATAAATTCTATAAAGATGATCGAAAATATGAAATTTGATATTTGGCAATGATTTTATAGAAGTCGTATTCATGTGGAATATAGGCGATATTGTCACTATGGAATCCACTATGACTTGATATTTGATCAGATTTTTATAATCTATATATATAAAAATCAATGTGTGTCTGTATGTTCCGTATAGGACGCCAAACCGGTGGACCGATTCGCCTGAAAATTTTACTGTATCTATCTTTTGGACAGAGGATGGTTACTGGATAGTCTAGGTCACGATAGGACAAAGGGGGGTGGTACCTCCCACACAAAAATATTTTAAAACTATCACAACATGCATACCGATGGGTGGATTCGCTCGATAATTTTACTGCAGCTAACTTCTGGGCAAGGGATGGTTCCAGGATATACTATGTCATTATACGAAAAAGAGGCGTGGCACCGCCCACACAAACTATATTTTAAAACTTTCATAAAACACGTTCCGAAGTGCAGATTCTCTTGACAATTTTATTGTGACTAACTTCTGAACAGAGGATAGTTTCTGAATGGTGACTATACAATGGTCATCATACAAATGGACGTGAGACTGCCCACACCAACTATATATTAAAATTATCACAAAACACGTAATGGATTGATTCACTTGAATATTTTATTGTAAACAACAGAAGATGACCCTTGACTACAATAGGTCATCTATATATATAAAAATCAATGTGTGTCTGTATGTCTGTATGTTGCGTATAGGACTCCAAACCGGTGGACCGATTCGCCTGAAAATTTTACTGTATCTATCTTTTGCACTGAGGATGGTTCCTGGATAGTCTAGGTCACGATAGGACAAAGGGAGTGGTACCTCCAACACAAAAAATATTTTAAAACTATCACAACATGCATAACGATGGATGGATTCGGTCGATAATTTTACTGCAGCTAACTTCTGGGCGAGGGATGGTTCCAGGATATACTGGGTCATTATACGAAAAAAAGGCGTGGCACCGCCCACACAAACTATATTTTAAAACTTTCATAAAACACGTTCATAAGTGCGGATTCTCTTGAAAATTTTATTGTGACTAACTTATGAACTGATGATAGTTTCTGAATGGTGACTATACAATGGTGATGATACAAATGGACGTGAGACTGCCCACACGAACAATATATTAAAATTATCACAAAACAAGTAACGAATAACGGATTCTCTTGAAAATTTTACTGTATCTAGCCTGTGGAAAGGGGACGTTTTCTGGCTATAATAGGGGAAGGCACGACAAATGGGCATCACAAACACTATATTTTAAAACTATACCAAAATACATTGATTCACTTCAATATTTTTTTGTAACGAACAGAGGATGACCCTTGACTATAAAAAGGTCATGCTACAAAAAGGGACTATAAAGTAACACGATTTTTTTCTGCCGCTACGTTCAGGTAAGGGTTTGGTTCTTGAATTTAAGAGGTCATGGTATGAACAACTGGCGCGTTTCCTCATACTCGGACCAAACAAGGTGTTCCAGTAGATGGGTATCAAATTGTTTACGCTTCATATGCATTGGGCCGTGTTTATACCGTACACCCAAACAACGCAGAATGTTATTTTTTGGGAATGTTATAAGTTAACGTGAGAGGACCCACTTCAGTTTAAAATTTAAGAGCAGTTGAGAGAGGCGTGTCAGAAACTGGGGGACCACATTAATGTATGCTTCTGTCAGCTGTCATCATCTCCAGATACGAACTTTGTTTGCGACAATATTAAGAACTTGCTCGCAATCTAACCCAAAAGACATGTGGGAAAAATTCAAAGAGGGTATGAGTGAGGACATTTTGCAACATTATCGGACCGTTACGATTCTATATCATTTGCGATTAACATTTTCAACGATACGCTGATAAAAATTTAAGACATATTCCTAGCCATCAGCAACAAAACTCTTAATCAACTTGGATTGATGGTGCCTGAACGTTCTATCGTTGACATTATTGATTGGGATTTGCTAAGAGAACGGCAATTCAATGTTGAAGACTTGCGTTTGTTTGTCGCAACAAAAAAACTCTATTAATTGCAAATTGTGGCCTTTGATAAAATTATAACTGCAGTAACAAATGACAGCGGCGGCCTTTTTTCTCGATGCACCAGGAGGCACAGTTATAACCTTTCTCATCACTTTGGTATTAGCGCACATCCGCACTCAAAATGGGATAGCTTTAGATATTGCTTCCCCCGGTATTGCTGCTACATTATTGGATGGAGGACAAACGGCACATTCAGCGTTGAAATTACGATGTATTATGGAATTTGTTGATTCTCCAACCTGTAATATTGCAAAAGTTCAGGCATGCCGAAAATGCTGAAAACATACAAGATGATTGTGTGGGATGACTGCACCATGGCACATAAGAAATCCCTACAAGCGCTTAATCGGACACTTCAAGATTTTAGATCAAATACACAACCATTATGTGGAACTCTTATTTTACTATTTGGAGACTTCCGACAGACCCTTCCATTATTTAAATTTTCATGAAGTTTTTACATTTTAAAAATGTAACTTATGAATTTAAATAAATAAGTATTAATTAAAACTAATTTACAGAAGTAAAAATATACAAAACAAAAATTGGGAGCATACAAAGTTATATACATAAGGAAGACGAAAACCCGTGCAACGCCGGGTACAAAAAGCTAGTTGTATTATAAATGTGGAAGCTAGGACCATATGCCACGAACCTTCCACACAAATCACCCAGCCCTAAGTAAAATTTAAGTCCTTATAATTTCCATAGATATGTTCTCTGCGAGTGAGGGTATATATAAGACGGTTTAGCCGACTAACGTTTTCTTCATTTTTAAGGGAGAAAATTTTAATTAGTTTTTAATGCTAAACTAATCCAGATAGAGACATGCAATGTTTAGTATTTTTAAGAGACATTATTCTATTTCATTTGATGCCCATATGGTATGTGTATGGCTCTCGCAAGTATGAAAATAAATTATTAAGACAAATATATCCTTTGGAAATTAAAAGTCCTGTAAAACGGAGAAACGATCACTTAGTACACAGTTTTTAAACATCAGGTCCAAAAAGTACTGTCACATACTACTTTGTACTGAATTCGGAAACGAAACGAAATTTAACGTTATGGTCGAAATATGGACAGCGATGTGATTCCCGTTCCGATCGGACTTTAAATGGCGAAGAAGCGTAAAAAAAAACTAAAAGGGATGCAGGGTGCCCAAAAAAAATTAAATTTTTTTCTGAAAATGTCTTTGACTACTCTTCAAATCTGGGGAGTGACCAACACAACTTTTTTTTTGATTGGGCATCGACCCTATCTAGTGTAACCCCCTTAATAATTTTTTGTGACAGTGCTGTTTCTACGTGAATGCGAAATTCACATCTTTGTATATAATTACCTTTAATTTAATGTATAAGATGGCGAAGAAATTTTGTATTGTAATAAATAAAATTTAATATATATATATTCATCAATTTTAACCCAACAGTGTAAGGTCCCGGATATTCTATATATTATATCATATATATTATATTATACCCTACACCACAGGGTATAATGTCTTTGTGCATTTGTTGGTAAACCCAAAAGGAAACGAGATAGGCCCATCGTTTATTATACCGATCGACTTAGAATCACTTTTTGAGTCGATTTAGCGATGTCCGTCCGTCTGTCCATCTATTCTTGTAATCAAAATCCAGGTCGCAATTGTTGTTAGAACTAAATGAAACTTTGCACAACGAAGTTTTATGGGATAAGGACGACCGCTATTTAATTTGAAGCTAATCGGTTCATATTTAGATATAGCTCCCATACAAATGTTGCTTCCGATTTTTCTTTTTCCGCTCTATAAACCACATATTTCAACAGATTTTCCTCCAATTTGGCAATACGCTGTATATTTCAACTAGAAACAGCTCTGGTAAAAATAGGATAGATCGGTTTAGATTTATATATAGCTCCCATACAAATGTCTCCTCCGATTTGACTCTTTCCGCTCTAGAAACCACAAACTTTGACAGATTTTCTTCCAATTTGGCAAAACAGCTTATATTTCAACTAAAAACAGCTCTGGTAAAAATAGGATAGATCGGCTCAGATTTATATATAGCTCCCATACAAATGTCTCCTCCGATTTGACTCTTTCCGCTCTAGAAACCACAAACTTGGACAAATTTTCTTCAAATTTGGCAAAACAACTTATATTTCAACTAAAAACAGCTCCGGTAAAAATAGGATAGATCGTTTCAGATTTATATATTGCTTCCATACAAATGTCACATCCGATTTGACTGCTTCCGCTCTAGAAACCACAAACTTTGACAGATTTTCTTCAAATTTGGCAAAACAACTTATATTTCAACTAAAAACAGCTCCGGTAAAAATAGGATAGATCGTTTCAGATTTATATATTGCTTCCATACAAATGTCACATCCGATTTGACTGCTTCCGCTCTAGAAACCACAAACTTTGACAGATTTTCTTCAAATTTGGCAAAACAACTTATATTTCAACTAAAAACAGCTCCGGTAAAAATAGGATAGATCGTTTCAGATTTATATATTGCTTCCATACAAATGTCACATCCGATTTGACTGCTTCCGCTCTAGAAACCACAAACTTTGACAGATTTTCTTCAAATTTGGCAAAACAACTTATATTTCAACTAAAAACAGCTCTGGTGAAAATGGGTCAGATGAGTTCAGATATATATATATAGCTCCAATACAAATTTCGCTACTGAATTGATTATTTCCGCTCTAGAAATAGCATATTTGAACAGATTTTCTTCTAATTCGGTACATCAGCTAATGTTTCAAATAGAAACAACTATAGCGAAATTGGGTCACATCTGTTCAGATTATATATAGCTCCCGATTTGATTCTTTCCGCTCTAGAAACCACATATTTAACACTCCATAAAATTTGGGAAAGCGTTTAATATTTCAAATAGAAAACTTTTGCTAAACATGGGTCAGATCGGTTCAGATTTGTATATACATTAATAGTTTGTATTCAAATTTTCTTACAATTACAGATAGAATTATGGAATTTATAGTATATTCTCCTCTTATAGCTGCATCGAATATCACCCGGTTGAAATGTAATGACCTTTTTATATCCTACACCATAGGGTATAATGACTAAGTGTAGGCTATCATATAGTCAGCCACGCTCGACTTTAACCCTCCTTACTTGTTTTTTAAAATAATTATCAGCATTGCACCTAGCGTAAAAACACCCCAAAAAATCTTACGTATGTACATTACGTGTAATTCACATGAATGTGTTATTTATTCTAAGGCTTCGGAGAAGAATCACACTCCTTTGAATGTTATCAACTGATTTTGTTTTGTGAGATAAAGGCTGATGTGTTTTGTTTATACTAAAAGAAAAGGAAAAGAAAGAAAATGAAAGAGCTCTAGATATTTCACTTTGTAATGACGAGTTTTGTTTACACATTAACCCGTACTCTAAATTAGGGAACTTGTTTGGGGGAGGGTTTCTCTTGGTTGTTTATTTGGGTCATACTCTGCTCTCATGAACTGATTGCAAGATTTCGACTAGATTGAACAGCTAGCTAGCTCCATGTGTGGCATGTGGATAGTCTGGACAAGTTCACGTTGTGCATGTGCTGGAACGGTACTGACATACTCGCAACGTCTGCACTTTTCAGGGCATGTTTTCACAAACAACCTCAAGAAAAATACATGTTTTTGATTTGTTTTTGCTTTTTGTTGTGTCTGCTGTTTTGATTAAATCAAATTAACACACCAGATAAAGAAAATCATATGAAAACACAACAAACCAGACGACGACTAATGAACGAAGAACAACAACGAACATCCATGGAAATCCTTGCACGTACATATGTACATATATCATTAAATTTGGGGTCGAAAAACATGTGGGATATACTTTTCCGACAAGAGTTCGTTGACTTTTTCCATATAGGGCAGATTGTTATAGTGTTTTTGGCAGGCGTTATATGTTTGTTTTGTTTATATCACTTCTTGGAAGGATGATGGATATGCTTGGATGTCGGAATAATACGTTTGTTATTTTTAATGAATGTGTGAAAGAAAGTGTTAATATTTGTTAAACAGATTTTCTTATTATACAAAATTGTGAGTCCTTTGGCAAGCATTGCGAAGTCAGAATTATAAGCACGAACACCCAATCAGGCGCAAGGATCGTTTTATTAAAAAAAAACAGCCACATTCGTCAACCTATTTAAACACATGACTGCTGGCTCAACGATTTATTCGATTATAAGGGATTTGTTTTGTGAAAGTTTAATCATTGGGAACATGTGCTGAGTTTGTGTCTTAAGTTGTGAAAGGGATATTCATTGTTAAGACGGTCAAATTACTGTGTAAAGAAAGATTTAATGAATTTCGTGTTAAATCAGCGAAAATGTTTTAAGATTTTTATGGTATCGGTTTTAGAAAGAAATATATTTGTGGTCCCGAAATTGTCTCTAGATAATCTTTAGAACTAGGGGGTAACTGGAGACATATTTTTTTGAACGTCCCACACTTGCCCTTTGAAGTTATAATAATAATTAAATAAATAATTAAAAAATATGAATTAAATTCGTGTAAATATCCCGTAAAGCAGCTACGCTGAAATAACAAAAATTCCAGTGAAAACATGACTCCGAGCGATAGTTCAAAAACACTGATATTCTTTTTCTTGTAAGTTTTGTCGAGTAAAACAAGAATATCTTGTTAAATATCCCAGGCACTACCGAAATCTTGAATTGCGAAAAAACACAGTTGATGAAGTGGGACAGATCGGTTCAGATTTATATATACCACCTATATAAATAATCATCATTCGAAGAACTTTTGTCATAAAAATTCATTATTTTTCATAATATGATATATGAGATTTTTCATAGATTTTATGAAGAAAATTCATTAATTTTATGAAAGAGTTCCCTAAGTAGTAATAATTTATACTGAATTTTGTAATATAAAACAAGTAAGGAAGGTTAAAGTCGGGCGTGGCCGACTATATGATACCCTACACTTAGTCATTAGACCCTATGGTGTAGGATATAAAAAGGTCATTACATTTGAACCGGATGATATACGATGCAGCTATAAGAGGAGAATATATATATACAAATTTCGCTACTCATCTGACCCATTTTCACCGGAGCTGTTTTTAGCTGAAATATAAGATGCTTTGCAAATTTGAAGAAAATCTGTCAAAGTTTGTGGTTTCTAGAGAGGAAAGAGCCAAATCGGAAAAGACATTTGTATGGGAGCTATATATAAATCTGAACCGATCTATCCTATTTCTACCAGAGCTGTTTTTAGTTGAAATATAAGTTGTTTTGCCAAATTTGAAGAAAAACTGTCAAAGTTTGTGGTATCTAGAGCGGAAAGAGACAAATCGGAGGAGACATTTGTATGAGAGCTATATATAAATCTGCACCGATCTATCATATTTTTACCAGAGCTGTTTTTAGTTGAAATATAAGCTGTTGTGCAAAATTTGAAGAAAATCTGCCAAAGTTTGTGGTTTCTAGAGCGGAAAGAGTCAAATCGGAAGAGACATTTGTATGGGAGTTCTATCTAAATCTCTACCGATTTGCTTTAAATTTAATAGCGTTCGTCCTTATCCCATAAAACTTCGTTGCGCAAAGTTGTATTTAGTTCTAACAACAATTGCGACCTGGACTTTGATTACAAGAATAGATGGACAGGCAGACATCGCTAAATCGACTCAAAAAGTGATTCTAAGTCGATCGGTATAATAAACGATGGGACGATATAGACCCATCGTTTATTCCTTTTTGGTGTTATAAACAAATGCACAATAACATTATACCCTGTGGTGTAGGGTATAAAAAGGTCTAACTTGTTGTCTAACCAATCAACACACACCATCATTGCGAGAGTCTTTGCAATGAATATGTCTTTGACTTAAATCAGGGTACCTACTTATGTCAGAGTTAACAGAGGACAAATGAGAATTGCTACCATTCAACCGAATGAAGTTGACACACTAAAAATGTAGTTGTAAGTTATGAAACATTTCATTAAAACTATGAAATCTTTCATTGTATTTATGAAGACGTTTCATAACACGAATATTTTATAGGTTATGACATATTTCATAATCTTTAAGAATTGTTTCTTTAATATAATGAAATTTTTCTTTGATCTTATGCAAATACGTTTCACTAATTTAACAATTTTGATTTATGAAATATTTCATTTTATTTATGAATTTTTCATACATATTATGAAAAATTATTATGAGCGTGGCAAAACCTGTCATATCTTGCACGCTTAAAGTGCTTATAAAAACTTTATCATATACGAAAATATAGCTGATTCCGAATATCCGTGTGGAAGTTACATTGCTTTTAGTTTAACATAGAAATATGGACCATTTGTGAAATTCGTATGGGGGCTATATCTAAATCTGAACAGATTTTCTTTAAATTAAATAGCGTTCGTCCTTATCCGGCCTCTTTAAATGATTGTCACAAACAAATGAGAAGCATAACTCGCTATACGAATATCCGTTTAATTACTGTCACATTTATATCATTGCAACAACAAAAACATTGCAAACTTAGAACGTATAAAATGAGAAGTTATTTAAATTTCTTCAATTTAAAAATGACCAACAATCTTAAAAAAAAATAATTTATACCTTGGCAGCGGTCCACACATAAAATTTCAATTAACCCTTTTTCGCCATTCACAAACTTAAATGAGATGCGGCAGACTACCATCCCCAGTTGTAGCAATGACTCAGACAAAAAGTATAAAACTCTTGCGAACTAAGGAAACCGACAACAACAACTTGGATGCTGAAAAGTTATAAATCAACAGAAAAAGAAAAGATTTTAAAATCTTTCAAAGAAAATAAACTTTGGTGGCATAAAAATGTCAACAATAAACAATGAAGTAAATTTTGGTTATAGTTTTGGTGATGCGGCCGAAAGAACAATGGAAATTATGATAAAGAATAAGAAGAACAGCCACAGCAGTATAGCCGGCAACATCAGTAACTTCATTTGTTATATATTTTATTGACAAAAACATTTGAAGTGAAGTGTATAGAAAATGTTCAAAGGGTCACTTAGTCAAACATATTATGAATGACAATTATAATGAACATTTAATTACCAGTACCATAGGACCATATGATATGTACTAAAATGTTCAACAAGTGCTTGTCTATTTATGTGGTTTTAATCAATCCATTTCAATATTTTACTGTCACCACAATAAATGTCATTTGTTTGTTTGTTTATTTTTTTGTTAAACCAAAAATATCTCGTCTTTCAAGCAATATATATATTAAATACTTTACGACGCCATAAAAGACACAACAAATTATACCAAACGCATTCAACATTTCCTTGTGCCATTGACAACTCCTACAAGAAAGAATCAAGAGCCATTAACCATAAAACATTTTGCCGGGGTCGCCTGTGATTGTCACCCTCCGCTGGTAAACAATTTTAATCGCATCTCATCATTGAAGTGCGGTATCATTTTATACTTGGCGCTTGCCAGTGTTCCCTCACTCGCATCTTTCCTTCCACGCTTCTGTGGCACACAAATTTATTAGATTCGAAAATAAACACGTTTTATCGAGAGGACAGAAACAAGAATTATTAGGGTAATTTATTTATTATGCTTTTGTGTTTGTCTTCCCGAAAGTTTTCCCCGAACTGCAAAGAACTTTAGAGGAGTGCCATCCATGTGTCCGTGTTTGTGACGACCTAAAAAGAAAAAAACAAAGAAAGAAATCACAAATTGGGTCATGTTGAGTGACCCGGAATGCTGTTAATTACAATTGCCGCCACATGAAAAATAGGATATTTTCCGAGTTAGACATGTGTTATGTAGATTTATGGTGATGATGTGAACTCTTTTTGCCCACTATAATTCTTTATAATATTTATTACTAATGAAAAACTATAAATTCATAGCATCTCGCAAACGGGGTATATACCAAACTCCAATTGCTTGTACCTAATTACTCTGGGGTTCAAAATAAATTCATTGTAATCATTTGAAATGTTATATTAGAATATGATACCTTACCTTTTTAATACCTCTCCTATAAGTATTTGCATCAAGTAAATTAAAATTAAATCCATTTAACTTCAGAGCCGGTGTCTTGAAATCAACTGTGACTCGATATTTGATCACGTTTTTATACTTCTTTGATAAACATCGAAATTGGACCCGTTGGCCACGAACCATCTAGTATCTTCTACGAATAGTAAAAATAATAAAGGGTGATTTTGTAAAAGCTATAGGAAAGTTTTTCAAAAAAAAAACACATAATATTCAGAAAAATGCATGAAATCTTTATTTATTTTATAATTTAATGTTTGAAGATTATTTCATGCAAATGTTGACCATGACTGCGCCTCAAATGGTCCATCCGCTTAGTCCAATTTTGGCATATCCACGTTTTTGAGTAACAGAGGCCCAATTGCTGCGAACGGCGACGAATCGATAATTGATGGTCATAATTAACACTGGCCGATACAGCTGCGATAATTGCTTCAGTTCGCACTCCACGTAAGCGTGTTGGTGGTTTAATGTCCAACAATGTAAATTTGGTGCGAAATTTAGTCACAATAGCCCGAATAGCCGCTTCAGTGGGTCGATTAAACTGACCATAAAATGGAAGCGCGCGATGAACTTTCTTAACAGAGCACGCATTTTGATAATAAAATTCAATAATTTGCAAGCGTTGTTCGTTTGTAAGACGATTCATGGTTAAATTATAGACCAAACTGAAGATGTTTGACAGTGAAACAAAACATGAAACGTGCGTCAGCTGTTTAAACCAGTGTTGCCAAAAAGATAATAGCTAAAAAATCACCCTTTAGTTCTTTATAATTTTTTTTACGAACTTTATCACAATGTTTCCTCCTTCATCACAGAAAGTCATAATATGACAACCTTAAAATCAATTAAAATAACTCACCTTTATCAACTCACAATCATTTTCGCAATTTCACATTTATGCTTTGCAAATATTTGAATATTATCACAGATGTAAAGTAACAATAGGCGCAACCCTTCCACATGCTTGCCACATCCTACAACATTGTATTTATTGTTATGAATGTACACAATTCGGGCAGAAATGTTAATTAATTAAAATTTCAACTTATGACAGTTTAATATGCAAAATTCAAACAAAAAGTATTTCCCAAGAAATAGCGTTGATACCAGCAAGAAGCCATTACAAGGGAAAACTTTTTACCATATAGCAGGAGTCTTAAACATGTGGAAATTATAGGCTTTTAATTTCTCAACATTTAGATGTCAAATGAAACAACACATGCCAACGAAATAATGTAAGGCATTTTAATATAATTTCGAGTACTTTAAAAAAATGCCAGTAAAAATTATTATATGTGAGTACCGTAAATACTCAATGAAAAGGAATTCTTGCAGGGACATTAATGTTTTGAAATAAACTGTTATTTATCATTATACAGACTTTTTTCTTTGGAATTTCCCGTACCGAAAAATCCACAAAATATTCAATCCCGGGAAATTGGTTCTGTAATTATTGGGAAATTTCAATAGAAATATTATAGAAGTTCTATGATAGTAAATAATCCAATAGGATAGTAAATAATCATATAGGTAATAGCTCTGCACATTAATTTTGATCAAATTCCGTTTTGTATAAAATTTGACACGTTTTATCCTCGTTGCTGCGATTTTGTTGTTGTCAAAATTTTGGAATTACTCAACGTAAAGTTGTGGTCATTATTGGTTTAAGAAATTCCAAAAATCACATTTAGATAACAGTACCTTTGCAGCGAGCCCTTTAAAAATAGGATAGGAGAACAAACGTGCCAAATTTTATATAAATCAAAAGTGGTCGCGACCATAAAGGCCGTTTTTGCGTCGATTAATTTTGGAATTGGTAAATTATGACATCAGAATTGTCCTATCCCAAAAACTGGTTAATATTCTGTGGTATTACCCTACAATGAATACTTTCCCCCTTTTTAGTGTTTTAAGAAAAAACCGAAATTGACTTAATGCCCCAAAGTACCCCAAAAGTCATACGATTACTAGTTAGTTTGAGATAGGATATACTGCCATCTAATACATTTGCACAAGATCCGATTTAATATTTGGACTCAGAAACGACAATACTGAAAATCGGAGTTGTATTATGGCGGCTATATGAAAATATGGGTCTAATTTCGTGGTAGGTCTCCCAAAATTAAAAATATAATTGTTTTTGATAAATTTGATGTCATATGATGATTCTAAAGCACTAATAATGTAAATCAGGCTGATATTTGTATTGAAGTTGTATGAAATTTGATCCACTTTCAAGATGCGAAGTATAATATTTAAGTTATGGATTCTAGAGTAGTAATAGTACAAAAAGTAAGGAAAGGCTAAAGTCGGGCGAGGCCGACTATATGATACACTCCACTTTCCAACCGAATACAATTCAACTCGGTAAAAAAGTGAAAACGGGAAGAATTTTTGTGTTTCCTAATCATAGGCTAACAAGACCTGGTTCGATTAGTCAAATCGATAAGAATATTTGTATCGGGTATACATCCAAACATGGAAAAATATGACTAACTTTCACAATAAGTTCTTCCAGTTCAAACATAAGGTGTTATGCTCACTTTGAAGAAATTCAGTGAAAATTCGTGGTTTCTGGGGCGGAAAAAGCTAAATCGGGAACGAAATTTGTATGGGAGCTATATATAAATCTGAACCGATCTAACACATTTTTACCACAGGTGTTTCTAGTTGAAATATAAGATGTTTTGCCAATTTTGAAGAAAATCTCTTGTAATATATGGTATCTAGAGCGAAAAGAGTCAAATCGGGAGTGAAATTCGTATTGGAGCTATATATAAATCTGAACCGATCTGACCCATTTTTACCACAGGTGTTTCTAGTTGAAATATAATATAGTTTGCCAAATCTGAAGACAATCTGATACAATATGTGGTTTCTAGAGTGAAAAGAGTCAAATCGGGAGTGAAATTCGTATGGAGGCTATATCTAAATCTTAACCGATTTTCTTCAAATTAAATAGCGTTCGTTCTTATCCCGAAAAACTTCGTTGTGCAAAGTTTCATTTAGTTCTGTCTACAATTGCGACCTGTATCGTGATTACAAGAATAGATGGACGGACGGACGGACATCGCTAAATCGATTCAAAAAGTGATTCTAAGTCGATCGGTATAATTAACAATGGGTCTATCTCTCTTCCTTTTGGGTGTTACAAACAAATGCACAAAGACATAATACTCTCGTGGAGTGTATAAATAGTGTATGGGAGTTATATCAGAACATGGGTCTCCTTATCATTGTTGTTGTTCCTAGTTTAAATATAGACTAATTCCAAGCGAAACGTAACAATAATTTTCCTTATGTTCTCCGATTACAATGAATGATTGGTACTTCTGAATAAGGGAAACAGATCTGCATTTCTGGATTTTCAAAAAAATATAATTGTAGACACTAGGCTGGGTCGAAATCAGGAATTTTCTCATAAGATAATTTTAAAGAATTCGTAACTTCTAGTAAGTGATAGAGATATAATTTTTAAGAAAATTATATTATTACTTTTATTTTAATATAAAATTGTCAAATCTTAAAAATATATTTTTTTCTTAGTTTTCTGTGATGTGGAAATTATAGCGGGTTTTAAGAAAAAATTATATTGTATTATTTGTAATACCTTTTAAAAGTAATGTATTAAAAATAGGACTAAAAGGCAGTGATAGAGCCGAAATATTTTGGGACAACACAAAAGTAATGATTAATTTGTTTTGCCGAAATAACGCAAAACCAATGATTAATATTAGGAACATCCACAACTTTATTAAAGTCATTTTAATTTTTCTATTAAATATTTTGATTTCCAACTGCAACCACGTTTATAATTGTTGTAGTGTAAGTACCAGAAACTTCATCATGAAACTCTTGGGGCATGTTACTGACGCAATAATCTTTTAATAAAAAATTATTTTAAAAAGTCGATTATGGATTATTAAAAAATTACAGAAAATTAAAAATATCTTTTGATTTGATCTGGGACATTCTCCTGGCTCAAGACCATTTTGCATCTATATTTTATAGAATGCTAATTTATTTATTTTTTTAATTTAAGATTTGATAATTAAACTAATTTGCTTGAAATTTACCAAACATTTTAGAAAAAATCGTGAATTTCAACCCACCCTACATTTTCATATTTTTTGAAAATCGGCAATGATTTCCAACTGCAACCACGTTTATAATTGTTGTAGTGTAAGTACCAGAAACTACATCATGCAAATCTTGGGGCATGTTACCGACGCAATAATCTTTTAATAAAAAAAATATTTTAAAAAGTCGATTATGGATTATTAAAAATTACAGAAAATTAAAAATATCTTTTGATTTGAACTGGGACATTCTCCAGGCCCAAGGCCATTTTGCATCTATATTTTATAGAATGCAAATTTATTTATTTATTTTTTTTTTAGTTTAAGATTTGATAATTAAACTAATTTGATTGAAATTTACCAAACATTTTGGAAAAAAATCGTGAATTTCAACCCACCCTACATTTTCATATTTTTTGAAAATCGGGAATGCGGTTATAATTTCCTTATTCTTTATGTGAAAGTTATCAATACCATCGGAGATCTTAATGCTTTCGCCCACAAAGTTGCTTATTAGCTTGCAACATCACGAGTTTGTCCTATAACATCTTTAAAATCAAATATTTTTCAGAGTTAATAATTTTTATTTTTGTGTACAAATGTAACAAAAGAGAAACAATATATTCAGTTACTGGGATCTACGTAGGAAAATCAAAGATAAGTCTAAAATATCAATTATTTGATTCTTTTTGCAATTAAAATTTGTTGGTATATCTTCTGGCATTTCATCGAGGACCAAAAGCTGTATTTGTTATTCGAAGTAATACATATTTAAGATTGTAAAAATGAAGAAACGTTTCAAAACATTTTTTTTATTTAACCGGAATCTGCAGGATAATGATATTAGTAAAAATCTTGTTACTCATTTCCTGTATAAATAAGAAATCCCAAAATTCATTAGAAATCATATATAGACACGTCAACAAGTATATCCAATATTCCATATTTATCGCAGAAAAAAAGATGCGGGAATTAGTCTATCTAATTGGAATTAGTCTATAACATAATTCTGAAAATTTGATCAGTATTCAATATTTGTGTGTATAGTCCGTACCAGGCCCAATAAATTGTTTTTGCCAAAATTTATTGCTTTCGGCCAGCAATTGCGACACGAAGATGGATAGCAGATTCCGACTTTTTGTATTAAATTTCCACGGGTGTAATTTCGGTCGACCAAATGTTATTATGCAAAAATGGGGAATGCATCAATCTTTTTAAATATGTACTTCATTCATTAAAGGCATTTGTAGGAAAAATGTTATATTTGGTTCAAAAGGATATTTTTTTAAATAGTAAGAACAAGCCAAATGTTTGAAATAAACTAAATTAAGTAAACTTTAACTGGCGCTCGTGTAGAATGTCAATTGTGGCATCAGCTGTGTATCAAGTTGCGCGATGATGTCGCCGGTCCACTATCCACACAAACCGTGACTTTCTGCGGATGAATTGTCACTTGATGGACCTAATATGGATTAATATTGTCCTAAATCGGGCAAATTTACGCGTTGAACCAAAAACGGGCGTCGTTTACACGATTTGTTTTTGCCGAAATCGGATCCGACTTCAACTCTAACCAATCGCTCGATGCTTGCCGTGGTAATTTCTCAATATTCACTAAAAAACATAAATCTACCCGCCCATAGTATTCTCCTCATATTTAAAGCTTCCAAAGAATCGACTATTAAATTTCTTCTCAGAATTAAAGTTGAAGTATCAGCCAGCCTTTGGCAATGGCAGAAGTGTTTGAAACAAACACCTTAAAAATCGTTGTCTATTTTAAGCCTATAATAGCAAACAATTCTTCATTGTCCATGACTAATTCCTAGAATAACATTTCGTTGCGGAAATCTACCCACGAAATATTTCCCGAAATAACCTCGTCGTGGGTATGACTAATTAGTTGAATGAATGTGTAATCAAAATTCCCTTCTCTACATATTCAATCAAAGTTGAATGATGGTTTGGAATTCTACTCGTCCCAAACCGCAGACAGATACCGAAATACATGTCAATAGCAGCCATCGTCATCTAACGAATAATTTCATGGCATGGCTGGTTTTACATGTTTTTCAATTTCAAACAATTGTCAGCCGTTATTAAAGAATTTGTCGACTTTTATTGAACTCACCCCCCGGAACAAACGCTTTCACTGGAATTGTGTTGACATACACACATATGTTTTCCTTTCAGGAAGACTTCTTTTAATATTCATAACAGCAAACGCATTGTCCTGGGGCGCCCGCCCGTTGAGGGAGGTCAACTGTGAAATTCATTTATAGACTTTAATAATTTAGGTGCTTGGTTTGAGTATTGATTGCAGAAGGCACGTACTATTGATTGTGGTGATAGGACGAACCTGTTTATTTTGTTCACTTTCCCATGGGTATGCGATATTTTTGGCTTGATATTAAAAACCGTAACTTCGTTTGTATTTATATTTGGAAAATAATTTATTGGGGAACTAAGGATTTGTATGTTCTTCAAATTCAATTTTGTACAACAAATCGTTCAAAAATAAATCACTTTCAAACACAATATTCAAACAGGCAAAGCTCGTCGGGATTATAGAAGTTGTAAGTTGTGTTCGATAAAAAAATGCTAGCCCTCTATTTCCATATTGTGAACAGCCCTATTCCATTTTATGAAATCCAACATAATTATTTCTTACAAAGACAAATTACCATGTTTTTCAAACCTCTTTTGTAGATTGGTTAATAATTATACAGTGAAATTTCTATTAAAGCTTTTGTGGCCGTTAATTAGTAGATTCAAGAGGGTCTAATAAATCAGACTGTAATCTAATTTAGGTAGGTAGTCAGTAATTATTTGGTTCACCAACACACAATACATGTGCCCAGCAACAGTTAATTAATTTTTTTATATTTATGTCTTTACAGGTATGTTTATGAGTGTACAATTGTCATCATAATTGGTTGGTATGTATGTGATTGAAATTTAAATATTTCTCCGGTTACAAATATATAATAATACTGTTATTTTCCTATTTACTTTTAATTTAGATTCTATACATTTTTTTCAGTTCCTTCCCTATTTTTTTATTTCATTCTTTTTATATCTTCCCCCAATCATCACAGTTGTATTCCTATTTGTATTCCAATTGTTACCTACCCCAGGTTTAAAATAAATAAAATAAAATAATTGGTTTTTAGGTTCTTTATTATCGATTTGTTTCTATTGTATCGTATTCGTCCCATATTCCAATGTCTGTCCCTTATCATAGCCTATTTACATTTTTTGCCATATTTGTCAATTGCTGCCCACAAAAACGTTTTCGCCCTAATTCCCTAGAAAATATTTAGCATATTAAATAACATCCAGTCTGGACTTGTGAAACGAAGAATCCCAAACATTGCAAGGAATTTAAGTTTAGCCTGTTTTCTGTGTATGCAAGAATTCGGTTGATAGAATTTATATTGCTTTTAACATCATTTACCGGGTTTTAAAAACCCTTTGCCATCTGCACCTACGCACTAAGAGGAGTGTATATCAAGTTGAGTTAGGCTCACCTACCACGTAATAGTAAATTATGTACTCATATCTGTAGCGGATTTGTATAAAGAAGGAAAATGAATTTTCGAATCAAATATTCCATTTAAACTTCACTTGATTATAGAGTTGTTTGCGTTTGCAATTACATTTACAATTTACACTTTATTATATTAATTTCTTTAATTTAAATAATATTCATATTATCAATAAAATATACTGACTGAATAATATACATAGAGACCACAGAGTGCCAACATCGATACCACTAACTGTAAAACCCTTATTAGAATTTCGGAAAATCTCTATTTCCTTTCAATTATACCATTTGCATCCCTTTCGTACACTAGGCTGGGTCGTGATTCGTTCAATTAAAAAATTCATTCAAATCACCCGAAATAAAGTTTGGATTTGTATTATGTCGTCGTTGTGCCAAACCGTTTCCTGAAAAAACCCTATGTTGTTAGCTTTTCTTAATTTTACTCTTTTGTTTTAATATCTCAGACACTACTGAAAACTCCACATTGAAATTCTTTGAACTTTGAAAAAATAAATAATTTTAATTATTTCTTTTTCAAAAATATTTTATTTAATTTTTATTTATTCGCCATAAACAATTCTTCCCAAAAAATTTCTTCTCAATACTTGCCAAACAACTAGTTTTTGACTAGTTCTTTCTCAAAATATTAATGTTGTTTGTATGTATTGTTGGTCTGTTATGTTGTATGTGTTTGTCATTTATTTTGGTTCAAGACCAAAGTCTTCAGCAGAACCCAAAATTAGCAAAAAGGCAAAGTGAGACCTTTATTGTTGCAGCTAAAAGTTGACCATCTCGTCAGAACTTTCGCAACGAATGTATGTCTTTGACTTAAATCAGGGTTCATATTAGTACCAGAGGTCGCATACGACTAATGAGAAGCGCTGATAAACAAAATATTCCACCGAACCAAGTCGACACACTAAAAATCTCACTTTGCCAATTCAATGTTATGCATGTGCTCGCATCGCTCGCAACAATGCAAAAGTTGTTGTTGTACGGTATGTCCCGTCTTCACTGTACCTCGTGTGTATTGTTGTTGTTTGTATGTATTGTTGGTCTGTTATGTTGTATGTATTTGACATTTATTTTGTTTCAAGACCAATGGTTGTGCTGAAAATATTAATTTCAATGTGCCATAGTTTTCACAATTTAAAAAAATTACCAAACTTAATTGGGCTGTTTTTCTTTAAGCAGGGATAACAAGTTGCGATAACGAAAACGTTTATAAAAATTTAATATTTTGCTCATAATAAAAAATTATTTTTTTCACATTGTCGCCAACTGCAATATAAATATAAGTATCAAAAGAAATTTTCAAAAAAATATTTTGTGTCGACTTTATTGGACTTAGCCTCGATATCCATCATTTTGACTTACACTGGATAATTATCCAGGCTAAGTCAAAAATTTTTAACACAAAATTATGTTTTTCAAAATTGGTTTTCACACACACATTGATATTGCTTTTGGCGACAATTTTAAAAAAAGAATTTTATTATTTTGAGTGACATTTTAACATTTTATTTAGATTTTTGTTATCGCAGCTTAGTTATCCAGTCTTAAAGAAAAAGAGCCATAATATTCTGCAATATCACGTTAAAAAAAATAAGTTTCTATATTTTATTTGAAAAAAAAAAAAACAGTATAAAAAATTTCCATTAGTTTTTTGCGCTAAAAACCAAAAATTTTCATGAAACAAAAATTGTCTCAACATCTTTTACTGAACAATAGTTATGACTGGTAATTAAACCCCATTTTGTAAAATGCATCTGACGTAATATCTGGCATCTGGCAATACGACAAACCATCCGCAAATTTCATCTCAATCGAAAAATCTTCGAAAATTTCTAGTTGATTTTACACATAATAGCTCTACACTTATCAGCTTAGAATCACCAGCTAAGCCGAGTTATCGATGTCTATCTAAATTTGGTTCAGATTTAGATATAGCCCCCAAACAAATGATGCTCGGATTTATACCATTACTATTATATCAGATTATATTTCATTTGGGAATACCTACCGTGAAAATGAACCATATGGGTCCGTGTTTTTATAGCCCCCATACAAATGTTTCCCTGCAATTTTCTAAAAGCCTCACTTTACAGAGGATCTTGATCAAACTTTCTGGATTATGATTTATTATTTATCTAGAAACCACACATTACATTTTATACTATTCAACATTGCCGGGACAACGTATCACATGGGTCCTTGCTTTGACAAAGACCCCACTCAAATATTCCTCTGATTTACCCTACTACCGTTCACGTGCACATTACGTTATATTTCATCATGGAATATATAAAATAAAAATGGACCAGCTCATAATTCCCTTCCAAATTTAATTACAACCTGTGAAAATGGTTACATCTCCTTGCAAAGATAAAGTGACAGATCACCACACGGTTTATATGGCATATTACGTTAAATTTTGTTAAATATTTAATAAAAGGAAGGGAGATAGACCCATTGACCCGATCGACTTAAAATCACTTTTTGAATTGATTTAGCAGTGTCCGTCTGTCTGTCTGTCCATCTGTCTGTCTGACTGTCTTTCCATCTATTCTTGTAATCACGATACAGGTCGCAATTGTACACAGAACCAAATGAAACTTTGCACAACGAAGTTTTTTGTGATAAGGACGAACGCTATTTAATTTGAAAAAAATCGGTTCGGATTTAGATATAGCCCCTATACGAATTTCACTCCCGATTTGACTCAATTCACTCTAGATACCACATATTACAACAAAATTGGCAAAACATCTTATATTTCAACTAAAAACACCTGTGGTAAAAATGTGTTAGATCGGTTCAGATTTTTATATAGCTCCCATACAAATTTCGCTCCCGATTTGACTTTTTCCGCTCTATAAACCACATGTTTTAACAGATCTTCTTCAAATCTTTCAAAATATCTTATATTTCAACTAGAAACACACATGGTGAAAATGTGTCAAATCGGTTCAGATTTATATGCAGCTACCATACAAATTTCGCTCACGGATAGAACTTTTCCGCCCCAGAAACCGCGAATTTTCACCGAAAGTAAGCATAATACGTTATATTTGAACTGGAAGAACTTATTGTGAAAGTTATTCCATGTTTGGATATATCCACGATACAAATATTTTTTTCGACCTTTTCTTACTTGTTTTTTTTTTTTTCAAAAAATAAATTTCTGTATTTTATTTGAAAAAACAATATAAAAATTTCCATTAGTTTTTTGCGCTAAAAAACAAACATTTTCCTGAAACAAAAATTTTCCCAACATCTTTTACTGAACAAAACTTATGAACAAATATCAGCTTAGAATCACCAGCTAAGCCGAGTTATCGATGTCTGTCTGAATTTGGAGAAAATCGGTTCAGGTGTAGATATAACCTCCATTCTAATGGCGCTCGAATTTATACTATTACTATTACCGATGTAGAATATGACCTTGATCAGATTATATTTCAACTAGGAATACATACAGTGAAAGTGTACCATATGGGTCCAAGTTTTTTATAGCCTTCCATATAAATTCTACCTTAATTTTTTTTAAACCTCCTATTACAGCAGATCTTGTTTGAACTTTCTAAATCATGGCCTATTAAACATAATTATTCAATATTACCCGTTATCGACATATATCGCCTGGAAATTTGATAAAGACCCCACTTAAATATCACTAAAAAGACCCTACATAAATTGCCCTATTGGCAAGGAACATCTGCAGTAAAATTGGGCCACAACACAATGACATATATCAGCTCATATTTCCCCTCCAATATGTGTTACATCCCATCAGGTGAAATTGGTTATATCTCTTTATATTTTACCTCTGCAAAAAATGACAGAGCATCATAACGGCTTTGTTTCTGAATGGTGGTCATTACATATTTTTTGTATTGTATTGTCTTTATTTCGATTGCAATTTATAGTTACTATTAATGAGAATTTACAAAAAGTATTTCAGCAATAAAAAATACTTTATGACGTAAATAGTCTAAAAATTTTCACAGCTTAAGGAGAAATTTTGGAATAAAACCTTATACCTTCATGAAGAAAAAATATAGTTAAAGATATACTTTATTTAGAAAACACATTAGTAAGAATTTTATAATAAAAATTATACAAGCATTTAATCAGTTAAGTTTCTTATTATATCTAAGGGAGACAGTCTGCATACCACACCTGGCATCCATATGTCATAATAGGTAATATGCATATTTTGTACAAGAGGACCTTGTTTTTAATAATTAAATTTGATCTTTTGTTAAGCAATGAATAAAGTGCCCGACCGCATATGAGTGCTTTTCCACAGGTAGAATCGACGTGGTGAATGTTAACATTTTATCCAGCGTAACACCTAAGTATTTGACCGATTCTTTAAAATTGATAACTGATCCATTAATTTCTAGTGTAATTGTAGGGTTGCATTTTGGGGATTTGTTGAATGGGAAAATTATGGCCTGAGTTTTATCATCGTTCAGTTTTATTTTCCATTTTTTTAAATATTTCTGTGGATTTTTCAATGACTTATATAATTTTTTTTACGATTGCATTTTACAGTTTACCGCTGCATGTAAGTGCCGTATCATCTTCATAAAAGGCGACATCCTGATCTTTTACAATATCGAAATCGGCAGTAAAAATTGAGAACAGAGTGGGAGATAATACAGATCCTTGTGGTAGTCCCGCTGGGAGTAGATTTGATATTTTCAATGCATACTACAAATGTACTTTCAGATAGGAAACTTTTTAAAAGTTTCTGAACATAAACGGGATAACCATAATGATTCAATTTATAGAACAAGGCATCGTGCCATGCAGAGTCGAACGCTTTTTCAATGTACAGTAAAACAATTCCTGTGCTTCGTCTATTACTTTTGTTCTGTTCGAATTATTTTAACAACTCTACTACGCTGATGAACAGTAGAATGTTGCTTTCGGAATCCGAATTGTTCTTTCTTAATTATGCCATTTGTTTCAGTGAAGCTCAAAAGCCTTTTTTGAATTATCTTTTCAAAAATTTTATTTAACAGACTTAAGATGCTAATCGGCCGGTAGCTGGTATGAAGACGAGGATCTTTGCCTTGTTTAGGAATAGGAACTACTTTAGCTTTTTTAAAAGCAACAGCAAGTAACCGTTTTGTATGCAAAAATTAAAAAATGTTTTTATAAGAAGATAAAAAATCGACTCGGGCATCTTTTTCAAGAGCATAGGGTTAATTTCATCTAAGCCAGGAGCCTTATTATTTTTCAGGGAAAATATAATTTCTTTTACTTCTTCAACATTTGTAAATGATGATTCATCGTGGTCCATGACGGCGCCCTCCAGTGATACCATAAATCTTCTTACAATATTATCAATTCTGGAGGTTTTATTCAGCATAATTTAGTGAGCATTTTCGAATGCATCAGCAATGGAATTCGATTTAGACTCGCTAGTAACCAAGACTTCACCAGCAATAGATAAATCTGCAAAATTTGTTCTAAAGCCCTTGACTGCTTTTGATATTTTCCAAAACTTCTTAGATCCAGTAGGAAGATTCGATATAAATTTAGACCAATTATTATTTTTATCTTGGTTTATATGAAAATTAGTGAGACTGTTTAACTGTTTTATAATGGAAATAATTTGTTTCTTTCTATTTAAATCGATGCATCGTTGGAGCTTCCTCCTGAATTTATTTCGTTGTCGAATTAAATATTTGCTTAATTCAGATATTTATCTGTGCCACATTTTCCTATTTCCAGTTGCAATAAAGTTCAAGGAACTTTTAATAATATTTATAACGTCATTCACCGTTAAATCAATGTTGTTTCGATTAATAACTCTTGTATTTATATTTTGTCTAACGATCTCATCATCAATTTTGAGTTTAATTGCATTCCAATTAGCAAGATGGTTTATGGGTATTTCATCATTTTTAAAGTGAATGTTTCCAAAATTTTTAAAAGAAACCGGAACTTGATCAGAGTTTAGTTCGTTTGGATGGGTGGTAAGGGAAGAAATTGGCAACGTCGAGTTAGATAGCAGAATGTCCACAGTGGATGGTTGTACAAAATGCGTATTTTGACCAAATCTAGTGTAGTTGTTGGGGTGATATACGTAGAAATTTGAATTAAGCTGGAGATTGTATAATGATTTTCCAGACGGATTATCTTTATAACAATTCCAGCTTGTATGTTGCGCATTAAGATCGCTAAAAACAAAAAAACTAGTGTAAACTTAGTCAGTTCTTTCATATCATCCGTAAATTTAGTTGTGTGGATTATATACTGATGTTATTGTCGTAGGCCGTCCATTAACATTAATCAAAATAGAGATGTTTTCTGTATCGTGGGTTTTAATTTTAGGAAATCGTTTATGTTCTATGGATTTTAAAACAGCAATGAGTACCCCACCACCATGAGTGGCGCGGTCATCTCTATACACTTTGTAATTGCTTAGTTGAAATTTGTGATTAGGTTTTAGAAAAGTTTCATTCAGTAGTAAAATATATATTTTCTCTCTGTGTATAAACAATTCAAGCTGAGAGACAGCTGATTCCATTGTTATGCCTTGTGCATTCCAGTGCATAACGTGAATACAATTATTTGAAGAGTTATAACGCATTTTTGAGAATCATTAATAAAACTCGCAGTTTGTCATATTTGTTTTGACATCTTTGGAGAGCATCAATTGCATCGAAATATATTCCAATCAGTCTCTCATTTGAAATGTCATCGTCGTCTCTTTTATTGTTGTTATTGTGATTGGGTTTTAAAACTCGTGAGTATTACCGTGAATGGACGGAACAGCTGATTTTGAAGTTGACGGTACATTGTCGTCATGTGGTTGACTGGGGCCGTCATCAGCTTCATGGTTAAAGTCAGCATGTTGATCATTTGTATGTGGAAAACGAGAAGAGGCTCTACTTCGAATTTGTAAATATTCGGCTCGGCAAGGGTACCGTGGGTCGTAGGCTCTGTGGTTAAAGTTTTTTAAATTTTTTCTTAAAGGTCATTATACATAGGAGTAATAATTTACAACAGATTTTCATCAAATTTGCTACATTATGTTAAATTTAGGGATTGACGTTGTCTAACGTCTTTCGTGGCCTGCGTCTTGTACAACATCAACTTCAAAATTCTAAATGCAACCATTTTATCGCTTTCCTAACATTAAAGTTCTAATGGATTGAAGAATTTTGATCAGCATTTCTGGTATTATCACGTATAAGTGGATTTATTTTATATGCCCTACATAAAAGCATGATCATTTATAAACCAGTTTACTCATGGTTAAAAATCCAAAACTGTTGTCTTCAAAAAGTTTGTATGAAACTATTACTACTTTAATCTCGTAGGAAAAACCAAAAGTATCCTCAGTCTTGCTATGAATATGCTATGCAGTACACACATGTTTACAAATGTAAACAATTTGTTACATACAGCACCAAGAGCAACAAACCAAAACTTTCATCTTTATGGTCACAAATGACCATTCCAGTACCATCAACTCCGTGTTGAAAGATTTTTTACTTTTCTGTGCCCTCCTGTGCATGTTGCTTGTAACCATTTTCCTGACTAGAATAAATATTTGTTCTTCTGACTTGCTCATAATTTCATGAGTGTTAAACAAACAATATTTAGTTGGAATTTATGCACAGGACATACAACAACAAAACACTTAGCAGGGCTCAAACACACATTCACTTACACACAGTCATACGTCCACAAATTAAAAATGGAAGAAGTTCCCTTTCCCAAAATTTAGGGCTACAACTTTCTCTAATGAAAGCTAGGAGTAATAGCACAAGTCATATGTAGAACTAAAATGCACCCTTGACATGACCACAAGTAATGGTTGTATATCCTGGTCCTTTTGTCCTTGCCTGCCTATTGACACAATAGGGTTTGTAGGTTATTCTTGTTCGAGTATATGGTGCTTTCCAAGGAAAATCCTCTTTACATAACATACTCTTGCATTTGTTTGAGAAACGACAATCATAAAGTATGCACACAGTAGTCACAAGAGTCTCTCGTACTCATGCCACACCATATTGGAGATAGGCATCTTTCTATTCGCTTGTCTGTCCGTCCTGGCTGCCTCGTGCGACTATCTATCAGCCCGTAACCATCTGGTCTCATTTGAGTTGTATTGTCTGTCTAGCTTGTTGTGGAGTTGGTCGGCCATACATGTGTGTCCTCGCTGGCACTTGTTCTTTTCTAGTTTGCCTGAGGCCTTGTTCGTTTCGCTCATTTTACTATTACTTCTATTTTTAATATGTTTAATTTTGTAACCATATATTCTCGACGTGCGTTTACATATACTTGGGCTGACAAAATCGGTGTGAGCAACAATAACCCCGGACAATGCTCACAGCATTTAGTCTAGCATCGTACAGTGGATGGAAATCTAATAATTTTCATAAAAAAATCTGTAACATCTGTTCCGTTTGTGTTATAATTAGGAAGATAAAGGATAGTTAAATTTTAAGGTCCGATGTTGATTTTGAATAAATCCCAAATTATTTAGGAAATTATTGTCATTTCTTTATATACCCTCCACCTCCAGGATGGGGGTATACTAACTTTGTCATTCCGTTTGTAACACCTTGAAATATCGACCTGAGACCCTATAAAGTATAAAATTCTAAGACGATCTAGCCATGTCCGTCCGTCCGTCTGTTGAAAGCGCGCTAGCATCTAAACGAAAGGAGCTAGAATGTTAAAATGTTCCATAAATGCGTCTTATAGTCGTAGATCGGTTGGGATTGAAATGGGGCGAAATCGGCCCAAAGGGAAACAATTTTCCCTCACAAGGACTAAAAATACCCATAATAATCTCTAATATTTTAGCGTATTTAAGCATGTTTTTTTGAATATGTCTGTTTATATTTGCTTGATATTTGGTATGCGCATTCCCCTTATAGCAAAAACGTGCACCACAAAGTGATTATTATTTGTAGGGGGTGAAATGGGGGCAAAAAAGGGATAAAAACGGTACATATTAAACGACAACAACTAGAAACACTACTTTCCTCTAATTGAGTAGATACATAATATAAAAGTATTTTTTTCCAAATTCGTACTTTTAAGGGGTAAAATAGGAATAGAGGGATAAAAATGGAACCAACCGAACCTAGAATAATGAAATTCGGTGTATACATTCCTCTGATTGCATAGATAAGTAAAATATACCGATTTTTCAAAATTCGTACTTTTTGGGGTTAAAATGAAAAAAAGGGGATAAAAAAAGTACCAATCTAATGACCGCAGCTAGAGTCATGAAATTCGGAGTATACATTCCTCTGACTGCGTAGACACGGAAAATAGACGAATTTTTCGAAATTAGTACTTTCAAGGGATACAATGGTACAGAGGGATAAAAATAGTACCAACTAAACAACCACAGCTAGAATGATAAAATTCTAATTGTGTAGAAACGTCAAGGGGGTAAAAATGGTACAAACCAAATGGGCGCAGCTGGAATCATGGAATTCGGTGTATATATTCCTCTGACTGTATAGACAGAAATAAAAGTTTTTTTTTTACAAATTCGTACTTTTTCTTTTACGGAAAAATTGGTTGAATCATGAAGTTAGGTTATTTTTCACTATGTACGTCTGATAATGGATTTTCAAAATTTGTACTTTTGGAATTCAAATATAATGGAAATACAACCAACTGTAGCACACACTATCTACCAATATTTATGGCTTTGAAAATATGTTTGAAAATATAAATATAAGAATATTTATTTTTTGAATTGACGTATTGGCAGTATTACCTTATAAGCGTTGTTTGAAATAATTAAAATATTATATTTATTTATAAAATTAACTTTTCAATATTTGTATTTGTTTTGGTTTGGCTATATTAAAAAAAAATATATTTTCCTGTAATATTACTGCACTTCTACGAAAACCGACAACCTCTGTGGAATGCAATCTATGGTGAAGGGTATATAAAGTTCGGCCCGGCCGAACTTAACGCCGTTTTTACTTGTTATTATGATAATATTGGTATGGTTCAATTATGTATGGAACAAAATATCGGCCAAATGGCCGCCGCGACCTCGACACACCACCATCCAAATTTTCGATGACGCTCAGGCATAATTGAGGCAAATGAGCCATTGTTTCGTTAGCGGTGTGGCAAGTGGCACCGTCCTGTTCAAAGCACATATCGTCCACATCCATATCTTCCAATTCGGGCTATAAAAAGTTCGTTATCATCTCACGATAGCGAAGACCATTCACAGTAACAACCTGACCGGCCTCATTTTGGAAAAAATACGGCCCGATGATGCCGCCCATAAACCGCACTAAACAGTCACTCTTTGTAGGTGCATTGGTTTTTCGACAATCACTCGCCCAAATGCGGCAATTCTGCTTATTGACGAATCCACTTAGGTGAAAATGTGCCTGATGATTTTCTTCGAAAATTGATCATTCACTGTTGCCATTTCTTGCCACCATTCTGACCACTGACAACGTTTGGAATGGTCAACAGGCTTTAGTTCTTCAGTCTTTAGGCATAATGTTCATCAGCGACGAGAGTGAGATGTGCAATTGTTGGGCACGACGACGAGTTGAGGTGGACGGCTCTTCAACCACACTATCCCGAACAGCAGCAATTTTCTGCAGTACGAGCTGTACGAGCATGCACTGGTGTTTTCATGTGAGTGAAGATAAATTCCGAATTTAAGTAGCAGAGACACAAACCACTGTTAACACTGTCGGCTGTTAATGGTTTAACAGAGCTATGTTAAGCCGTTAACAGGGACATGTGTGAAGATAAATTCGGAATTTAAGTTGCAAAAACAAAAACCGTGTATACACCAAAATTCTGGCGTATGGTTTGTGCGTCCGTACATTCAAATTAAAGGCAATTCCGTCTAGTTTCATCGTGTAAAGGCCAAAGTTCCGAAAAAATCTTCAAAATATAAATTTTTAGCCAAAAACTTCAAAAATTTCTGGAGAGAATGACTAGTGCGTCCATTGTGGCCAAATGGAGATACTTTAGTTGATGGGACTACCATCAAATTAAAGGTAATTCCGTCTAGTTTCACCGTGTAAAGGCCAAAGTTCTGAAAAAATCTTCAAAATATCAATTTTTAGCCAAAAACCTCCCAAAATTTCTGGAGAGGATGACTAGTGCGTCCATTGTGGCCAAATGGAGATACTTTAGTTGATGGGACTACCATCAAATTAAAGGTAATTCCGTCTAGTTTCACCGTGTAAAGGCCAAAGTTCTGAAAAAATCTTCAAAATATCAATTTTTAGCCAAAAACCTCAAAAATTTCTGGAGAGGATGACTAGTGCGTCCATTGTGGCCAAATGGAGATACTTTAGTTGATGGGACTACCATCAAATTAAAGGTAATTCCGTCTAGTTTCACCGTGTAAAGGCCAAAGTTCTGAAAAAATCTTCAAAATATCAATTTTCAGCCAAAAACCTCAAAAATTTCTGGAGAGGATGACTAGTGCGTCCATTGTGGCCAAATGGAGATACTTTAGTTGATGGGACTACCATCAAATTAAAGGTAATTCCGTCTAGTTTCACCTTCTATATGCCAAAGTTCTGAAAAAATCTTCAAAATATCAATTTTTAGCCAAAAACCTCCCAAAATTTCTGGAGAGGATGACTAGTGCGTCCATTGTGGCCAAATGGATATACTTTAGTTGATGGGACTACCATCAAATTAAAGGTAATTCCGTCTAGTTTCACCGTGTAAAGGCCAAAGTTCTGAAAAAATCTTCAAAATATCGATTTTTAGCCAAAAACCTCCCAAAATTTCTGGAGAGGATGACTAGTGCGTCCATTGTGGCCAAATGCAGATACTTTAGTTGATGGGACTACCATCAAATTAAAGGTAATTCCGTCTAGTTTCACCGTGTAAAGGCCAAAGTTCTGAAAAAATCTTCAAAATATCAATTTTTAGCCAAAAACCTCAAAAATTTCTGGAGAGGATGACTAGTGCGTCCATTGTGGCCAAATGGAGATACTTTAGTTGATGGGACTACCATCAAATTAAAGGTAATTCCGTCTAGTTTCACCGAGTAAAGGCCAAAGTTCTGAAAAAATCATCAAAATATCAATGTTTAGCCAAAAACCTCAAAAATTTCTGGAGAGGATGACTAGTGCGTCCATTGTGGCCAAATGGAGATACTTTAGTTGATGGGACTACCATCAAATTAAAGGTAATTCCGTCTAGTTTCACCGTGTAAAGGCCAAAGTTTCGAAAAAATCTTCAAAATATCAATTTTTAGCCAAAAACCTAAAAAATTTCTGGAGAGGATGACTAGTGCGTCCATTGTGGCCAAATGGAGATACTTTAGTTGATGGGACTACCATCAAATTAAAGGTAATTCCGTCTAGTTTCACCGTGTAAAGGCCAAAGTTCTGAAAAAATCTTCAAAATATCGATTTTTAGCCAAAAACCTCCCGAAATTTCTGGAGAGGATGAGTAGTGCGTCCATTGTGGCCAAACGGAGATACTTTAGTTGATGGGACTACCATCAAATTAAAGGTAATTCCGTCTAGTTTCACCGAGTAAAGGCCAAAGTTCTGAAAAAATCATCAAAATATCAATGTTTAGCCAAAAACCTCAAAAATTTCTGGAGAGGATGACTAGTGCGTCCATTGTGGCCAAATGGAGATACTTTAGTTGATGGGACTACCATCAAATTAAAGGTAATTCCGTCTAGTTTCACCGTGTAAAGGCCAAAGTTCTGAAAAAATCTTCAAAATATCAATTTTTAGCCAAAAACCTCAAAAATTTCTGGAGAGGATGACTAGTGCGTCCATTGTGGCCAAATGGAGATACTTTAGTTGATGGGACTACCATTAAATTAAAGGTAATTTCGTCTAGTTTCACCGAGTAAAGGCCAAAGTTCTGAAAAAATCATCAAAATATCAATGTTTAGCCAAAAACCTCAAAAATTTCTGGAGAGGATGACTAGTGCGTCCATTGTGGCCAAATGGAGATACTTTAGTTGATGGGACTACCATCAAATTAAAGGTAATTCCGTCTAGTTTCACCGTGTAAAGGCCAAAGTTCTGAAAAAATCTTCAAAATATCGATTTTTAGCCAAAAACCTCCCAAAATTTCTGGAGAGGATGACTAGTGCGTCCATTGTGGCCAAATGGAGATACTTTAGTTGATGGGACTACCATCAAATTAAAGGTAATTCCGTCTAGTTTCACCGTGTAAAGGCCAAAGTTCTGAAAAAATCTTCAAAATATCGATTTTTAGCCAAAAACCTCAAAAATTTCTGGAGAGGATGACTAGTGCGTCCATTGTGGTCAAATGGAGGTACTTTATTTGATGGGACTACCACCAAATTAAAGATAATTCCGTCTAGTTTCACCGTGTAAAGGCCAAAGTTCTGAAAAAATCTTCAAAATATCAATTTTTAGCCAAAAACCTCAAAAATTTCTGGAGAGGATGACTAGTGCGTCCATTGTGGCCAAATGGAGATACTTTAGTTGATGGGACTACCATCAAATTAAAGGTAATTCCGTCTAGTTTCACCGAGTAAAGGCCAAAGTTCTGAAAAAATCTTCAAAATATCAATGTTTAGCCAAAAACCTCAAAAATTTCTGGAGAGGATGACTAGTGCGTCCATTGTGGCCAAATGGAGATACTTTAGTTGATGGGACTACCATCAAATTAAAGGTAATTCCGTCTAGTTTCACCGTGTAAAGGCCAAAGTTCTGAAAAAATCTTCAAAATATCAATTTTTAGCCAAAAACCTCCCAAAATTTCTGGAGAGGATGACTAGTGCGTTCATTGTGGCCAAATGGAGATACTTTAGTTGATGGGACTACCATCAAATTAAAGGTAATTCCGTCTAGTTTCACCGTGTAAAGGCCAAAGTTCTGAAAAAATCTTCAAAATATCAATTTTTAGCCAAAAACCTCAAAAATTTCTGGAGAGGATGACTAGTGCGTCCATTGTGGCCAAATGGAGATACTTTAGTTGATGGGACTACCATCAAATTAAAGGTAATTCCTTCTAGTTTCACCGTGTAAAGGCCAAAGTTCTGAAAAAATCTTCAAAATATCAATGTTTAGCCAAAAACCTCAAAAATTTCTGGAGAGGATGACTAGTGCGTCCATTGTGGCCAAATGGAGATACTTTAGTTGATGGGACTACCATCAAATTAAAGGTAATTCCGTCTAGTTTCACCGTGTAAAGGCCAAAGTTCTGAAAAAATCTTCAAAATATCGATTTTTAGCCAAAAACCTCCCAAAATTTCTGGAGAGGATGACTAGTGCGTCCATTGTGGCCAAATGGAGATACTTTAGTTGATGGGGCTACCATCAAATTAAAGGTAATTCCGTCTAGTTTCACCGTGTAAAGGCCAAAGTTCTGAAAAAATCTTCAAAATATCGATTTTTAGCCAAAAAACTCAAAAATTTCTGGAGAGGATGACTAGTGCGTCCATTGTGGTCAAATGGAGGTACTTTATTTGATGGGACTACCACCAAATTAAAGATAATTCCGTCTAGTTTCACCATGTAAAGGCCAAAGTTCTGAAAAAATCTTCAAAATATCAATTTTTAGCCAAAAACCTCAAAAATTTCTGGAGAGGATGACTAGTGCGTCCATTGTGGCCAAATGGAGATACTTTAGTTGATGGGACTACCATCAAATTAAAGGTAATTCCGTCTAGTTTCACCGTGTAGAGGCCAAAGTTCTGAAAAAATCTTCAAAATATCAATTTTTAGCCAAAAACCTCCCAAAATTTCTGGATAGGATGACTAGTGCGTCCATTGTGGCCAAATGGAGATACTTTAGTTGATGGGACTACCATCAAATTAAAGGTAATTCCATCTAGTTTCACCGTGTAAAGGCCAAAGTTCTGAAAAAATCTTCAAAATATCGATTTTTAGCCAAAAACCTCCCAAAATTTCTGGAGAGGATGACTAGTGCGTCCATTGTGGCCAAATGGAGATATTTTAGTTGATGGGACTACCATCAAATTAAAGGTAATTCCGTCTAGTTTCACCGTGTAAAGGCCAAAGTTCTGAAAAAATCTTCAAAATATCAATTTTTAGCCAAAAACCTCAAAAATTTCTGGAGAGGATGACTAGTGCGTCCATTGTGGCCAAATGGAGATACTTTAGTTGATGGGACTACCATCAAATTAAAGGTAATTCCGTCTAGTTTCACCGTGTATAGGCCAAAGTTCTGAAAAAATCTTCAAAATATCAATTTTTAGCCAAAAACCTCCCAAAATTTCTGGAGAGGATGACTAGTGCGTCCATTGTGGCCAAATGGAGATACTTTAGTTGATGGGACTACCATCAAATTAAAGGTAATTCCGTCTAGTTTCACCGTGTAAAGGCCAAAGTTCTGAAAAAATCTTCAAAATATCAAATTTTAGCCAATATCAATAATATCAATTTTTTACACGGTGAAACTAGACGGAATTACCTTTAATTTGATGGTAGTCCCATCAACTAAAGTATCTCCATTTGGCCACAATGGACGCACTAGTCATCCTCTCCAGAAATTTTGGGAGGTTTTTGGCTAAAAATTGATATTTTGAAGATTTTTTCAGAACTTTGGCCTTTACACGGTGAAACTAGACGGAATTACCTTTAATTTGATGGTAGTCCCATCAACTAAAGTATCTCCATTTGGCCACAATGGACGCACTAGTCATCCTCTCCAGAATTTTTTGAGGTTTTTGGCTAAAAATTGATATTTTGAAGATTTTTTCAGAACTTTGGCATATAGAAGGTGAAACTAGAAGGAATTACCTTTAATTTGATGGTAGCCCCATCAACTAAAGTATCTCCATTTGGCCACAATGGACGCACTAGTCATCCTCTCCAGAAATTTTTGAGGTTTTTGGCTAAAAATTGATATTTTGAAGATTTTTTCAGAACTTTGGCCTTTACACGGTGAAACTAGACGGAATTACCTTTAATTTGATGGTAGTCCCATCAACTAAAGTATCTCCATTTGGCCACAATGGACGCACTAGTCATCCTCTCCAGAAATTTTTGAGGTTTTTGGCTAAAAATTGATATTTTGAAGATTTTTTCAGAACTTTGGCATATAGAAGGTGAAACTAGACGGAATTACCTTTAATTTGATGGTAGTCCCATCAACTAAAGTATCTCCATTTGGCCACAATGGACGCACTAGTCATCCTCTCCAGAAATTTTTGAGGTTTTTGGCTAAAAATTGATATTTTGAAGATTTTTTCAGAACTTTGGCATATAGAAGGTGAAACTAGACGGAATTACCTTTAATTTGATGGTAGTCCCATCAACTAAAGTATCTCCATTTGGCCACAATGGACGCACTAGTCATCCTCTCCAGAAATTTTTGAGGTTTTTGGCTAAAAATTGATATTTTGAAGATTTTTTCAGAACTTTGGCCTTTACACGGTGAAACTAGACGGAATTACCTTTAATTTGATGGTAGTCTTATCAACTAAAGTATCTCCATTTGGCCACAATGGACGCACTAGTCATCCTCTCCAGAAATTTTTGAGGTTTTTGGCTAAAAATTGATATTTTGAAGATTTTTTCAGAACTTTGGCCTTTACACGGTGAAACTAGACGGAAGTACCTTTAATTTGATGGTAGTCCCATCAACTAAAGTATCTCCATTTGGCCACAATGGACGCACTAGTCATCCTCTCCAGAAATTTTGGGAGGTTTTTGGCTAAAAATTGATATTTTGAAGATTTTGTCAGAACTTTGGCCTTTACACGGTGAAACTAGACGGAATTACCTTTAATTTGATGGTAGTCCCATCAACTAAAGTATCTCCATTTGGCCACAATGGACGCACTAGTCATCCTCTCCAGAAATTTTGGGAGGTTTTTGGCTAAAAATTGATATTTTGAAGATTTTTTCAGAACTTTGGCCTTTACACGGTGAAACTAGACGGAATTACCTTTAATTTGATGGTAGTCCCATCAACTAAAGTATCTCCATTTGGCCACAATGGACGCACTAGTCATCCTCTCCAGAAATTTTGGGAGGTTTTTGGCTAAAAATTGATATTTTGAAGATTTTTTCAGAACTTTGGCCTTTACACGGTGAAACTAGACGGAATTACCTTTAATTTGATGGTAGTCCCATCAACTAAAGTATCTCCATTTGGCCACAATGGACGCACTAGTCATCCTCTCCAGAAATTTTGGGAGGTTTTTGGCTAAAAATTGATATTTTGAAGATTTTTTCAGAACTTTGGCCTTTACACGGTGAAACTAGACGGAATTACCTTTAATTTGATGGTAGTCCCATCAACTAAAGTATCTCCATTTGGCCACAATGGACGCACTAGTCATCCTCTCCAGAAATTTTGGGAGGTTTTTGGCTAAAAATTGATATTTTGAAGATTTTTTCAGAACTTTGGCCTTTACACGGTGAAACTAGACGGAATTACCTTTAATTTGATGGTAGTCCCATCAACTAAAGTATCTCCATTTGGCCACAATGGACGCACTAGTCATCCTCTCCAGAAATTTTGGGAGGTTTTTGGCTAAAAATTGATATTTTGAAGATTTTTTCAGAACTTTGGCCTTTACACGGTGAAACTAGACGGAATTACCTTTAATTTGATGGTAGTCCCATCAACTAAAGTATCTCCATTTGGCCACAATGGACGCACTAGTCATCCTCTCCAGAAATTTTGGGTAGTTTTTGGCTAAAAATTGATATTTTGAAGATTTTTTCAGAACTTTGGCCTTTACACGGTGAAACTAGACGGAATTACCTTTAATTTGATGGTAGTCCCATCAACTAAAGTATCTCCATTTGGCCACAATGGACGCACTAGTCATCCTCTCCAGAAATTTTTGAGGTTTTTGGCTAAAAATTGATATTTTGAAGATTTTTTCAGAACTTTGGCATATAGAAGGTGAAACTAGACGGAATTACCTTTAATTTGATGGTAGTCCCATCAACTAAAGTATCTCCATTTGGCCACAATGGACGCACTAGTCATCCTCTCCAGAAATTTTGGGAGGTTTTTGGCTAAAAATTGATATTTTGAAGATTTTTTCAGAACTTTGGCCTTTACACGGTGAAACTAGACGGAATTACCTTTAATTTGATGGTAGTCCCATCAACTAAAGTATCTCCATTTGGCCACAATGGACGCACTAGTCATCCTCTCCAGAAATTTTGGGAGGTTTTTGGCTAAAAATTGATATTTTGAAGATTTTTTCAGAACTTTGGCCTTTACACGGTGAAACTAGACGGAATTACCTTTAATTTGATGGTAGTCCCATCAACTAAAGTATCTCCATTTGGCCACAATGGACGCACTAGTCATCCTCTCCAGAAATTTTGGGAGGTTTTTGGCTAAAAATTGATATTTTGAAGATTTTTTCACACACACAATGGACGCACTAGTCATCCTCTCCAGAAATTTTGGGAGGTTTTTGGCTAAAAATTGATATTTTGAAGATTTTTTCAGAACTTTGGCCTTTACACGGTGAAACTAGACGGAATTACCTTTAATTTGATGGTAGTCCCATCAACTAAAGTATCTCCATTTGGCCACAATGGACGCACTAGTCATCCTCTCCAGAAATTTTGGGAGGTTTTTGGCTAAAAATTGATATTTTGAAGATTTTTTCAGAACTTTGGCCTTTACACGGTGAAACTAGACGGAATTACCTTTAATTTGATGGTAGTCCCATCAACTAAAGTATCTCCATTTGGCCACAATGGACGCACTAGTCATCCTCTCCAGAAATTTTGGGAGGTTTTTGGCTAAAAATTGATATTTTGAAGATTTTTTCACACACACAATGGACGCACTAGTCATCCTCTCCAGAAATTTTGGGAGGTTTTTGGCTAAAAATTGATATTTTGAAGATTTTTTCAGAACTTTGGCCTTTACACGGTGAAACTAGACGGAATTACCTTTAATTTGATGGTAGTCCCATCAACTAAAGTATCTCCATTTGGCCACAATGGACGCACTAGTCATCCTCTCCAGAAATTTTGGGAGGTTTTTGGCTAAAAATTGATATTTTGAAGATTTTTTCAGAACTTTGGCCTTTACACGGTGAAACTAGACGGAATTACCTTTAATTTGATGGTAGTCCTATCAACTAAAGTATCTCCATTTGGCCACAATGGACGCACTAGTCATCCTCTCCAGAAATTTTGGGAGGTTTTTGGCTAAAAATTGATATTTTGAAGATTTTTTCAGAACTTTGGCCTTTACACGGTGAAACTAGACGGAATTACCTTTAATTTGATGGTAGTCCCATCAACTAAAGTATCTCCATTTGGCCACAATGGACGCACTAGTCATCCTCTCCAGAAATTTTGGGTAGTTTTTGGCTAAAAATTGATATTTTGAAGATTTTTTCAGAACTTTGGCCTTTACACGGTGAAACTAGACGGAATTACCTTTAATTTGATGGTAGTCTTATCAACTAAAGTATCTCCATTTGGCCACAATGGACGCACTAGTCATCCTCTCCAGAAATTTTTGAGGTTTTTGGCTAAAAATTGATATTTTGAAGATTTTTTCAGAACTTTGGCATATAGAAGGTGAAACTAGAAGGAATTACCTTTAATTTGATGGTAGCCCCATCAACTAAAGTATCTCCATTTGGCCACAATGGACGCACTAGTCATCCTCTCCAGAAATTTTTGAGGTTTTTGGCTAAAAATATATATTTTGAAGATTTTTTCAGAACTTTGGCCTTTACACGGTGAAACTAGACGGAATTACCTTTAATTTGATGGTAGTCCCATCAACTAAAGTATCTCCATTTGGCCACAATGGACGCACTAGTCATCCTCTCCAGAAATTTTTGAGGTTTTTGGCTAAAAATTGATATTTTGAAGATTTTTTCAGAACTTTGGCATATAGAAGGTGAAACTAGACGGAATTACCTTTAATTTGATGGTAGTCCCATCAACTAAAGTATCTCCATTTGGCCACAATGGACGCACTAGTCATCCTCTCCAGAAATTTTTGAGGTTTTTGGCTAAAAATTGATATTTTGAAGATTTTTCAGAACTTTGGCATATAGAAGGTGAAACTAGACGGAATTACCTTTAATTTGATGGTAGTCCCATCAACTAAAGTATCTCCATTTGGCCACAATGGACGCACTAGTCATCCTCTCCAGAAATTTTTGAGGTTTTTGGCTAAAAATTGATATTTTGAAGATTTTTTCAGAACTTTGGCCTTTACACGGTGAAACTAGACGGAATTACCTTTAATTTGATGGTAGTCCCATCAACTAAAGTATCTCCATTTGGCCACAATGGACGCACTAGTCATCCTCTCCAGAAATTTTTGAGGTTTTTGGCTAAAAATTGATATTTTGAAGACTTTTTCAGAACTTTGGCCTTTACACGGTGAAACTAGACGGAAGTACCTTTAATTTGATGGTAGTCCCATCAACTAAAGTATCTCCATTTGGCCACAATGGACGCACAAATTCACCTCTTCAAGTGTTTGGGAGCTCTGTTAACGGCTTAACATAGCTCTGTTAACTCATTAACAGCCGATAGTTTTAACAGTGGTTTGTGTCTCTGCTAGTTAAATTCGGAATTTATCTTCACTCACATGGTGTTTTCACATCTCCTACAGACCCGGTTTGCTCAAATTTTTGCACGATTTTTCCGATTGTACGCACATTTGGACGATTAAATTGACAGAAAAAATCACGAAGTGCACGATATGCATTTTGATTTGAACGCCCATGTTCATAATAAGCCTGAATAACTTTAACGGGTTGCTCGATTGTGTACCTTTCCATGGTTCAAATTGAGCTAGTCTGAAAGTGAGAGATGTCAAATGAAGTGCAGAAAAAAACTTGACGTTTAGGTGTGGTTCACATTCAACATCGGCCCTTACTATTTAACTACCTACATTACTACTAATATTTTTTCTAATCGCCTCTAGTTCAAGAGTTATAGGCTCAAAAATAAAAGATTTGGATTTTGAACGTATAACTCTAAAAATATGAATATCGAAGCATCTTTTTTTACTTTTTGCGTCAACGCAGTCAGAGAAACGTATGCTCGGTGTATTTATTTTACTTTTCTAGCTACAGCTGTTCGGTTGATATGATTTTTATCCCTTTTTAGCCCCGTCCCCTAAAAGTACGAATTTTAAAAATGCATCAATTTTACGAGAGTATGTACATACAAATTCTGTTCACACTCAACATCGCGACCCTCAACATACCTAAAAAACGAAAACGCTTCATGAAATTTATAGAGCTAAGTCAGCCGAAGCAAAAATGTGTTTCCAAAATTAATCGGTATCCAACCACTGTTCACAATTGTATACATGTTGTTTTATTCTGGATAAATTTTCACGTCCAAATTGTTATGGCTGTAGTTCTCCAGACTTATTATGAATGTATTGTGACGTTTGTTTCTGTTTAGCCTGTGCCGCATCGTTTTGGTCGGGCTTATGTGGTTGTAGTTGCTGAATAGTTTTCTTAAACTTTTTATTTTCTACCAGATGTTGTAACAATTCAAAATAGTCTGACAGTAAATGTTGTGTATATGGAGAGCGACAAAATTAAAGTGAATTGAAGTGAAATGGAACGGATTAACGCACGAGATGGTATCAAGGATCTGAATGTAGACTACACCGTGTCCATTAAATACTTTGGATTTGAATGCAATTTTATAATTTATTCACAAGGCCTGTCAAGGTCTTGCATACACCGCATTATAAAACAACTGAATATTGTGAACATTTCCAAGACTCTACCGCATTTAATAAAATTTGGTCGAAAAGCGATATATTAAACGGGGTTTTCCGTCCTGATTGAAAATCACGAGATTCCCGCTGAAATTCAGCAGCAACTTTTTGTTAGCACATTTTTTGCACCATATTTTCACTATAAAGAAAGTAGCAAAATAATTTAAGAAATGTCACATTTTATTAGATTTGTGTTAGCTAATATTTACCATATTTAATTGATTTTGTGTGAACATCTTTGAACGCCTCTATCTATTCTGTATTGAAGGATAATTTTGTATGTCTATAACTTCAGCGCAAGGTACACACCGAATTTTATGATTCCAGCTGCAGCCATTTGGTCGGTACCAATTTTATCGATTTTTCCACATTTGCTCTTTAAAAAGTACGAATTTCGTAACATCCACATTTCCCCTTTAAAAAGTACGAATTTCGAAACATCCATTTATTTTACATATATGCGTTTTGAGGAATGTTCATACCAAATTTCACGTTATTAGCTGTTGTAGTTCGAATGATACAAATTTTATCCCTTTTTGTCCCATTTCACCCCCTGAAAGTATAGATCACTTTATGGTGCACTTTCACGCTATAAAAGGATTTAACTTACCAAATATCAAGTATCAGAATATCAAGACAGAAATCTTCAAAAAATCCTCGCAAAGGCTCGTAACATTAGAGGTTATTGGGGGTAAAAATGAGCGAAATCCTCCGATATATATATATATATATATCCGATCAAGGTCGATATATCAAGGTTTTGTAATCGGAATGATAAACTTAGTACACACAGGGTATAAAAGGGTGTAGACGTAATGGGTACATGTATACGTTGGCTATAACAGCGTGCTATATTCATCTTATATTGTGAATTGCCCTCGTTTATGTATCCCTTCCGGAAAACCACCTCTAAAAATAAAAATCTTTTATGGTCCACCAGAATAAAGAGAGCATAGCGCGGCATCTTTTTTTGTTGTGTTGAGCCGCAATTGTTTACATGTCGTTTAAGTTGGCTGCTCCCCCCGCGTAGGTTGTGTTGTTTTGTTTTTGCATTTCCTGGCATGCCTGTCTGTTCCATTTTCTTTACTTTTGGGTTTTCTTTTTATCGAATACTTTTTTAACTTTTGTGTTTCGCTGTTTTTTGTATAAGAACTGCCTCCCAAAAAAAGGACACGAACAGTTGTGAAAATAATCTGCCAAACAATAGCAAGCAATAAGCAGCTAAAATAACAAAACGAAGCTCTATTTCTTGGGCCTACTTCTGGTGTCATTCTCTTTCTATTTACTGTCAGTCTTTTGCATTTTATTATTGTCTAAATTTAATTGGTTTTTATTATGTGAGAAATTAAATTTGAATTGAAATTAATGCCACATTTTGTACAAAATACAAATACAAATACCTTTCCGAGCAGTCCTTCCCATGAAATGGTCAAATATTTACAGAGGCTGTAGGGAATGTGCCCTCCTTTGTTGTCGTCGTGGTTGTTGTTTGTGTGAGCAAATAAAAAGAGGCAAAGTGGAACACTTAGTAATTTCCTAGAAATGTCCTTTGTTGCTCCTTCCTTGTGCACACACAGAGAGAGGAAATTGTTCATTTTACAGATGCCCTTTTTCTAAAGTTGCTGTAACGAACAAGAGGAATTTATAATTTAGTCAACATTTATTAGAATTACACAGAGAGAAAAAATAAAAAAATATGGTGGCCTGTAAAAGTGAATATATCTGGTCCTAGCATTATATCTGTAATGAAATTTTCAGGGTAATTCCCAAATATGACGTAGACGTCGACTAAGAAAGGGTTTTACGAAATTCGTACTTTTAGGGGGTAAAATGGGACAAAAAGGGATAAACATCGAACCTTCGTCCTGACTAAACGGCATTAGCTAGAAACATGAAATTCGGTGTATTCCATGCAGAAGAGCTACAAATAGGGATTTTTTTTGAAATTTGTACTTTTAAGGGAGGAAAGAGACAAAAAGGGATAAAAATGGTACCAATTTAAGAATTGCAGCTAGAATCGTGAAAATCGGTGTTTACATTCCTCTGACAACGTAGACTTGCAATATAAATAGATTTTTCGAAATTTGTACTTTTAAGGGTTGCGCGGGACAAAAAGGGATAAAAATGGTACCAACTAAAGTATTGCAGCTAGAATCTTGAAATTTGATATGTAAGTTCTTCTGCCCATGTAGAAGCGCAGTAAAATTTGATCTTTCGAAATTTGTACTTATAAGAAGTGAGCGGGACAAAAAGGGATAAAAATGGTACCAACCGAAGTATTACAGCTATAGTCGTGAAATTTGGTATGTAAATTCCTCTCACCGCATAGTAGCGGAATATAAATACATTTTGTACTTTTAAGGGTTGCGCGGGACAAAAAGGGATAAAAATTGTACCAACTAAAGTATTGCAGCTAGAATCTTGAAATTTGATATGTAAGTTCTTCTGTCCATGTAGAAGCGCAGTAAAATTGGATCTTTCGAAATTTGTACTTATAAGAGGTGAGCGGGACAAAAAGGGATAAAAATGATACCAACTAAAGTATTGCAGCTAGAATCTTGAAATTTGATGTGTAAGTTCTTCTGATCATGTAGAAGCGCAGTAAAATTGGATCTTTCGAAATTTGTACTTACAAGAGGTTGGCAGAACAAAAAGGGATAAGAATAGTACCAACTAAATTATTATAGCAAGACTCGTGAAATGTATACCAATATAATTCCCCTGTATAATCGAATTAAAATTGGATTTTTCAAAATTTGTACTTTTAAGGGTTACGATGGACAAAAAGGAATAATAATGGTACTAATTTAAGTATTGCAGCTATAGTCGTGAAGAACAAATCCAAATTGATTTTTCGAAATTTGTACTTTTAAGGGGAGAGCGGGACAAAAAAGGATAAAAATGGTACCAACTTTAGGATTACGGCTAGAATCATGAAATTTAGTATGTAAATTCCTCTGACCATATAGTAGCGCCATCAAAATGAATGAATTTTTTTCGAATAACAGGCTCTGCAGTTGTAATTTTTTGTTAAAAAATATATATACGAAGGGAGTTCAGCTAAAACAGTGCACATCGACAAGCACATTCCTTTGACTGTATATGAGTGCTATGTTTCCAATTTACCAGTTTAAATAAATACTATCCTAAAACAGAGACGGATAAAACTAATAACAAATACCTTGCTTTTTCGCGTGCGAAGCAGCGGGTACTGCTAGTATCTGTAATAAAACAATTGCTTGCAAATATTAAAATCCTTACTTGAAAATTAAACATGTTTCCGCTCTTATGTTTGAGCGTGTATGAATCTTGACAGGGATCGGAGTTATTTCTCACCAATTTATTTAACTATTCATGTGTATATTTCAATTAACATTTTAAATTAAACTTTAGAAATTCAAATTAATATCTAAAACAGATTCCCTCGTAATTTGTGATAATTTCTAAATAAAATTATTCAGTCTTTCGTTTGTCCTTTCCAAAATGTTCAATCACTTTTAAAGACCTCAGTTCAGTAGTATGTCAACTAAGATGTGTTGTGTCTTTCTGCTTCAAATATACGATTTCATTAGTAAAAATGACAATAATGATGAGCATTAATTTAAATTTTCATAATATCCAACTACTAAAGACGTCATATTTATTAAGAAGCAACGCCAGCCAACCAATGCCCTCCACTGCGTTCCTCCTGCACCACAAGTGCTCCAAAGTATTTGTATAAAATTATATAACAACATAATTGTGATTTATATTGGCCAACTGGGAGACACTATTATGCAAAATCCAACAAAGCTCTTCAAGTGCAATTTGTCAAAACAGGAAATAAGTCTAAAACTAATTTTGGTTGAATCTGCTGGATGGCATGCAGGCACGGCTGTCGCCTTTAGAATAAAATTCACATTTTATGACTTCCCCCATTTCCTGAACACACATTTTTTTCTTCTTTTGCTTCAGCAAATTCTAAAAGAATAAAAAGAGACACAAATGTAATGTTCTTTATCCTTTTGCATTTGTGGGACACTACTTCCCCCAGTTCCAGTGCCTGAGGCAGTGGGAGAGAAAATCAATAGCAAAAACTCGGTGCTCGGTAGTTCAACATGAAGTTTCTTGAACTTGGAACATGCAGTCGTATTTTTCTTGCAGTTGCTTGCAAAGGGTTATCATATCAGACCTAAAGGTAATATTAAATTCAATGTCATAATGTTTCAATTCGATTAATCACTTTGATAATAATAATATCACTTTGAATTATTATAGAACAGATTAATTGGTGTTCGTCGAATTCGAGGAGGCATTTGACCGCTGAAACAACAGAGCATTTGGAAAACGCTCACAAGAAAAGGGTACCTGAAAAAATGTTCGTCTTATACAGGCCAAGTACAAGGCATTCCAGTGCAGAGTTCTTTGAGTTGATACGGACAAGTATCGACACAACACCCAATAGAGGCAGTCTCTGGCACCCAATAATATGAATACAAACTAAACAGCTTGATAGCATGTAAAGGGTGATTTTTTAGCTATTATCTTTTTGGCAACACTGGTTTAAACAGCTTTTAAAAAAATCACCCTTATTAACTGCGTCGCATAAATGTGAGCAATACCAAAGTTATGCGTGTGAACACCGCACATACTGATCGCTGATGAGGTGCCTGTCGAAGAAGTAAATGAATTCATCTATCTAGATATTCGTATAATATTCGATGATGCATTCGCTAATTGCACAAAATCTGGCTATATAGGCAGTAATCATTTGCAACATAAATAAGAATATTCAACTGGATTGTGAAGAACGTAACATGGCTGGTTGGTCTCTGTGGAAGCTACAAATAAACTACAGACTTCTGTCAACCATTTGTTGGCCACACTATTTGAGCTCCACCGAAGATGTATACAAACATCTATTGCACTGGAATTGTGATAACGAAAATGGGGGTGGATTGGGCACTATAAAGAGTGCGAAGTCGCTGTAGACCCAAGCGACGATGGCGAAGAAGTTTCCTAAATTAAAATAAAGTCTGTCGATGAAAACATCAGTTGAACGCAAATCAAAGGATTAGCTGAAAGCTAAATTCATTTAAACAAGTAAGGAAAGGCTAAAGTCGGACGGGACCGACTATATGATACCCTCTACTATCGGAAACGATTTTTGTATGGGTATTATATATTTGGTCTATATAACGGAAAAAGTCAAATTAACAGGTGATGTGACAAATTTGAAGAAAATCGTTAAAATGGTTTGTATTATTGTCCGGCTTAAGGTCTCAAGTAAATGAAAACAAGGTGTTGTTTGTTTATTATTTTATTTTGCAATTTTGTTCCCGATATTTCGAACGACTTCGTCGATCATCCTCAGGGGCCTTACACTAAACAAATATACATAAGAATAAAAATCAATATACAAACAATTTTTAAACAATTAATATAATTACATTTTAAAAACAATTTAAAAACAATCCTTCCACTTTCACTAGTTTTTGTCAACTACTGTCCGTCTTTCCTATTCTTGTGTATAATATTTCTGTATATGTGTGCGCATATGTCTGTGTCTGTCTTGTAATTTAGTCTCTTTTCAGTAGGAACGTCCGTAATGTAGAGCATTTCTAATGTATATCTCCTGTGGTAGTTACTCTCTTCTGTTAATATGTCTACGTCGTGAGTGCACAGTGGGCTGTAAGTGCAGTTTTTTACTCTAATGGTTTGTCAAGTGCTTTTAGGTCAGATTTATGAGAAGAAAGTCTAGTTTTTAATTTTGTCTTTGTAGTACCAACATATACTTCATTGCATACGTTGGACTTGTCACCATTACACTTAATTGTATATACTACGTCCGTTCTATCTTCTTTTTTATTTTTGATTTTGACTTGCTGAATAAATTGTTGACCGTGTTGTGAGATTTTTGGGCTAATTCATATTTTTCTTTGTCGTATAAGTCTGAGTTTTTTAATCTTTCCGAGAATCCGGGTATATATGTTATAGTCTTGTACAGCTTTGTTGGTTTTTCTATGTGGCTTTTGGTATTTCGTACATTTCTAATTAATTGTCTTATTGTTTTTATGGGAAAGTCATTTCTTCTTAAAATATATTTAATTTTCGCTATGTTATTTTTGTGGAAGTCCTCATCACTTATGTCTAGTACTCTTGGTCGCGGTGTTAAAAATTGTCCTTTTTGGGTGTTTCGAATGAAAGGTAATTAATCGGCCTGAAGATGTGGGTTTTTGATACCAGTCTAGTTTTATGATGTTGCCTTGTCTGTGGACTATAGAATCCAGATATGGTAATTTGTTGTCCTTTTCTTCTTCCATCGTGAATTGAATCTGTCTGTTGTATCCATTTAGTATTTTGATCGTCTCATCAACATTATTTTTCTTCAAAATTGCGAAGAGATCGTCAACGTATTTTTGTCAAGAACCTAGGTTTTCTGGTCATTTTCTCAATTGCTGTGTCAAGAAGTTGTTCCATAATTATGTCCGCAATTATTGTTGATGCAGGGGATCCCATTGGCATTCCTTTTCTTTGCTCATAGAATTTGTCGTCGTACTTAAAACATCTTGTGTCTTTGATGCAGAAAGTCAATATCTCTATAAATAAATCCTTTGGTGGTGAATTCTTCTATTATGTCTAGGGTTTGGGGTTTCCCGGACTTTTTTCATTTCCCGGGAAAACGGGAATGAAAAATTTCATTCCCGGGAATCCCGGGAATTCCCGGGAAAAAGTAATTTATTTATAGGTATGTTCAATATGGTTTAAAAAATCAACATTTAATAACTTGTGTGTTTTTTTAATACTGTCATATTACAAATTAAAAACGAATGTTATTGTCAAAATATTTTACAAATTATTTTTCATTTCACAAATATTTTACTCTACACCTTTTCAAGATTATATTCGGAACATACAAATTTATATTGAGAAATGTAAATTCATATTAGGGACATATAAATTCATAATGGGTAATGTAAATTTATAATAGGAACATGTTAATTCATAATGAGATATATAAATCATAATTCATTGAGAACAATTAATTCATAATAGGAACATACCAATTCATAATGAAATATACAAGTTTGTAATCAGAAAATCCAAATTCATAATCAGAAAATACGTTTTCATATTCAGAAAATATGAATTCATAATGAGAAAATATAAAATCATATTGAGAAAATGTAAATTTATAATGAGAACATTGCTAAAATGTGTGTTTCTACGAAAATATCCATAGAAAAACGTACATACATAGCTTCGATTATAAATTTTAGAGTTCCTGATTATGAATTTATATTTTATGAATATATATTCCTGAATAAGAATTTATATTTTCTCATTATCAATTTGGATTTTCTCATTTTGTATTTATATATCTCATTATCAATTTGTATGTTCTTATTATGAATTTATAATTCTCAATATGGATTTACATTTCACATTACGAATTTACAGTGCTGATTATGAATTATCATGCTCCTATAATGAATTTCCATTTCCTGTTATGAATTTACATCTCAACGTGAACTTACATATTCCGATTATAAATTACATTTTCTCATTATAAACTTGAAAAGTTGTAGACTAATCGTCAGAATTGGACATTTATATCGCAGGTAGAAATGACTGACACCTACATTAGATTCAAAATTGAAAACGATTAAGGAAACAAATAACTCATATGACGGAGAATGTTATGACGCATTTAATTTAGAATATTCATTCGTCTGGAGACAAAAATATTTTATAGAAACAGGGGGGAATATTCTAAACTGTAAAAACAATAGAAATATAAAAAAAATAATAAATTCATAAAAAATAAAAATATTGAAATAGTCAAGTCATTAATTCTTACAAAGGGCCATTTAAATACATCGTAGCATATATTTATATTCCTATTAGATTTCTCTTGAAAGTTTCCAGGCGAACTATTTTTATTGTATTAATATTTTTAAACCATTACTTTCTGGCTACATATGCAAAGTAAATTGTTCTTGAAGAAGATATTCACCTCGATTTAAGAAAATTTACATTATGTAAGCCATAGTATTGTCGGCATGATATTTTTATTTCACAATGAAGATCCTGCAAATAGCCTCACAGAAAGTTTTTATTCCCCTAGCTGGGTTTCGCATATAATGGCTATTTAGCGAATTTAAAAAGTTTTGTTTGTAGTAATATAATATAAACAAATACTCAACAAATAATTATTATTGTCAGTAATGTAAATACATATATGAATTTGAAATACATCTAAAAATTCCAATTTATATAGTAACATTAAATTATTGATCAACATAATAAATAAATTATTTTTTTAATATTTCCCGTATTCCCGGGAAATTGAAAATTTTTTCCCGGGAATTCCCGTCCAAATTTTTCCGGGAATTCCCGGGAAAAACGATTCGGGAATTCCCGGAACCCAAACCCTAATTATGTCCCATTTGTCTTCAATTGTCCTTATGGCGAGGTTGACTGGTATACTTGGCAAAATGGACACAACGTCAAATGATATTATTATTTCGTCATCATCAATATGTGTGTTGTTAATTTGCTTTATTAAATTCACTCGCGTCTTTGACATTGCATATATATAATATATCTGCATAGTCCATAAGAAGGTGAGTTATTTGAGTTGAGTTATTTGACAAGTTTGGTCTCAGAGGAGTACCTTCCTTGTGAATTTTGGGTAGTCCGTATATTCTTGGGGCAGTAGCAATTTTATTCGTCAATTTATTCTTTTCCATAAGGTTTATCAAGTTTTTATTAAATAGTTTATCTACCAATCTGTTGTTTTTTGTTTGTAGACTCGAAGCTTAGTTTCTAGAGCGGAAAAGTAGTATAAGGAGCGAAATTTATACAGGAGATATGTATAAATCTGAACCAATCTAACTCAGTTTCACCATATGCCAGTTGAAACATAAGGTTATGTACCACATTTAAAGAAGATCGTTTAATATATGTGGTCCCTAGAGCGGAAAAAGTCAAATCTGGTGCGAAATTTGTATGGGAGCTATATCTAAATCTGAACCGATAGCGTTCGTTCCTTGGTCCGCAAAAATTACTTGTTTCAATTTTTGTTTGGATCGAACAATAATTGCGACCTGTACTTTGATTAAAAGAATAGATGGATAGACAGACAGACCAGCATTGTTAAATCGACTCAGGAAATTATTCTAAGCCGATCTGTGTTATAAACGATGGGCCTATCTCGTTTCCTTTTGGGTGTTACAAATGCACAAAGACATAATACCCTGGTGTATGGTGTAAATATACTGCAGAATTTTTAAATTCGATTGTGAAACTTAATTCCAAATTTGATGGGTTAGTTTCGTCGGCTAAATAATATATCACATCGGTCGCGCCGAATCTTATATACATTCCACCATGGAGTGCGATCCACAGTATTATCGGCAGATTAGAGGCTGTCGACTTCACGTAGAAGTGCAGTAACAAATTAGGCAAATTATCATATTTTTACTAATTGCGATATTTGCTAAATAGATTGTGTTGTTTCATTATTGTAATTATACACTCCACGAGAGTATTATGTCTTTGTGCATTTGTTTGTAACACCCAAAAGGAAACGAGATAGACCCATTGTTAATTATACAGATCGTCTTAGAATCACTTTCTGAGTCGATTTAGCAATGTCCGTCTGTCTGTCTGTCTGTCTGTCTGTCTGTCTGTCTGTCTGTCTGTCCGTCCGTCCGTCCGTCCATCTATTCTTGTAATCACGATACAGGTCGCAATTGTAGACAGAACCAAATGAAACTTTGTACAACGATGTTTTTCGGGATAAGGACGAACGCTATTTAATTTGAAGAAAATCGGTTCAGATTTAGATATAGCCCCCATACGAATTTCACTCCCGATTTGACACTTTTCACTCTAGATACCACATATTATAACAGATTTTCTTTAAAATTGGCAAAACATCTTATATTGTAACTAGAAACACCTGTGGTAAAAATGTGTTAGATCGGTTCAGATTTATATATAGCTCCCATACAAATTTCTCTCCCGATTTAACTTTTTCCGCTCTAGAGACCACATATTGTATCAGATTGTCTTCAGATTTGGTAAAACATCTTATATTTCCACTAGAAACACCCATGGTGAATATCGGTCAGATCGGTTCAGATTTATATATAGCTCCCATACAAATTTCGCTCCCGATTTGACTTTTTCCGCTGTAGAAACCACATATTGTATCAGATTGTCTTCAGATTTGGTAAAACATCTTATATTCCCACTAGAAACTCCCATGGTGAATATCGGACAGATCGGTTCAGATTTATATATAGCTCCCATACAAATTTCGCTCCCGATTTGACTTTTTCCGCTCTAGAAACCACATAATGTATCGGATTGTCTTCAGATTTGGTAAAACATCTTATATTTCCACTAGAAACACCCATGGTGAATATCGATCAGATCGGTTCAGATTTATATATAGCTCCCATACAAATTTCGCTCCCGATTTGACTTTTTCCGCTCTAGAAACCACATATTGTATTAGATTGTCTTCAGATTTGGCAAAACATCTTATATTTAAACTAAGAACATCTATGGTGAAAATAGGTCAAATCGGTTCAGATTTAGATATAGCCCCCATACAAATGTCGTTCCCTATTTGAAATTTTCTTCTGTAGAAACCACATATTGTACTCGATTTTCTTTAAATTTGACACAACATCTTATAATCTTACTAGAAACACCTATGCAGCAATTGGGCAAGATCGGTTCAGATTTAGATATAGTCCCCATACAAATGTCGCTCCCGATTTGACTTTTTCCGCTTTAAATGCCACATATTCTAATCGATTTTCTTTATATTTGGCACAACATCTTATAATCTAACTAGAAACACCTGAGGCTAAAGCGGGCTAGATCGGTTCAGATTTAGATATAGGCCCCATACAAATGTCGCTCCCGATTTGAATTTTGCGCTCTAAAAACCCATATATTGTACCCGATTTTCTTTAAATTTGGGACAACATCTTATAATCCAACTAGAAACACTATGCAGAAATTGGGTAAGATCGGTTCAGATTTAGATATAGCCCCCATACAAATGTCGCTCCCGATTTGACTTTTGCCGCTTTCTTTAAATTTCGCACAACATCTTATAATCTAACTAAACAAAGCTATGGTGAAAGTGGGTAAGATCGGTTGAGATTTAAATATAGCCCAAATTCAAATGTTGGTCCCATAAGTTTAACCGATTTTGGCCAAACTATACATTTTATATTTCACCTATTTCGTTCCAGGTATTTTTGTATGAGGATATATTCAATCCTCATACAAATGTCCTTTCCGATATAAAATTTTTTGTCAAACACATACATTTACAGGATACAAAAAAACCTTCCCGTTTTCACTTTTTCACCGAATTGAATTGTATTCGGATTGGAGTGTATCATAGAGTCGGCCCCGCCCGACTTTAGCCTTTCCTTACTGGTTTTTAGTTCAAATTAAAAAAAATAATAAATTTTTGAGGCCACCCCCACTCATAGATCGAATCTACAAAAATGTTCCTTTATAACTAGTGAATGGTAATCGAGGACATGAATCGATTCTCTATCAACTATTTTTGAATCCGATTCTTAGAATCGACAAATCGGACCTGAGAATCGATTCTTAATCGGAATCGGTAGAAATGTTTAAACATAAAACTCGAAAGGTATAAAGTTTTTTCTAACAAGTACAGAAAATGCCCATAATAACATCTAATAGTTAGAGTGCTTCAGTAATTTTTTTGAATGCACTTGAGTTTTAATTGTTTTATACTAAGGTGCTCTTCCTTAATGGACTGTTTTTGGAAAACATTTTTCTTATAGATTTTTTTCCGATCTATTGAATGATATCATTGAAAAAATATATAATTTAATGTTCACCTTCACTTTTAGGAATTATAAAAAAATGTATCATTTCGAAATCTTCGAAGACTTTTATTATACCCTACACCACTTCGTGGACTAGGGTATTATAAGTTAGTTTTCCGCCAAATGTTTGTAACACCAAGAAATAAGACCCACCTTTAAGTATACGGATCGGCTTAGAATCACCAGCTGAATCGATTTAACGATGTCTGTATGTCCGTCCGTTTGCTGTCCATCTAAGCTTGTTCGCACTCTACAGGTCACAATTGTTGACCGATTATCATGAAATTTGGCAGAAGTTACTTTTTTGGGCCAAGGACGATCGGTATTGAATTTGGAGGAAATCAGTTCAGATTTAGATATAGTCCCCATACAAATGTCGCTCCCGATTTGACTTTTTCCGCCCTATAAAGCACATATAGTATCCGATTTTCTTTAAATTTTGCATAGCACCTTATAATCTAACTAGAAATACCTGTGACAAAAGCGGGTTAGGTCGGTTCAGATTTAGATATAGCCCCCATACAAATGTCGCTATTGATTTGACTTTTTCCCCTCTCAAGTCCACATACTGTACCCAATTTTCTTTATAATTTGCACAACATTTTATAATTGTACTAGAAACACCTATGCTGAAAGTGGGTAAGATCGGTTCAGATTTAGACATAGGCCCAATACAAATGTCGCTCCCGATTTGACTTTTTCCGCTCTAGAAACCACATATTGTACCCGATTTTCTTTAAAATTGGCACAACATCTTATAATCCAACTAAAAACTTCTATGGTGAAAGTAGGTAAGATCGGTTCAGATTTGGATATAGCTCCAATACTCCTGAATGTTTATCCGATTTTGGCCATACTTTGCATATTACATTTCACAAATAAACATACATGGTGAAAGCGGGTCACATCGCTGCAGGTATCAATATACCCCCATACAAATGTCCTTTTCGATTTAACATTTTTTGCCAAACACATAATTTAAAAATCATCCCCGATTCCACTTTTTTACCGAAGTGAATTGTAATGAGATAGAAAGTGGTGTGTATCATATAGTAGCTCCGTCCGTCTTTAGCCTTTCCTTACTTGTTTGGGATATGTCCATACTTTGGTATAACCCAAATGGGCCCCATTCAGCGTTATTACAGCTCTAGAAACTACATCTTACATCGGATCATTTTGCAGATCATTATATGTTCCAACTACGAATACCTACCGTGGATGAGAAATATATAGGCGCATATTTTGGCACAGGCCTCAAGTGTTGTTATAGGCCCACTTCAAATGTCCGTCTGATTTATCCTATTACCGCTGTATAATCTGTATTTATCATTGATCAACATCGATCAATGGGGTTTATTAATCAAAGCGAGGTATATACGCAGGGAGTGGTGTAGGGTATTATATAGTCGGCACCGCCCGACTTTAGCCTTTCCTTACTTGTTTTTTTAATATTATTAACACTAACTATAAAAAGTAATTCTAATTCCATTAGTGAAATGCGATTTTAGCGATACAGATGTATTTAGTATGACTATCAGATTTTCTCGAGGATCTTGATATTAAAATGTAAATGATTTCCAAAAGTTTAGGAAATTGTATTGTTGGTAGTGAACAATGATAATGAAAAAATCGACTGAACTAATGCTCCGAATTTTCAGTATATGTTCGATATTTTTATTGGTGTTACACTTAAAAATACTTTTCCATCGCCAGTTTTATTTATGTATATTTTTTAATAATATACATAAATATAATTTTAATATTTTTAATCATTATAGTCTACTACTTTATCTGATATTTCCATTGCAAGCGATATAGCTAGCATTGTGATATCTTTTTACACAAAATTTTATGTTCTTTTCCAAATGCTTGGAATGTGTGGAGGTACGAAAACCCAAGTGTTTGGTACATACTGAGTTCCACTGTCAATTTATCAATTATTTATATCAATTCCACACTTTGTATCATTTAAGAATTGATTCTCGATTAGAATTAGAATTCAATGTGTGATTTATATATATAGTTTTCCAATACCTTATCTTCCTTCCGCCAACGCAATGCACTGCATTTTTAGGGGACATCACCTGAGTATTGCCTCAGTGAAAAAAAAAATTGTAAAAATATTGACCCCCTTGATGTTTTGCAAAAATATATATTCTTATTTGATAACCCTGAATTCTCTTTCGTATGTGACTGAGTATGCATGTATCTGGTCGTTTGCCATTTTATATGGATATTCGTGTCTGTTAAGTCTGTCTATGTCTATAGATTTGTAAATGAACTTTTAATTGGCTTTAACACAAAAGAACAACAACTACAATTCCAGTCGCTATACAACTTGCAGAGAAACAACATCTAATCCACCACACACACTCTAACACATGTACACTTTCCTTTGAACTTGTCGTTAGTGTTGTTTTCTATTTATTTCTTGCTCTGCTTAGTCATGGCTTGAATATGTATATATAAATATGTCTGTATTAGTTTAGCCATTAGGCGCTTATTTCTTAGCCAAATAAAAGAAGAATACTGATATACCAAAACAAACCTATCTGGAGCAGGAGAAGAACTCCAATTGTAATACATCGAAATTGCAATATTAGTGAACAAAATATTTGTATAACGTTTAAATGCAGATGTAATTGTATCTTATAGATTTATAATTATTTAAACCAGAATTTATTTCTGGAATATATTTTTGATCTCCACAGCATTTGAGTTTCAGAATTGTTAATTTGCTCAGAATTGTAAGAAATAAATTTATACCAGAAAGGAAAGCAATCGAATATGCGATACTCTCAACTCTCAGTGGTATTGCATGGATTTATTACCTACCCTGGATTAATAAAAATGTCAGTGAAAATGTAACACTGTGCAAAATGAAATATGTGGAAATATATCTAAAAAGTGACCGCTTTTCTCAAAATTCAATGACATTTGTTTCCGACCTGCAACAGTAATTGGTGGGCAGGCCAATATATTCCACTTTGACGTAGCTGACGTAGTTTGAACGCAGGAGTAAAAGAGTGGTCTGTTATTTGTCCCTCTTTTTTCTTACTTTCATCGACGACCTTTTAGATCGGGCTTTGAACATAATCTACTTGAAACATAACCTACGATTTAGCAATGTCCGTCTGTCCATATATTGTTGTAATCACGATGCAGGTCGCAATTGTGGGCAGAACTAAACGAAACAAGCTGGGGTCATTTGGTCGGTACTATTTTTATCCCCGTTTTCCATTTTAACCCCAAAAAGTACGAATTTCGAAAAATCAGTTTATTTTACGTGTCTACGCAATCAGAGGAATGTATGCACCGAATTTCATTATGGTACCATTGGTACCATTTTTATCCCTCTATTTCAATTTTAGCCCTTAAAAGTACGAATTTTTACATTATGTATTTACTCAGTTAGAGGAGTTAGAGTTAGAGGTACTTACCGAATTTCGTGTTTCTATCTGTTGTCGTTTGATATGTACCATTTTTATTCCTTTTAGCCCCATTTCACCCCCTACGAATAAGAATCACTTTATGGTGCACATTTTTCTTATGGGGAATGCGCATACGCAATATCAAGTAAGTACAAGTAGACATATTGAAACAAGTAAGGAAAGGCTAAAGTCGGGCGGGGCTGACTATATGATACACTCCACTTTCTATCCGAATACAATTCAATTCGGTACGGGAAGGATTTTTGTATGCTTCCTAATCATAGGCTAATATGACCTGACCCAATTTGTCAAATCGAGAAGAATATTTTTATCGGGGCTATATCCAAACATGGAATGATGTGACCCACTTACACCATAGGTTCTTCCAATTCAAGTATAACGTGTTATGCTCAATTTAAAGAAATTCTCTGAAAACATCTGGTGGTTTTTGGGGCTGAAAAAGTCGAACCGGGAGCGAAATTTCTATGGGAGCTATTTATAAAGCTAAACCGATCTGACTCATTTTCACCACGGGTTTTTCTAGTTGAAACATAAGATATTTTGCCAAATTTGAAGAACATCTGTAAAATATGTGGTTTCTAGAGCAGAAAAAGTCAAAGCGAGATCGAAATTTGAATGGGAGCTATATATAAATCTGAACCGATCTGATCTATTTTCACCACAGGTGTTCATAGTTTAAATATAAGCAGTTTTGCCAAATTTGAAGAACATCTGTTAAAATATGTGGTTTCTAGAGCAGAAAAAGTGGAATCGGGAGCGAAGTTTGAACGGGAGCTAAAGGGTGATTTTTTATCTATTATCTTTTTGGCAACACTGGTTTTAACAGCTGACGCACGTTTCGTGTTTTGTTTCACTATCAAACATCTTCAGTTTGGTCTATAATTTAACCATGAATGGTCCTACAAACGAACAACGCTTGCAAATTATTGAATTTCATTATCAAAATGTGTGCTCTGTTAGGAAAGTTCATCGCGCAAAATTAGACTAAGCGGATGGACCCTTTGAGGCGCAGTCAAGGTCAACATTTGCATGAAATATTCTTCAAACATTAAATTATATGGACCGCACTATTCAAATAGAGATTTCATGCATTTTTATGTGTTTTTTTTTTTTTTGAAAAACTTTCCTATAGCTTTTAAAAAACCACCCTTTTTATATAAATCTGAACCGATCTGACCTATTTTCACCACAGGTGTTCCTAGTTTAAATATAAGATGTTTTGCCAATTTTGAAGTTAATCTGTTGTAATATGTGGTATCTAGAGTGAAAAGAGTCAAATCGGGAGTGAAATTCGTATGGGGGCTATATCTAAATCTGAACCGATCCGACCAATTTTCACCATTGGTGTTTCTGGAGGAAATATAAGATATTTTGCCAAATTTGACGAAATTCTGTTAAAATATGTGGTATCTAGTGTGAAAAGAGTAAAATCGGGAGCAAAATTTGTATGGGAGCTATATCTAAATCTGAACCGCTTTTCTTCAAATTAAATAGCGTTCGTCCTTAGCCCATATTTGGGAACTTAACACAATTGGAAACTTAACAGAATATTTATTTACTATGAACTAATATATAATGCAAATAAATATTATAATTTAATATACTATTAACTAACTATTAAATAAATAAACACCATTTAAAGATATTTATATTTTGTAGTACTAACAATTAATTAAAAATTAAATATTTGAATTACATTAATAAAACAATAAATTTGTATTTTGTAAGCCAAATTTGTTTAAATTGATAAATTGTACAAAAATAAAATGTACTTATTTATAAAAGTAATAAAAACCAAAAGTTTTTTTTCCGAGGCACAATTCGAACCCGAGACCTTCTGGGTGCAAAGCATACCTAACTCTGTGGTCCATACTAAAAATTTGTTCCCATTCACTTGAAGATGCTATTCATAAAATGTTATGGGATATTGGCATATTACTACATTTTTTGGAAGCTGTTTAAAAGAACTTTCTCAAAAGCGGGAAATATGCACATTTGGATTTTAATATGCGATGTGATGTCAACAAACACTATTAGAAGAAGGTATTCCAGTACCTTTTTCCCTTTCTCCACAATACAATAACTTAATGCATGTGAATATAAGACAAACATCTTCAAATAATATTAACTATTAGAAGTATATTATATTCAGTCCTTGTTAAGGAATATGTTAATCCTTGTGTGACGATTTCGCCCTTTCGCTTGTTTCGTTCAAATCTGTTAAACGGGAACTTAGGTCAACAATGAGTATTGCATCAACGCGTTAATATCTACTCGTCATCATTCAAGAATCATATGTCGGTTGTTTTTTGTAGATTATAGAGAACCCAACTTATGGGTTAAATCATATTAAAATTTTTGAATGTCAAATGCCATTCATTTAATACTATAAATTTATTTAATGTATTCAACTCATGAGCCTCAAATGATTCATAATATAATTTGTGATGTTTCTTAGCGCTTAGAAGTGTGGTGTGATATGGGATTACTTACCACAATTTGTGTATTTCTTTTGGGAATCATTCCCATTCGTCTGCTGCGCTCAAGCACGAGTAAATATGTATGTATGTTTACTGAGGCGCGCAGTGTTGTCGTTCTGTCTTGGGGAATGTACGAGTACATTTAGAAAGAAACAAATCTCGATGTTTGCTGTTGCTCATTCTTCTCCTTCATTCCTTCCTTGTGTTTCTGTTGCTGCTGCAACACGTGCTCGTGCTGCCACAAGTATTTAAATGGCTGTGTGGTGTTGCACTTCTTTTTGTCTGCCAATGCTTGCTTATCTTGTTATCATTTAAGTCACATACTTACAAACATCACTTGCATATATCAATTTGTCGAGGAATGAAAACTGGTATTCCGCAATTCCCAAATGCAAAATGAAATAGTGTTTTATGCGTTTTCCTCCGACCGATTTTATAATGTACTTTTTTGTTTTGGTTTTTTATAATGCATGTCACAAACATTCTCTACATTCTCTCTGTCATGCACACTTCTTCACTCGTTCAGTTCATGCCACATTCCGAACAAGTGACAAGTGAGTAAGAACTGCGGCAGAGGAACACATCGCGCACATGCAATCACAAGCAAATGTTGCCACTTTTTTGTGGGGTTGTTGGGAATGCACACCCCTGGCTGTTGTCAGCATGAGAAAGTTAAAGGCTCTTAGCGTTTCCTCTTTACCATTTATGGTTGATGCATTCGTGGGATTATTTTGCTTGACTCCTTCGGTAAATTTGTCCCAAGGGATTGGCGGATTGCGTAATATATGCATTAAATTACCATACGTCTGGGAACATTTAACATTGTGTTAATCGTAGTATTTCCCTTATGGGTATTCACTTTCGAGATGTTTGACTACGCTACACGTGGTTAAGATTACCCCACGCCCCGATGGCTACAATGTTCCTGATAGTTGTCTGCGATGTTTTTTTAATATTCCTGTACGTATATAGTTATTCATATAATGAAACGAATTTATGAGCCCTGAAGGATTTTAATTTACTCAATTAGAAATATGTTTTTATAAATTAATTAAAATTTTACATTTATATTCCTTATAGGGTTTAGGTATATGTTTTCAATAGACTATTTAATTCAATAAATAAATAAATTTGTAGCCCTCATAATTAAACTTTATTTAACACTTGTTAAATAAATGTTTTTGTAAAATATTTTGTCTCTAGAGCAACGTAATCATAATATTCGACTTTTAAGCCACATTCACTTTTAAGTCAGATAAACTAAATCAAAAAATGGTTAAGAAAGCAAATAGCTCTCATATCTAAAACGAACAACTCGAAACAAATTATATTTATCAATGTCCAATAAAAATATTATAAACAATTCTTAACATCCTTCATCCGGGGCCGAGTACATGATAGCCTACACTTTCTCCCCATTACAATTGAATTCGGGGAAAAAAGTGAAATCGGGAAAGATTTTTGTGTCGGTACTATATCATGAACCGGTGTGGCCTACTTTCACAATGTATGCTTCCAGGTGAAATATACCGATTTTTATAATCTCTGGATCACAAAAAGTTAAATGGACAACGAAATTTGAATGGGAGCTATATCTAAATCTGCATCGATCTGACCTAATTTCACCACAGATGTTGCTAGTTAAGCTACTATGCCAAATTGCAAGCAAATCGAGAAAAAATATGTAGTTTATAGCGCTGAGAGATTCAAATCGGGAGCTATGTCTAAATATGAACCGTTTTGCTTTAAATAAAATAGAGTTCGTCCTTGGGCCGCAAAACTCACTTGTGCCAATTTTTGTTCAGATCGGGCAATTATTGCGACATGTACTTTGATTACAAGCAGGGTTGCCAGATTATTTTGTACCTCTATCGCCAATTGTCAATTGTAAGAAATCACCAAAAACCGCCAAACTTAAACAACTTCTACAAATTTCATTTTATATTTAGTTCTTGTAAAAATATATAGAATTCAGATATTATATTTGAATTCAATATTTTCAACATTTCATGATAAAGAATTTAAACCTATTTTATTGGTTTTTATTATTTTTTAAAAAAGTTAAAATTTTTCTTATACCGTGACCTAGTTTAGCCAATTCATAATTTCACTTTCAACGCAGGGATTATTGGTTAAAAAACAATTTACATTAAAAAATATACTTTTTCTCCTTTATGAAGCAGTTTCTAATATTGAGTTGTTCTCTTTTTCCCGTTTTCATAGACATTTGTCTCATAATAGAAACAAATATCAATAAAAGCATATAAAGAGTGATTTTTTTGAGGTTAGGATTTTCATGCATTAGTATTTGACAGATCACGTGGGATTTCAGACATGGTGTCAAAGAGAAAGATGCTCAGTATGCTTTGACATTTCATCATGAATCGTCTTACAAACGAACAACGCTTGCAAATTATTGAATTTTATTATCAAAATGCGTGCTCTGTTAAGAAAGTTCATTGCGCTCTTCCATTTTATGGTCAGTTTAACCGACCCACTGAAGCGGCTATTCGGGCTATTGTGACTAAATTTCGCACCAAATTTACATTGTTGGACATTAAACCACCAACACGCTTACGTAGAGTGCGAACTGAAGAAAATATCGCAGCTGTATCGGCCAGTGTTAATGATGACCACCAATTTTCGATTCGTCGCCGTTCGCACCAATTGGGTCTCTGTTACTCAAAAACGTGGAAATGCCAAAATTGGACTAAGCGGATGGACCACCTAAGACGCAGCCGCGGTCAACATTTAAATGAAATTATCTTCAAAAAGTAAATGTCATGGACCAATCTAACGTTTCAAATAAAGAACCGATGAGATTTTGCAAATTTTATGCGTTTTTTTTTTTAAAAAAAGTTATCAAGCTCTTAAAAAATCACCCTTTAGATGTATTTTGAACAAGTAAGGAAAGGCTAAAGTCGGGCGGGGCCGACTATATAATACCCTACACCACTCCCTGCGTATGTACCTCGCTCTGATTACTAAACCCAGGTATTTCATGGGAGCAATTTTATGTAGTTCATACAAATTATATTCATATAATTTATATGCTATAAATTGATTTTTAGTCAAATTTAACGAATATGGTAAATACTATGGTAATTGATCCAATTGTTAACAGTAGTTAACCAAAGTCATACCAAAGTATGGACATATGGGCATCACCCAAACAATTATCATTTCAATTCAATTGGGTAAAAATTGAAATCGGGAAGGATTCTTGCCTCCTGTAAATGTATGTGTTTGACGAAAAATGTTAAATCGGAAAGGACATTTGTATGGGGATATATTAAAACCTGGAACGATGTGACTCGCTTTCACCATGTATGTTTATTGGTGAAATATAATATGTAAAGTTTGGCCAAAATCGGTTAAACATTCGGGAGCAACATTTGTATGAGGGCTATATCTAAATCTGAACCGATCTTACCCTCTTTCATCATAGGTTTTTTAGTTGGATTATAAAATGTTGTGCCAATTTTAAAGAAAATCGGGTACAATATGTCGTTTCTAGAGCGGAAAATGTCAAATCGGGAGCGACATTTGTATGGCGGCTATATCTAAATCTGAACCGATCTTACCCAATTTTTGCATACATGTTTTAGTTCGATTATAAGGTATTCTGCAAAATTTAAAGAAAATCGGGTACAATATGTCTTTTCTAGAGCGGAAAATGTCAAATCGGGAGCGACATTTGTATGGGGGCTATATCTGAATCTGAACCGATCTTACCCAATTTTTGCATACGTGTTTCTAGTTCGATTATAAGATGTTCTGCCAAATTTAAAGAAAATCGGGTACAATATGTCGTTTCCAGAGCGGAAAATGTCAAATCGGGAGCGACATTTGTATGGGGGCTATATCTAAATCTGGACCGATTTCCTCCAAATTCAATACCGATGGTCCTTGTCCAGAAAAAATAAATTCTGCCAAGTTTCATGACAATCGGACAACAATTGCGACCTGTAGAGTGCGAACAAGCTTAGATGGACAGCAGACGGACGGACGGACGGACGGACGGACAGACAGACATCGTTAAATCGACTCAGCTGGTGATTCTAAGCCGATCGGTATACTTAAAGGTGGGTCTAGCTCGACTATTTCTTGGTGTTACAAACATTTGGCACGAAACTAACTTATAATACTCTAGACCACGAAGTGGTGTAGGGTATAAAAAATCGACCAAAAATAGCGATTTCGGTCTACATTTATTACCGATTTTTAATTATTATTATTTCTCAATTCTTAAATGTAAATGTTTTGTTTATAATCGACAGGAATACCCATATTTATACACTCCACGATAGTATTATGTCTTTGTGCATTTGTTTGTAACACCCAAAATGAAGGGAGATAGACCCATTGTTAAGTATACCGATCGGCTTAGAATCACTTTTTGAGTCGATTTAGCAATGTCCGTCTGTCCATCTATTGTTGTAATTGCGATACAGAACGCAATCGTAGCCAGAACCAAACGAAACTTTGCACAACGAAGTTTTTCGGGCCAAGGACGAACGCTATTTAATTAAAAAAAAAATCGGTTCAGATACGATATATCCCATACGAATTTCACTCCCGATTTGACCCTTTTCACTCTAGATACCACATATTCCAACAGATTTTCTTCAAAATTGGCAAAACATCTTATAGTTCAACTAGAAACGCCTGTGGTAAAAATGTGTTAGATCGGTTCAGATTTATATAGCTCCTATACAAATTTCGTTCCCAATTTAAAAAAAAAATTGGCAAAACACCATATATTTCAACTGGAAACACCTGTTGTAAAAATGTGTTAGATCGGTTCAGATTTATATATAGCTCCTATACAAAATTCGCTCCCAATTTGAATTTTTCCGCTTTAAAATCCACATATTTTAATAGATTTTCCTCTAAATTCACAAAACACAATATATTTCAACTGGAAACACTGGTGGTAAAAATGTGTTAGATCGGTTCAGATTTATATATAGCTCCCATACAAATTTCGTTCCCAATTTGAGTTTTTCCGCTCTAGAATCCACATATTTTAACAGATTTTCTTCTAAATGTTAGATCGGTACAGATTTATATATAGCTCCCATACAAATTGTGTTCCCTATTTGAATTTTTCCGCTTTAGAATCTACATATTTTAACAGATTTTCTTCAAAATTGACAAAACATCTTATATTTAAACTAGGAACACCCATGTTGAAAGTGACCCATTTTCACCATCGGTTCAGATTTATATATAGCTCCCATACAAATTTCGTTCCTCCAGAATCCGTTTATTTTCAGAGAAGAATTTTATATTTTTTCAAAACTTCAGCCTCTATCTCTCGCCCCACTTAGGAGATATCCCACATCTCGGATATCAGTCCAGTATTTGCTTATGTTATGATTTGAAGAAACTTATATTTTTGGTTTCTCATAATATGTCCAAAGTTTTATGTCAGTTCTCAGTTATGTCAGTTTGGAGTACCCATCAGTATGCCATATTTCGATTTGAAGGTCCATACCTCGATTGTTTATAACAGAACTGACTATGACTCAGATTTTTCTGAAAATCTCATGTATTAAGAAAAAACATCTTAAATTATTATTTGTATAGTTATACTCATTTCAATTTCCACAAAAATTGAAAATCTTGCAATCATATTTCGCACTTAGTTTAACCTTGTTTGAATGGTCCTCGGGAGTTCTTTAATCCAGTTAAATAATTTATGACCATTCCGGTTGACTGCCACAAACAGTTAATTATTTTTTGTCTCGATTTTACATTTTCTCAAAAAACATTGCAAATCTTTCAGGTTATTTGAAAACCATAGTCTTTCATATTATATAGTTTAATTAAATCGATTTAGTTAAATTTGATTGTTTCCAACAATTTAAGAACCTCTCACAAAACTACACCATATGAAACGCACTTTAAAGAGAATAAAACCGTACACTGTCAACCAAATGACTTGAAAATATTTTCCATGTTTTGTGTAACACAACTTATGAATATTACATGGATTGTGGGGGTGGATGAATTGTAAATAAAGTCAACGTCAATTGCCAACAGACATGAATCGAAGAGAAAATCACATAAAACCCAAATCGTAAACATTACGTACATATTGGCTTTTCCTTTCGCCCCTGCCGACTACACGGCAATGCCTTGTTTGTCAACCCCTGGCATACTCGCTTCTGTACTCGTACAACAAAATCAGTTTTGTCCTTAATTTAAACCGCAGCACGGTACTCACTATTCACTTACCATATTTCCAATTGAATTCAGTTACATGGCAACAAGGTGGTGTAACAACGTATGTAACAGTGATTGCGACCCGAGGGTTGGTTAAAACAAAAGTTCTTGTTGTTTTTTTACAACAGATTTTACAGAACTGATAACGAGCCATCAAACCGTTTAGCACCGAAAGGGGGATGTGGCAAACCGGAAACGAGCAAACAGGGAGTCAGACACACTTCATGTGGGATTTGTAGGTTGGGTTCGTTTGTTAGGATTTAATCAGAGAAATACACATTTCATTATGACATTTATTGCAGTTGTGCCAACCACAACTGTTATAATTTAATATTTTCTATATGTCTGCAGTGAGGTTTACCCTTGTCACTCACCTTGGTTCTTGGGGTGGTGTCGGAAACATCCCTCTAATTTCATGGGTGTAAAATAGATAAATTGTTGAAAACGTTGTAATCAATTATTACCCATAACAGCGTTTTTCTGTCTCGCAATCAGCCATTGACAAATATATTTATTATCATGTTGGTCTAACTTGTTTTTTACCAAACATTTTTTTGTTATATTTTTATTGCGATTTTACGAAAAAACACATCTGGCATGACTTTCTACTGCAAAAATGAATTTGTCGGGCTAAATGGAAAAATTGCACATACACATGTTTGACTTTCTTTTACTGACATAAAATGAATTTGTTCCAAACATATGTCCGCTCTTAAATTACTCTTTCGGCGCACTACACTTTTTGTCCGTATTAAATGATATTTATCTTCCTACCCTTTTGTGTGGGGGTAAAACAAGTATAGGAGGAAATTTTATTTGCAGAGTTGTAATTTCCACAAAAATTTTAAATTCTGCTGACTAGTATGTATATGCAAATCATTGTAAATACAAATCAAGTCAAGAAGCTTATCTGGGTATCAGCCTACTCATATTCTTAAGGACTAGTCATAAACTGACTATGACTCCTTTTTATATGAGCTATCCTTGTCTAACTGTGTAATACTTTAGGAATAAGAGAACCGAGGAGAAAGGAATAATAATAAACAATTAAGAAAAGGCTAAAGTCGGACGGGGCCAACTCTATGATACACTCCACTTTCTATCCGAATACTATTCAATTCGGCGAAAAAGTGAGAAGGGAAGGTTTTTTGTATCCTGTAAATGTATGTGTTTGACAAAAAATGTTAAATCGGAAAGGACATTTGTATGAGTATATATTGAAACCTGGAACGAAATATGTGAAATATAAAGTGTATAGTTTGGCCAAAATCGGTTAAACTTTTGGGAGCAACATTTGTATTTGAGCTATATTTAAATCTGAACCGATCTTACTCACTTTCACCATTGTTTTGTTTAGTTGGACTATAAGATGTTGTGCCAATTTTAAAGAAAATCGGGCACAATATGTGGTTTCTATTGCGCAAAAGTCAAATCGAAAGCGACATTTGTATGGGGGCTATATCTAAATCTGAAACGATCTAGCCCAACTAGTTGTGCCATTTCATGTGGCATTTAAAGCGGAAAAAGTCAAATCAGGAGCGACATTTATATGGGGGCTATATATAAATCTGAACCGATTTGACCTATTTTCACCATAGATGTTCCTAGTTTAAATATAAGATGTTTTGCCAAATCTGAAGACGATCTGATACAATATGTGGTATCTAGAGTGGAAAAAGTCAAATCGGGAGCGAAATTTGTATGGGAGCTATATATAAATCTGAACCGATCTGACCTATATTCACCATGGGTGTTTCCAGTGGAAATATAAGATGTTTTACCAAATCTGAAGACAATCTGATACAATATGTGGTTTCTAGAGCGGAAAAAGTCAAATCGGGAGCGAAATTTGTATGGGAGCTATATATAAATCTGAACCGATCTAACACATTTTTACCACAGGTGTTCCTAGTTGAAATATAAGATGTTTTGCCAATTTTAAAGAAAATCTGTTGTAATATGTGGTATCTAGAGTGAAAAGAGTCAAATCGGGATTGAAATTCGTATGGGGGCTATATCTAAATCTGAACCGATTTTCTTCAAATTAAATAGCGTTCGTCCTTGTCCCGAAAAACTGAATTGTGCAAAGTTTCATTTAGTTATGTCTACAATTGCGACCTGTATCGTGATTACAAGAATAGATGGACAGACGGACATTGCTAAATCGACTCAAAAAGTGATTCTAAGTCGATCGGTATAATTAACAATGGGTCTAACTCATTTCCTTTTGGGTGTTACAAACAAATGCACAAAGACATAATACTCTCGTGAAGTGTATAAAAATGAAGCTAAAACGATCGTGTTTTATTTTTCCATTACAGATTTTTGCATAAGGTTTATTTAAATGTTGGTAGAGGATGAAAACATATTAAACTACATATATTTTCAAAATTTCCCGGGATAACGGTAATTATCAAAATACTCTTATTGACTATTTTGAGCGCTAATATAATATTACTTTATAAATGGAAAACCATAGATCTATTTCAAATTTATATAATTACATTTCTGAAAATAGTGAACATTTGTGAACAAGGTGGTTTTTTTATTACAAACAAAACTAAAGGGTGATTTTTTAAAAGCTATAGGAAAGTTTTTCAAAAAAAAAAAAACATAAAATTCAGAAAGATGCATGAAATCTTTATTTGAATCGATAGTACGGTCCATACAATTTAATGATTGAAGATTATTTCATGCAAATGTTGACCGTGACTGCGCCTCAAATGCTCCATCCGCTTAGTCCAATTTTGGCATTTCCACGTTTTTGAGAAACAGAGTCCCAAATTGCTGCGAACGGCAACGAATCGATAACTGATGGTCATCATTAACACTGGCCGATACAGCTGCGATATTTTCTTCAGTTCGCACTCTACGTAAGCGTGTTGGTGGTTTAATGTCCAACAATGTAAATTTGGGGCGAAATTTAGTCACAATAGCCCGAATAGCCGCTTCAGTGGGTCGATTAAACTCACCATAAAATGGAAGCGCGCGATGAACTTTCTTAACAGAGCACGCATTTTGATAATAAAATTCAATAGCTTGAAAGCGTTGTTGGTTTGTAAGACGATTCATGGTTAAATTATAGACCAAACTGAAGATGTTTGACAGTGAAACAAAACACGAAACGTGCGTCAGCTGTTTAAACCAGTGTCGCCAAAAAGATAATAGCTAAAAAATCACCATTTAGCTTAAATTCGCTGAGTAACCAATTTGGGGAAACCCAGTTAGGGTTTCACTTTATCATGAAAGTAATTTAAATCTATAATAGTTAAGTAAAGGAAAGGAAATATTCCATCTCGTTTAACATTATTGCATAATTCATCATAGACACAATAAACTAGAAATGATTATTGAAGCAGTGGAATAAAAACTTTTTGTGAGGTTATTTGTAGGATCTTTGTTAAACAAAAATATCATATCATACTATATGTATATAGTATAAACTATTCTGTCAAGTTGAAAATAGAAATATAAAGTAAGGTATATTTAAATAACACCAATTTGTAAGGAAGTAATGACTGTACATTTTCAATGTTTTTATTTTTTACGATTCTGCTCACTTTTGTTGGAATATTTCTATGACGCATTGATAAATAAGCAATCAATTTGATTTCACAAGTTCGAATATTTTCCCCGTGTTTTTGGTAAATATGTTCGTTTCTAGACGAACGCATCTTCTAAATTAAAGACGTCTCAGATAGACTAGTTGGTTGAATACAAATACAAGTTCTTTGTTTCTTTAATCATTTTTTAGTCTCGTGTAGGTGTCAGTCACTAGTGCCTGCAACTTAAAAGTCTAATTTACGACGCCTCCAATTCTCACGATTCCTTCGTCTAGAAAAAAATATTAAAACATATATTTATAATTTGTCACTATTTAAAATACCATTTACTAAAAGTAGACATTTTAAACCATATTGAATTATTTTTCCTCGGGAATTCCCTGGAAATGAAAAAAGACCCGAGAGCACTAAACCCTAATCTGACGCGGCAATTTTTATTTAAACGGCAATGTTAAGTAACAAAGTTATCAAATTTCGAGTAAATCTAATCCACAGACAATGCGTGAGAAAGAATTACATCAAAGAGCGGAAAAAGTCAAATCAAGAGCGAAATTTGTATGGGATCTATATACAAATCTGAACTATGTTACCCACATTCACAATCGAATGAAATATAAAGCCATGTGTCAAATTTGAAGAAAATCGGTTAACATAAGTCGTTTCTAGAGTGAAAAGAGTCAGAAATGGTAGACAAAGCTGAATTTGCCGATTTTTAAAAATGAAAAGTAAACAATAGGGTGTATCGTAAATGAAGTATTTTTGTCATAAGGTATTTATACACTCCACGAGAGTATTATGTCTTTGTGCATTTGTTTGTAACGCCCAAAAGGAAACGAGTTAGACCCATTGTTAATTATACCGATCGACTTAGAATCACTTTTTGAGTCGATTTAGCAATGTCCGTCCGTCCGTCCGTCTGTCCATATATTCTTGTAATCACGACATAACTAAATGAAACTTTGCACAACGAAGTTTTTCGGGACAAGGACGAACGCTTTTTAATTTGAAGAAAATCGGTTAAGATTTAGATATAGCCCCCATACGAATTTCAATCCCGATTTGACTCTTTTCACTCTAGATACCACATATTACAACAGATTTTCTTTAAAATTGGCAAAACATCTTATATTTCAACTAGAAACACCTGTGGTAAAAATGTGTTAGATCGGTTCAGATTTATATATAGCTCCCATACAAATTTCGCTTCCGATTTGACTTTTTCCGCTCTAGAAACCACATATTGTATCAGATTGTCTTCAGATTTGGCAAAACATCTTATAAAGCGTGATTTTTTAAGAGCTTGATAACTTTTTTAAAAAAAAAAACGCATAAAATTTGCAAAATCTCATCGGTTCTTTATTTGAAACGTTAGATTGGTCCATGACATTTACTTTTTGAAGATAATTTCATTTAAATGTTGACCGCGGCTGCGTCTTAGGTGGTCCATCCGCTTAGTCCAATTTTGGCATTTCCACGTTTTTGAGTAACAGAGACCCAATTGGTGCGAACGGCGACGAATCGAAAATTGGTGGTCATCATTAACACTGGCCGATACATCATTAACACTGGCCGATTCGCACTCTACGTAAGCGTGTTGGTGGTTTAATGTCCAACAATGTAAATTTGGTGCGAAATGTAGTCACAATAGCCCGAATAGCCGCTTCAGTGGGTCGATTAAACTAACCATAAAATGGAAGCGCGCAATGAACTTTCTTAACAGAGCACGCATTTTGATAATAAAATTCAATAATTTGCAAGCGTTGTTCGTTTGTAAGACGATTCATGATGAAATGTCAAAGCATACTGAGCATCTTTTCTTTGACACCATGTCTGAAATCCCACGTGATCTGTCAAATACTAATGCATGAAAATCCTAACCTCAAAAAAATCACTCTTTATTTAAACTAAGAACACCTATGGCGAAAATAGGTCAAATCGGTTCAGATTTAGATATAGCCCCCATACAAATGTCGCTCCCGATTTGACTTTTTCCGCTTTAAATGCCACATATTGTACTCGATTTTCTTTAAATTTGGCACAACAACTAGAAATACCTATGCTGAAATTGGGTAAGATCGGTTCAGATTTAGATATAGCCCCCATACAAATGTCGCTTTCGATTTGACTTTTGCGCAATAGAAACCACATATTGTGCCCGATTTTCTTTAAAATTGGCACAACATCTTATAGTCCAACTAAACAAAACTATGGTGAAAGTGGATAAGATCGGTTCAGATTTAAATATAGCCCAAACACAAATGTTGCTCCCAAAAGTTTAACCGATATTGTCCAAACTATACACTTTATATTTCACCTATTTCGTACCAGGTTTCAATATGTCCTCATACAAAAGTCCTTTCCGATTTAACATTTTTTGTCAAACATATACATTTACAGGATACAAAAATCCTTCCCGTATTCACTTTTTCACCGAATTGAATTGTATTCAGATAGAAAGTCATAGAGTCGGCCCGCCCGACTTTAGCCTTTCCTTACTTGTTTTAATTCTAAAATTGCATATATATTTTTTGTCGTAATGGTTCGTACGGTAAGATAACACATTATTTTTAACAACAGTGGGTATACAACAAAATGACTCCATAATGTCTCGGAAACCATAAGAGGTAGGGACCTGGCGATTTGACAGATCGATAGATCTAAAAGAAATATCCAGAAATATCTCATTTTTTCGATTTTGTGATATACGTGAAGATAGCGTCGGAGCGACGGTATAGAAAACGTACAAATTTGGGAAATATTCATTAAAATCGCAGAGAAAGGCCAAAGTGTGTGTGATCGATTCACAAGAAATTACTCATATACTAGGTTGGTCACATCGGTCCGTGATTAGGACACATACAAACATCATTTTCGTTTTTACTTTTTTCATCGAAATTCATTGGATTAGGGTAGGAAGTAGATTGTGTCATATAGTTTGTCCCGCCCATCTTTTGCCTTCCATTACTTATATAATTTAACTCAATATCCATGAGCTTGCTTGAATACTTAGTATTTGTTATATGGTAATAATAGTTTTGTTAAATATTTATATATGACGTTTTTGCATCTATAATTTATAGAACACATATTTGCCTTTATTATGATTTTTAGCCAATGACGGACTCCATCAAAAGGATTTGCAGCGATTGCTCAACAAAACGCCCGAACTCTTTATGTTATAAGTTACCTCAGACGAATGAGAACAACATCTCACTTTTAGAATATCAGTCAAAAGCTATCGCACCATTTTTCGATGAATACATTGGAATGTTTTCATAAACGCGATTTCGAAAATATATGAGTTATGCCCTTTTAGAATTAAGGTATTTGTATTTATTGTGTATTCAGTACTCCTATCCCGTGACATAGACTACGTATTAGTAATACATTCCAAAAGGAAGGAAGGAATTGCTCGGTTGATGACTAATTGTCATGAAAAATTTCTGTAAATAGTTCTGTGTCGTACAACTATTTAATACATATGATAACTTTGATGATATTCCATCTATTTATGTTTATGGAAAGCAATTTTTATTTTGGTATTCATTGCCAATAGATTTGCATTCGTTTTATTGAAATTTCTCACAAAATATTGATGACTATTTAGTTGATTTATGTATGTACAAATGAATTTGTAACATTTATTCTATTTCTTCTGTCCCATTAAATATTGATCAATATTTTATATTTATTTCACTTTCATAATAGTCTAGACGCATTTGTGCTTTGATGTTGTTGTTGAAGAGAAGCCAGCCCAAGGGGGTAAGAACTTTTAAACGTTTTTTCGCTCTTGCGTTTTCATTTTTTATGAGCTGCTGTCTATAAAATTCTTTATGAAACTTTGACATTTCTGCAGAACGCAGTACTTTTTTACAAGTATTTTATGACCAAAGATTACATTTAATGAGTTTCGGGAAACTTTTATTACTTTCTTTGGCACATGAACGAAAGTGAAAGGCGGGCGAATTAATATTTCTTTTTTGCTTTGGCTCGTAAATCTATAAACATTTTCGTGTTGCCCATGTTTTGCAAACGTGTATAACCAATATTTAGAATCAATTGATGGGGAGAAATCAATCAACTACTTTTGAGAGGGGTGTGTGTGAGAATGAGAATGTAGGTGATTGATGGAAACTGATTCCAATAAAATGGACTCTCATCAAGTAATTTCTATGTTTCCCATAAATGGCGCCTAAAATGGAGTAGGGCGAATAAATGGATACGAATGGATGTATTCGTCAGTACAAGCAGGTCATTTATATTTAAGGCTTTATGTGTGAAATTCTATCAGAAATGACTTTAAAGAATTATTCTGTAAAATTCGGATTGATTGTAGGTATGTACATTAGAGCGTACCAGGTTACAAGTAAAAAAAAAAAAAGTTCGCCGTACACCTTCGAATATGAAGTATTATTGAAAGGTAGTTTCAAAAAATTTTTTTTTATTTTTTTATGCCGAACGTAGGGGTCGCGCTTTTACATTTTTCTATATAACTTCTGCATTTATAAACGGATTTTAAAGTGTGATACATCGATGTTTTTGTCCGATTTTTTTGTCTTTGAAGTCATTGAGCTCAAACATGATTCATGATTTTATGCGAGCTTTAATTTTCGATTATTAGAGTGGTACATTAGGGTAGTAGCAACTGAGAAATGATGGGTAAGTACCAGAAGGGGGTGCTTGAGCTCAATGACTTCAAAGACAAAAAAATCGGCCTCGTCGAGACAAAAACATCGATGTATCACACTTTAAAATCCGTTTATAAATACAAGTTATATAGAAAAATGTAAAAGCGCGACCCCTACGTTCGGCATAAAAAAATAAAAATTTTTTTTTGAAACTACCTTTCAATAATACTTCATATTCGAAGGTGTACGGCGAACTTTTTTTTTGAGGTACGCCCTAATGTACATATGTGTAGGAAAAAAGTGATATGACAAATTTCAAAATCCTACAATAATGGTTGTGGTGACAAAAGAGAAACATTAAAAGTGTTTGTACTTTAAAAATATTTGCATGGGAGACATGTAATCCTTAATTCCTGATATTCAGTATAATTATGTTTTGAAAATGGTTTCGCTGAAAAAACCTCCACTGTACGAATTTTGTATGAATATATTTTAGAATTCGGTTCGCACTAACGTCTTTATTGATGATGTTCTCTAGTTGATCAAATGTTGCTGGAATGTTGTTATAAACCGGTTAGTTAATGTAGTCTTAGAATATTAAATCCCAATCAATGCTTTCTGGGCAAATTTCGTGTCAGCTGTTTTGTGGAGCAGGCAACTAGAAGTAGTTTGGATGTAATCTGGTGCCATCCAAACAAGTGAGAAAAGGCTAAAGTCGGGCGGGGCCGACTATATGATACACTCCACTTTCTATCCGAATACAATTCAATTCGGTAGAAAATTGAAAACGGGAAGAATTTTTGTATATTTCCTGATATGACCTGACCCAATTTGTCAAATCGAGAAGAATGTTTGTATCGGGGCTATATCCAAGCATGGAATGTGACCCACTTACACAATATGTTCTTCTAGTTCTCTGAAAATAAGTGGTTTCTGGGTCGGAAAAAGTCAATCCGGGAGCGAAATTTGTATGGGAGCTATATATAAATCTGAACCGATCTGACCCATTTTTACCATGGGTGTTTCTAGTGGAAACATAAATATATATTAAACATATAAATATGAAGAAGATCTGTTAAAATATGTGGTTTCTAGAGCAGAAAAAGTCAAATCAGGAGCGAAATTTGAATGGGAGCTATATATAAATCTGAACCGATCTGAACTATTTTCACCATAGGTGTTTCTAGTTTAAATATAAGATGTTTTGCCAAATCTGAAGACAATCTGATACAATATGTGGTTTATAGAAAAAGACAATTCGGGAGCGAAATTTGTATGGGAGCTATATATAAATCTGAACGGATCTAACACATTTTTACCACAGAAGTTTCTAGTTGAAATGTAAGATGTGTCGCCAATTTTGAAGAATATCTGTTAAAATATGTGGTATCTAGAGTGAAAAGAGTCAAATCGGGAGTGAAATTCGTATGGGGGCTATATCTAAATCTGAACCGATATTCTTCAAATTAAATAGCGTTCGTCCTTGTGCCGAAAAACTTCGTTGTGCAAAGTTTAATTTGGTTCTGTCTACAAGTGCGACCTGTATCGTGATTACAAGAATAGATGGACTGACAGACGGACATTGCTAAATTGATTCAAAAAGTGATCCTATGTCGATCGGTATAATTAACAATGGGTCTATCTCCCTTCCTTTTGGGTGTTACAAACAAATGCACAAAGACATAGTACTCTCGTGGAGTGTATAAAAATAAGAAAATCGTATGGCGACCAGCTTAAGGGTTGAAGATAGGAGATAGGTATGCTCATAGATATGCTCGCGGCCTTTTTGGACCAGCAAGAGCGTAGGCAACAAATTTTATAAAAAAAGTATTTTTTATATGGGAGCAACCCGCCCCCCCCCCCCTAGCGAGTGGCGGTAGGGGGTATGTGTGTTAGGGGGGCGAATCCGAGACAGTTTTGGCTCGATGAGCGCCCACTTATATTCACCCCACCACCCTATTTTTTAGCTCATGTAGTTTTTTTCCTAATCTCACAAAATTAGGGGTTCTAGCATATCAAAATCGAAAAGTCGTACACTATACCACCCCTAATGTGTATCGATCGAATTTCTTAATGTCGACCATCCTGTGCCTCTAAGCTGCTCCAGGTTATTTAATATCGACCCCGAAAGGTGACGGGCACTCAGCGTCTAAAATGGGGGGCAATGACAAATGCTGGGCAATGTTCCACCATTTCGGTATCCTCTCCGAGTCCGATCACCCCATACATCATCAGGGGTAAATGTCCATCGTGCTACTCACTTCAATTTTATTCAACCTCATCAGCCGCCAGGTTTCGCTCTCATTGAGCACGTCCCATAAAACGTTGGTCCCATTTTAGTTTATGGAATGAAGTTGCCTATTTTCCCAGCTTAATTTTCGTCCCTTGGAAAGGTTTAGCGCCTTCCATGTCGACCGATTTGAGGGTAGGTCCTCTTCTGCCACTTCATCAGCTCTCTCGTTACAGAACTAATTCAGAAAAAAATATTTGGCACCACTGTGCGAACGTGCAAACAGATTTATTGATCGATTAAACCGATTCGGAAAGTACATCTAAGTCGATCGGTATAATAAACGATTTGTTTGTGTTACAAAAAAACAATAGCCTGATGGAGGGTATACAAATGACAAATGAGACCTCAGACACGACAAAGTTCCGGTATTTCTGCTAAACATCCCTTTACGTTTAGCATTGGAAATTCGCTATAAATTTAACTTTTTCCACCATCGAAGAAATATATTAAATAACATGGGCTGGGTTAAGGAAGAAGTTGCTACAGAAAAAAACAAATATGAGCTCATACCAATTTTCCTATCATTTAAAGAAGCCATATATGTATTACTTGCAATTGATCTTGATTAAAGTTGTCGCATAACGTTATTTTCCACTGTTCCATGTTCTCATTTAAAATATCATATTAATGTCTCTCCTGATTTGACATCTTCATACTCTTGTCGCCTTAAGTTCTTTTGGGTTATTGCTAGGCCCAAGAGAAGACTTATAAAATGACCATAGATTGAATTCAGTAATCATAAAAATATCCCTCACTTCAGAACCCACAACTCTTGGGAAAAATCATGGTTATTCGAGTAATGACATTCTGACTTATTTGGCGTCGGATTAACCTAATATATATGTTCTATAAGAATAACATTAGCAGTGTGTATCTTGGTTTAAACAATAGGTCCGCTTCAGTCAGTATAAAATTACACCACGTTCAGCTCCTTGATTTTCCTGTGTCAGCTATTACTTATTCCGAGTAGAAGTTGAATTATTCTGCGGTGGCCCACTAAACCTCATCACCAGAATATCTATTACTCCACAGTTACACCATACTACATTACCTCATACATACATGCGCTTTACTATAAATTATGACGTGAAATTCACCGATTAAAAGCATAAGTCTTAAGTTATTATAATTTCGACTGCATTCTTTCCACATAAATGCCAACTTAATTAAATAATTCACCCTCCCCGTGCTGTTCACCCTACACGTGGAATTATGGTTTCTAAAGCTCAAACAAATCACTTATGATCCCCGATAAGAGCTATAAATTTCACCACCACCATCTCCCACCAAAGAAACTGCAACCTAAGTCCTACAAGCACTGGAAAATGTCATATATCCTTTAAAGCCATATATAACGCGAGTTGCGTATAATTTTCACATTTGAAAAGTAAGTCGTTGGCATTTTGGCGGCAAATACAAAAAACACATTCTACAATCCACCCCTAGAGGGGTGGAAGGAAGTATCTCCACAAATCATTCCTTGTTGCAATAATTCCATATCAAATAAAAATATTGAAATGTTTTGAACGATTGTTGGCGCAAAAATCCCACCGACTGTTGAGGACTGAGTTTGAGTTAGGAATTTCTATTGCAGTGAGAATATTGAAATAATTACGAACAATTGTTGGCAAATGTTGCCATGCAAACAATTTACGTCAAATTAATTCCATTTAAGCGGGATTAAAAGAAATTGAATGGCAAGGAAGTGGGGACCAGAACGCTAGAACAGCCTTATGTCTGTTTGACACGAGCGGTTGGAAAATTGCTGAAAATTCTGCATGTTTTGTGTACTGGCTTTAGGGCAATCATGAACAACAACACAGATGCGATAAATTGTAGTGTTAAGGATTTTGGAAAATTAAATTTATTGTTTAAGTCATTATTGTGGGTTTGTGCGAAGGACTCGAATAACAGAATAACAGGGAGGGCGTATTGCACAGATGCGTTAATTATTATTAAGGGATGATTTCACTTCTATAGATCTTAAATATATAAATAATAGCATTAATAATACTCACTGTCGAGCTGATACTTCTAAAGAATCTATGAATTGTAGGATTAAATTATATCTGAAATCTGCCAACAACCAAAGACATGAAGGCGGTATGCAAAGTTCGTATTCGTAAGGGAAGAACCTTGTGCAACCTTTCCCTTATGCTTAAATTAAATTTGTCAAGTCATTTGGTTGATTTAACATAATAAAATCATTATACTACACTGAAAGAAATATCTTCATAATATTTAAAATTTGATTAAAAAGTCGCCAATGAAGACATGTTTCAGAGCTTTATTGGCGTTTTTGAAGCACCTTTCATAGAATTTCTGAAAACTTTCTTAATTACTTAATCGGCTATTATAGAACATCGGTTCCTTTAGCCGAACATTGAAAAAATTTCCAAGTGCTTCGATCTACTGCGCTTTCTTTCCAAGTTGTGACACCAAGTTTCGATATGTTTTCCTCCACCTGATCTGTCCATAGGAGTTTTGACCTTACCCTTCTGCGTGAATCGTCACCAGGTTAGTATTCAAATGACTTTTTAATTGAATCATTTTCATTCATTCTCACAACATGACCTCTCCAACGTAATCACTGTAGTTTAATACGCTTAACTATGTCGATTTCTGCATATAGCTCATGCAGCTTGTGGTTCATACGGCACCGATTCGACTTTCTCAAAAATGTGCAATTACTGCTCGCAATGTTTGACATTAAATATATGTCTAGTGTTTGGCGAAACCTACAAGTAAGTTATTTAACAAGTCATTAATTTCCAGGAAATTAATCATAAAAATGTGTAATTTGCGTGATTCTGTACATAACCCTAGAATATCGTTCCCTAAATATAACAATAGCCTATAATTTTTGGGGGGTGTATATTGCGGCACACATCATATTATACCCTCCACCTCCAGGATGGGGGTATACTTACTTTGTCATTCCGTTTGTAACACCTTGAAATATCGACCTGAAACCCTATAAAGTATATATATATATTCTTGATCGTCATAAAATTCTAAGATCTAGCCATGTCCGACCGTCCGTCTGTCCGTCTGTTGAAAGCACGCTAGCATCTAAACGAAAGGAGCTAGAACGTTCAAATTTTCCACAAATGCGTCTTATAGTCGTAGATTGAAATGGGTCGAAATCGTCCCAAAGGGAAATTTTTCCCACACAAGGACTAAAAATACCCATAATAATCCCTAATATTTTAGCGTATTTAAGCATGTTTTTTGAATATGCCTGTTTATATTTGCTTGATATTTGGTATGCGCATTCCCCTTATAGCACCATAAAGTGATTCTTATTTGTAGGGGTGAAATGGAGCAAAAAAGGGATAAAAATGGTACATATTAAACGACAACAGCTAGAAACACGAAATTCGGTGTGTACATTCCTCTAATTGAGTAGATACATAATATAAAAGTATTTTTTCCAAATTCGTACTTTTAAGGGGTCAACTAGGAATAGAGGGATAAAAATGGTACCAACCAAACGTCTGTACCTAGAATAATGAAATTCGGTGTATACATTCCTCTGATTGCATAGATAAGTAAAATACACGGAATTTTCAAATTTCGTACTTTTTGGGGTTAAAATGAAAAAAGGGGATAAAAATAGTACCAATCTAATGACCGCAGCTACAGTCATGAAATTCGGAGTATACATTCCTCTGAGTGTGTAGACACGGAAAATAAACTGATTTTTCGAAATTCGTACTTTTTGGGGTTAAAATGAAAAAAAGGGGATAAAAATAGTACCAATCAAATGACCGCAGCTAGAGTCATGAAATTCGTAGTATACATTCCTCTGACTGCGTAAACACGGAAAATAGACGAATTTTTCGAAATTAGTACTTTCAAGGGATACAATGGTACAGAGGGATAAAATAGTACCAACCAAACGACCACAGCTAAAATGATGAAATTCTAATTGCGTAGAAACGTCAAGGGGGTAAAAATGGTACCAACCAAATGGGCGCAGCTGGGATCATGGAATTCGGTGTATATATTCCTCTGTCTGCATAGACACGCAAAATAATAAAAAAAAGTTTTTTTTAAAATTCGTACTTTTTCTTTTACAGAAAAATTGGTTGAATCATGAAGTTAGGTTATTTTGCACTATGTACGTCTGATAATGGATTTTCAAAATTTGTACTTTTGGAATTAAAATAGAATGGAAATACAACCAACCCACTATCTACCAATATTTATGGCTTTGAAAATATTTTTGAAAATATAAATATAAGAATATTTATTTTTTGAATTGATGTATTGGTAGCATTACCTTATAAGCGTGGTTTGAAATAATTGAAATATTATATTTATTTATAAAATTAATGTTTCAATATTTCTATTTGTTTTGGTTTGGTTATATTAAAAAAATTATATTTTCCTGTAAAATTACTGCACTTCTACGAAAACCGACAACCTCTGTGGAATGCAATCCATGGGGGTGGGTATAATAAGTTCGGCCCGGCCGAACTTAAAGCCTTTTTTATACCCTACACCACTTCGTGGTCTAGGGTATTATAAGTTAGTTTCGCGCCAAATGTTTGTAACACCAAGAAATAATTGAGCTAGACCCACCTTTAAGAATACGGATCGGCTTAGAATCGCCAGCTGAGTTGATTTAACGATGTCTGTCTGTCCGTCCGTCCGTCTGCTGTCCATCTAAGCTTGTTCGCACTCTACAGGTCGCAATTGTTGTCCGATTGTCATGAAACTTGGCAGAAGTTATTTTTTCTGGCCAAGGACCATTGGTATTGAATTTGGAGGAAATCGGTTCAGATTTAGATATAGCCCCCATACAAATGTCGGCCCCGATTTGACATTTTCCGCTCTAGAAACCACATATTGTACCCGATTTTCTTTAAATTTGGTACAACATCTTATAATCTGACTAGAAACACCTATGCCGAAATTGGGTAAGATCGGTTCAGATTTAGATATAGCCCCCATACAAATGTCGGTCCCAATTTCACTTTTTCCGCTTTAGAAAGCACATATTGTACCCGATTTTCTTTAAATTTTGCAGAACATCTTATAATCAAACTAGAAACACGTATGCAAAAATTGGGTAAGATCGGTTCAGATTTAGATATAGCCCCCATACAAATGTCGCTCCCGATTTGACATTTTCCGTTCTAGAAACGACATATTGTACCCGGTTTTCTTTAAATTTTGCAGAACATCTTATAATCCAACTAGAAACACGTATGCAAAAATTGGGTAAGATCGGTTCAGATTTAGATATAGCCCCCATACAAATGTCGCTCCCGATTTGACATTTTCCGCTCTAGAAACGACATATTCTACCCGGTTTTCTTCAAATTTTGCAGAACATCTTATAATCGAACTAGAAACACGTATGCAAAAATTGGGTAAGATCGGTTCAGATTTAGATATAGCCCCCATACAAATGTCGCTCCCGAATTCACTTTTTCCGCTTTAGAAACCACATATTGTACCCGATTTTCTTTAAAATTGGCACAACATTTTATAATCGAACTAGAAACACCTACGCTGAAAGTGGGTATGATCGGTTCAGATTTAGATATAGCCCCCATACAAATGTCACTCCCGATTTGAATTTTCCGCTCTAAAATCCAGATATTGTACCCGTTTTTCTTTAAAATTGGCACAACATCTTATAATCCAACTAAAAACCAATGGTGAAAGTGGGTAAGATCGGTTCAGATTTAGATATAGCCCTCATACAAATGTTGCTCCCGAATGTTTAACCGATTTTGTCCAAATTTTACACATTATATTTCACCAATAAACAGACATGGTGAAAGCGCGTCACATCGTTCCTGGTTTCAATATACCCCCATACAAATGTCCTTTCCGATTTAACATTTTTTGTCAAACACATACATTTACAGGATGCAAAAATCCTTCCCGATTTCAATTTTTACCGAATTGAATTGCAATGAGAATTGTTTGGGTGATGCCCATATGTCCATACTTTGGTATGACTTTGGTATACTACTGTATAATTTGTATTTGTCTGTAGGACAATTGGATCAATTACCATATTATTTACCATATTCGTTAAATTTGACTAAAGATGAATTTATAGCATATACATTATATTAATATAATTTATATAATTTGTATGAGCTACATAAAATTGTTCCCATGAAATACCTGGGTTTTGTAATCAAAGTGAGGTACATACGCAGGGAGTGGTGTAGGGTATTATATAGTCGGCCCCGCCCGACTTTAGCCTTTCCTTACTTGTTACTTGTTTTTATTGTGGATTTTTCTACGAATAGAATCTAAAGTTCCATTCAAAATACAAGTTTTATTTATGAAGAATTTGCATGAAGTATCTGATACAATATTTTATTTTGTATGGTATACATTATTTTATTCGAAAATTATACCCTGTATTGTAATAAACATATCTAAGAAATCATTCATTCAGAAATCGAACCGTCAGTCGGCCAAATCTTCCGATTTCGGACCGACATTGTTACGAAAAACGTATAAAGTCGTTGACACGAAGTCGGGCCGACGTTGCTGAGAGAAGTCTGATGTTTTTGCCGACACGTCGTACCGATGTCTGACCGACTTCTGAACCCAATTCGGGGGAAATTCTGATGGTAAATTCGATTCGTCGTACTGATGTAAAGTCAGAAGAAATTCTGATGTTTCTGCAGACCTGTCGTAACGACATCGGACCGACTTCTGAAGTAATGCCTGAAGTATTAAATATCATTTCACGGATTGTGTGAAATATTATATGATATTTAAATATTCACGGGGACTAAAATAAAATAAAAATTTGCAGTATCTGAGAAACAAGAATGGGAAGATGATAAACCTAAAGTCTGATTTTTATAGTGGCTTCATTCTGCTATATATGATTGAATTTACACTTGTTTTTCGTCGTTCTCATGCCCAAGAATTATTTGCCGTTTTAGTTCGGATGACAAATTTTTTAGCTGAAGAAATTCTAATTTATGATGAATTGATGTTAAGTTTTTGTATATTCCTGCATAAATAGACCTCAGCAGTCGATCAGAAATCATTCCGAATTCGTTCAGACCTATTCGGAACAAAATAAATAAAATTTCCTTCGACGAGTCGTACAGACTCTTCTGTACGAAGTTGGTATGAATATGTCTGAAGAGTTCAGAGAATGTGCAGACATTGTGACGGAACTAATAATAAAACTGAAATAATCAACAAAAAACCTACGATAAAAGTCCTAAATTAATACGCGTTTTGGGGGCTTTCCCATTTCATTTTGGAATATTGAAATTCGTTAACTGACTTCTCTTATTTGCTGACATTTTTTCAAGATGTTGACACTTTGAAAATGTGAAACTTTTAAACTTCCTCAGGAAATGCCCATATAAAACAATGAAAGAAAAATAAAAAATACGTTTCTGGTTAGATTCCCACGATCCCTCTTTTTCCCTATGAAATCCCGCCAAATCCCGCTCTTTGAAGTCATATATCCCTCTTTTTACTCAAATTGAGATGGTCACGTTTATGATGCCAACATTCAGAACCAACATTTTCAAACTCTTTACAGAAAAATGAGCGCTACGCGCTTTTCAGCTGTTATTATAAAAACACACAAAAATTACTATAAAAGTACAATAATTTGACCAATAAGTTAATCTAAGACAAGAGAAACAATTTATATTAAAAGTACTTTCAAGGGAATTTCAGAAAAAATGGACAAAAATAAAACACACAAAAATACAAGAGAAAACATGAATTTTGGGGGTGTTTTCTGTAGCGTTTAGTTCGCAGACGATTTGTCCAATTGACAACATATTTTGGAAATCATCGTTAAATAATTCATTAATTCAATTACTTGTGTGGACCGTGACACAGCCTACTGTGCACACATGAATATGTCACGTTTTGAATGACTTTTCAAATATATTCGAAAATGGAAAATAATTATACTTTTTCAATATCTTTCAATTCAACGTAATTTGTATAACTTAATGGAATTTAAATTTGATGTATCTATAAATCTCCAACTGTGGCATTAATACACGTTTGTATGCACCGTTGTGTACAGCTTAGATAAATAGGCAGGTGTGTTCTTTACAGCTTATTACTTATTAACATCAGAGGAGCAGCATATTAGTTTTCAATTACATTTATCGATCGAAAAACGTGTTTAAATTTAATTTTAAAAACATTTTAATAAGGCACTGTTGTAAGCTATAATAATAATGTCGTATATTCCATTATACCCTCCATCTGAATATTATAGAAGAAATCAAAACCTTTCGATTGATGCCTAAATCATGAATATCGGACGAAAAATTACGTCACTGACTCCATTTTTGTGAAATAATTTAATGCAGGCGATTGTTTTAAGAGCGAAAATGTTCAAACTCCTGTTTACAAAAATTAGCGCTTCGGTGTCAATTTCATTCCTATGTTCATAATTTAGGCATCATTCGAATGGTATTGACTGCAGCTATTTAATTTTTATAAAATACTAAAATACTAATACTACTTCTCATTTGCCGTATGTGACCGCTGGTACTAATATGAACCCTGATTTAAGTCAAAGACATACATTCGTTGCGAAAGTTCTGACGAGATGGGGTAGCGCCCATCGAAACTGCGTAGTCAACTTTTAGCTGCAACAATAAAGGTCTCACTTTGTCTTTTTGCTAATTTTGGTTTCTGCTGAAGACTTCAGCACAACCTTTGGTCTTAAACCAAAAAAAAAAGACAACACATACAACATAACAGACCAACAATACATACAAACAACATAAAATACTACCACCAAATACAAAAAAGTTCCCAGTTGTCACTGTGAGAATTCACAAAAAATATACTATATACGTCCAATAATTCGGCCAATAAGTTACTCTAAGACAAAAATCAAAATTTATATTAAAAACCTTTGAAAGTCTATTATTTCAGAAAAAAAGATTTGGACAAAAATGCAACACAAAAAACAAGTAAGGAAAGGCTAAAGTCGGGCGGAGCCGACTATATGATACACTCTACTTTCTATCCTATTACAATTCAATTCGGTAAAAAAAGTGAAATCGGGAAGGATTTTTGTATCCTGTAAATGTATGTGTTTGACAAAAAATGTTAAATCGGAAAGAACATCTGTATGGGGGTATATTGAAACATGGAACGCTGTGACCCACTTGTATGTTTATAGGTGAAATATAATATGCAAAGTTTGGCCGAAATCGGTTAAACATTTGGGAGCAACATTTGTATATATATAAATAAATTTATATCTAAATCTGAACCGATCTTACCCACTTTCTGCATAGGTGTTTCTAGTTGTATTATAAGATGTTGTGCCAAATTTAAAGAATATCGGGTACAATATGTGGTTTCTAGAGCGGAAAAAGTCAAATCAGGAGCGACATTTGTAGGGGGCTATATCTAAATCTGAACCGATCTGCCTCAAATTAAATAGCGTTCGTCCTTGACCCACAAAACTTACTTGTTCCAATTTTTGTTAGGATCGGACTATAATTGCGAGCTGTAATTTGATTACAACAATAGATGGACAGACGGACATTGCTAAATCGACTCAGAAAGTGATTCTAAGCCGACCTGTATAATCGCTCGATCTGGTCTAACTCGTTTCCTTTTGGGTGTTACAAACAAATGCACAAAGACATAATACTCTCGTGGAGTGTATAATTACACGGGAAAACATGATTTTTAGGGGTATTTTCAGGAGCGTTTAGCTCACAGATAGCTTGTTCTAGAAACGAAATATTTTGCAAATCATCATTAAACAATCCAAACTTTATTTTCATGGGGTGACTGGAAACTGTTTTTATACCCTACACCACTTCGTGGTCTAGGGTATTATAAGTTAGTTTCGCGCCAAATGTTTGTAACACCAAGAAATAATCGAGCTAGACCCACCTTTAAGTATACTGATCGGCTTAGAATAACCAGCTGAGTCGATTTAACGATGTCTGTCTGTCCGTCCGTCTGCTGTCCATCTAAGCTTGTTCGCACTCTGCAGGTCGCAATTGTTGTCCGATTGTCATGAAACTTGGCAGAAGTTATTTTTTCTGGCCACGGACCATCGGTATTGAATTTGGAGGAAATCGGTTCAGATTTAGATATAACTCCCATACAAATGTCGCTCCCTATTTCACTTTTTCCGCTTTAGCAACCACATATTGTACCCGATTTTCTTTAAAATTGGCACAACATTTTATAATCGAACTAGAAACACCTATGCTATAAGTGGGTAAGATCGGTTCAGATTTAGATATAGTCCCCATACAAATGTCGCTCCCGATTTGACTTTTTCCGTTCTAGAAACCACATATTGTACCCGATTTTCTTTAAAATTGGCTCAACATTTTATAATCGAACTTGAAACATCTATGCTGAAAGTGGGTAAGATCGGTTTAGATTTAGATATAGCCCTCATACAAATATTGCTCCCGAATGTTTAACCGGTTTTGGCCAAACTTTACATATTATATTTCACCAATAAACATGCATGGTGAAAGCGGGTCACATCGTTCCAGGTTTCAATATACCCCCATACAAATGTCCTTTCCGATTTAACATTTTTTTGTCAAACACATACATTTACATGATTCAAAAATCCTTCCCGATTTCACTTTTTTACCGAATTGAATTGTATTCGGATAGAAAGTGGAGTGTATCATATAGTCGGCTCCATCCGTCTTTAGCCTTTCCTTACTTGTTCGGGAGATGCCATACTTTGGTATAAACCAAAGGGGCCCCATTCTGCTTAATTACATCAAATTTTGCAGATCATTATATGTTTCAACTAGGAATACCTACTGTGAATGAGAAATATATAGGAGCATGTATTGGCACAGACATCAAGTGTTGTTATAGGCCCCCTTCAAATGTCCGTGCGATTCATTTTATTACCGCTGTATAATCTGTATTTGTCATTGGATCTTGATCAAATTTTCCAGATCATGTTATATTTGCTTTACTCGGAATATCTTACTTTATTATTTACCATATTCATTAAATTTGGCTAAAGTTTAATTTATAGTATAATTTGTATAAACTACATAAAATTTCTCCCATGAAATACCTGGGTTTAGTAATCAAAGCGAGGTATATACGCAGGGAGTGGTGTAGGGTATTATAAAGTCGGCCCCGCCCGACTTTAGCCTTTCCTTTCTTGTTTTTTCAATTTGTATGTCAAGTTTAGCATTTACAACCATTTTAAAACCCCCACTTAAAAATACAAATTCAAAATCAAATGCTTATCACCGTTTTTTGATATACTTAGGCTGGGCATTCTATGACAAAGCATGTCCATTTCCATATGTTTTCAATATGAAAGAATAGCTCCGCCCCTCTTCGCATATCCAAAAAATCAGTCATATTCAAACTACAATGTCGATAAATGAATAAAATATGAAAACCAAGTAAAAAGACATCCATGGTAAAGTTATAATAAAAAATTACACAAAGGAAGGATATTTGTTCCTGCTATAAAATATACTAAGGACTTTGCCAACAGCACCGTTGTATGGCTGCTACGTTCTTGAGTGCAACAATATTTGCAAAAGTAATTAAAATGTAGTTGAGTAAATGATTTGCAAATAATTTCATTAAAAGCACAAAATACAATGTGTCTGCGAAGACTCAAAAGGAGGTGTTTCATTACACATTGGTGTTGGGTGTTGGTTTAGTCTGTCGCTTTGCTAAGGACAAATTTGCCTGCATAGTTGTAAAATATTAATTATAATAACTGACATACATACGAGTACATACATACATATATAGAGTTTCAAAAGCTTCTCGTGTCAGTGTCACCCGTGATGCACTCGTATAACAGCACGTTCACTGGCTTACAACACACATTACAAACAAAATCCCCTTCAGCGCAACGTTTCAACATAAAATATAGAATTCTTTGCCAAATACATTATGAGGAGCTGCTAAAATGAACAGCTCTAAGAGGAGGTTATTGTGTGCTAATGTTTCGACGACGACGACGACAATACTAATGGCAGTGAGGCAACACCCTTTTCTTGACGTTTTTGATCACTCATGTAGACACGCACATACTTACGAATATATGCAGAATTTTATGAGGGAAACCATATGTGGCCCAAAAGAAATGCATTGCACACTTACTTGTCATCATCGTCATCGCCTTATGATATATATATTCCCTGCTACTTAAAATTCGAAATAAACCCTTTCTACTCCATTCCACACACAACGCAGTTTCGGGCTCCTGTTCCATTTAAAACAAAGGGGAAGACTTAGGTTTTGCTTTTACCTAAAGTAATTAATTATATGAATTTTGCTGCTCTGGCAAGTGGAAAAGAAAATGCCGCACTTCTCACAGTGGTTTGAGTGGTTCATGTATATTAGACTGAGTCACGAGAAAATTATGTTTTACATTGAAAACCACAAAAATGATCATATACGAATCATTTTAAAAATTCAAACTTTATTAGTCTCTGCGACAGTTGACTAGAAAGTATTTTTTAAATTGTATGGGTCGCGATTTAAATGGAAGTTATCAAATTTGCACTTCTCTCTATGACTGCATTTCCCGATTTTAAAATATCGGATAGAAAATAAAGTATTTTTGACATAAGGTAATTTTATTTTATTTTAACATTGCAGCAAATTGATTTATAGATTTTTTTCAAATCTTAAGAATATATATTTTTATTTAAAATTACCTCAGCCGAATATCATAAGGGTGATTAGGTGATGTCTTAGCTATACTAATTTCAACGACAAATCCTAAGGCCCCATCAGATGAGTCGCATACAGTTCCATGCGATTTTGATGAGTATAGGCTCTCTAAAGGAAATTATTTCGGAATTCTTAACAACGCAAAATGAGCTGGACACATTTGAGTGCAAAAATTATAAGGAGTACTCATAGAGTGACGAAACTTGGCACCGAATATTTTCTAAACAAAATTTCACCAAAATCGGCCACGCCCACACATATCGTCCATGTAACTTAAAATGAATTTTTCATACACAATTTTTTGTTTCATTTCGAATGTCTTGAAATTTAGCACAGAGTTTACAATTAACAATCTAAAAACCCTCTGAAAATTTCATCAAAATCGGCCACGTCCATCACATACCGCCCATGTAGTTTAATCTGAATTTTTCATACAAAATAGGTTGTTTCGTTTCGAATGCCTTGAAACTTTGCATAGAGTTTAAAATTAACAAAATGAAAAAGTTCTGAAAATTTTATCCAAATCGGAATACAAAATTGTTTGTTTTGGTCCTAATGTGTTGAAATTTTTCACAATGTTTGTTCAGCGATTGAAAAAAGTTGGCAAATTTTTGGCATACATTTAAAGAATAGATTCTCCCGCTTCATTCTGTAGTAGTAAGAAGACGGAGGTGGACGGAATCAACATCTTTTTTTTTCAAGGAAAACTGAAAACGCTAAATCTACTAAACTACATATGCAATCCAGATAAAATGTTTTTAATTAGAAGGAATGGGCTGTATTTCAATAAAAGTGATTTCAGAATATTAGCAGTGACAATACAAAAACTACTGATTTGCATGAACATTTTCATCACTTTTTCAGTTACAATATTTAAGTAACTTCACTGCATTTTTCTAAGACAAACTATTACTTTTTGCTAAAACAAACTATAGATTTTTCTTACTGAAACACTTTTCTGTAAAAATAATTTATCGATAAGTTTCTTGCAGTCCTTTACAAGGAATTGAGTACACCGTTCTTCTATATACTATCTCTACTTTGTCCAATAAGTACTGTCCAATATTTTTCTAATCTAAAAGGCTTATAAAGCTTTATGAATACAATTTTAAGTATGTGCTAAAGTATGCATAAGGATTCAACATATATATTTCTTGAGAAAAATATATTGTAAAATATCAAATTTTAATATTTACTACTGAGAAATTTTAATATTTATTTTCAATTGTCCTCTAACAGTTGATACCCATATTGACATAAACTGACTGGTAGAAATTTGTATGTACACTTCAATATTCTAGTACATATTGTTAGAGGATAAATCTTTATATATAACAAGTAAGGAAAGGCTAAAGTCGGGCGGGACCGACTATGGAGTTTCGGTGAAAATTTGAAAACGGGAAGGACTTTTGTATGCTTCATAATCATAGGCTAATATAACCAGGACCAATTTGTCAAATCGAGAAAAACATTTGGGGCAGGAATAGTCAAACCGGTAGCAAACTTTGTATGGAAGCTATATATAAAACTGAGCCGATCTGACCAATTTTCACCACAGGTGTTCCTAGTTTAAATATAAGATGTTTTGCCAAATTTGAAAACAATCTGATAAAATATGTGATTTCTAGAGCGGAAAAAATCAAATTGGGAGCGAAATTTGTATGGGAGCTATATATAAATCTGAACCGATCTTAGCCATTTTCACCATGGGTATTTCTAGTGGAAACATAAGATATTTTGCCAAATTTGAAGAAGATCTGTTAAAATATGTGGTTTCTAGAGCAGATCGGTTCAGATTTATATATAGCTCCCACACAAATTTCTCTCCCGATTTGACGTGGTCCACTCTATAAACCACATATTTTAACAGATTTTCTTCAAATCTAGAAAAATACTTTATATTTCAACTGGAAACACCCATGGTGAAAATGGTGCAGATCGGTTCAGATTTATATATAGCTCCTATACAAATTTCGCTCCCAATTTGACTTTTTCCGCTCTAGAAAACACATATTGTATCAGATTGTCTTCAGATTTGTCAAAATATCTTATGTTTCCACTAGAAATACCCATGGTGAAAATGGGTAAGATCGGTTCAGATATGTAATTAGCTCCCATACAGATTTCACTCCCGGATTGACTTTTTCCGACCCAGAAACCACTTCAATTTCTGCAAATTGAGCATAACACGTTATACTTGAACTAGAAGAACATATTGTGTAAGTGGGTCACATTCCATGCTTGGATATAGCCCCGATACAAATATTCTTCTCGATTTGGCAAATTGAGTATGGTCATATCAGCCTATGATTAGGAAATATACAAAAATTCTTAACGTTTTCAATTTTCTACCGAATTGAATTGTCGGCCCCGCCCGACTTTAGCCTTTCCTTACTTGTTTTACGCTGAACTGGTGGTGAAAATAGGCTGCATAATTTTTGATATTTCCTGTAGGCGTGTCATTTTCCACACAAAGTGGGTTTTTATTCGTTTTATATAAAATGACATATTCCAAGTACTGTGCCAGCGAGAGTCTTGAATTTTTAGTCTGCAGAATTGTGATAAAAAATGGGTGGTGTTGGACGAATGGGCGTGGCACCTCCCATGCGAAGTTAAAACCTATTATCAAATGTATTCTGTTTTATTACAGGTACAATACTACATGTGTAGTTATGCCAAAAATGGACACATACTAAGAGAGATACCTAGAGAGCTGGGATTTTGTTTGAGTACATCCAACACCAATGTGCGTAGTTGTGTGGTAAATGTGTGGTACATTCCATACATATTTAAAACCTATTATTGAATATAATCAGTTCTATGACACCTACGGTTCTGGAAATTTGAATGTGCATAGTTGTGCCAAAAAAAAGCCCATTCGTACGGCAGCTCCCATACGAAGTTAAAACCTTTTATGGAATTCTGAAATTGTGTGTGAGTAGATCCAGTGTAAATGCACGTAGTTGTGCAAAGATGAGCAGAAAGTGGACGTGACCCCTCCCATACGTAAAATAAATCTGTTTTAGAGTATATTCGCTTACATGACACCGAGACTCCTAAATTGTTGTGTGACTTAATGCACTTGTAACCTGCTTAGACAATATACAAATGGGCGGGATTTGAAAGATGGGGGGAATTTTGATTTCAATTTTGTAAAATTACACGTTTTCTTTAGAATTTCTTGGCACAATAAAATATAAAATATAAAATATATAATAAAGGAAGATTACATAAAATGTTCATTCGTCGAAAGCCGATTAAAGTCAAGAAAATGACAATTGTATAAATTTTAACATTTCTTCCCGCATTCGCCGTAAACTAACTTTCTGCTCTTTAATTTTCCCCATGGAACTAGGCTTTGGGGTCCGGGAATTCCCGAACCGTTTTTCCCGGAAATACGGGAAATATAAAAAAATATTATATTTATTATTTTGAGCACTAATTTAGTTTTACTATGCAATTAGGAAATTGTAGATATATTTCAAATTCATATATTTACATTACCGAGAATAATAATGAGCATATGCTTATATATTATTATTACAAACAAAACTTTTTAAATTCGCTAAGTCGCTATTTTTTGCGAAAAAATGAATGAAAAAAGTCCGGGAAACCCCATATCCCAAAAATATCAAATATTAAAAAAAATTCTTTAATTTTTATTTGGTTGTATATTTAAGTAAGACGCTCGTTCGTCCGTTTGCGTGACTGGCTGGTATACACAATAAATTTCGAAGGGATTTAAGGAATATAGTCAAAGAAATATATTTCCAAATTTTCAATTTAAGTTCAAAGATGGGTGAAATTGACATGACCACAAATGGTCTTATTTGGTCTTGTTTGTACTTTAAAGGGTTCGATGGAAAGGCACTGATTTTTAGGATTTTTTAACCCATTATAGGCTGCAATTCTTTTTAAAATTGGCCCTCAATGTGTTAAATTTGAAGTTAAAACAAACTAATCTATATTAATATCGGGTGATATTTTTGTTAGCCAATATTCCGATTATTTAATTTATAAAAATAATGTATTTATTAAACTGCGCTTGCCTTTAATCAAACAAATACCGAAGATACATAAATTATTTTACAATTGTTTGTTAATAAACCAATTTCGTTTGGTTTTTCCTACTCTTTCCAGATGTCCAGAAATCACAGGCGCCACGTTTCACCATGCCACCCAACCATTGTCGCCTAGCTCCGTAAGCAGTGAGTGGCCTAGGAAAATTCAACAGAGTCATACCTAAGGTAAGTTTGTGCTCCCTTTCCATTCACCACCTACGTTTGTTTCTTCAAATTTGACGTTTGGGAACAGACCCAACGAAGAACAATGTAGGGCGATGAGATTTTGTTTTTAGCATTGATTCGATGTTGAAAATGATACTACAAAGTTGCTTTGCCAGATAATGAACAACTAATAACTTTTAGGGCGTTTCTTCCATAGTCGGTTTACGTGCGGCTCTAGGTGTTCGTGGTATTCTACTTCATTCATTCCCCCTGAGTGCTGTACGGAGTAGAGTGGAGTAGACTATATTTTTGGAATGTCCTTTTACTTAAGCTTTCAACCACAATTCTTCGTAAACTACTCCTGTCTATGTATGTATGTGTCCTGTTTGCTATTATGTGGCTAAAGGCCTGTGGCCTTTTAGTTTTTTTGCCATTATTCGTACTTTCTTTTGCAAGGTATCAATTTCCCTTCAGCATTCAATCAGGGCTTTTTTGTTTTCTGGTTTCTGTGGCCACAAAGAAGATATTCCGTAAACATAAATTCATATAAGTACACTTTAAGGCACCACCCCTGATGAATTTTCATGAAGTCTGGCGGCCTTTTCCTACCCTAATGTGTTGAAATGATAACTTAACCCCTTTTTGGGGGAACAAGGCTGGAATAGTTGCTTAGTAATTGATCTGTTTAGGAAAATTGACTCAATTACTGAGGAAATATTCCAAAGAGGATACATTGATAAGTTGCCAAATGGTTCCGGTATAAAATAAAAGTCTTTGGGCATTTGTTCGTAACAGACAGACAAAAATGAGAAAGATTCGATTCGAAATCACTTTCGGAATTGATTCAGCCTTGTCCGCCTGTCTGTCCAAATATTCTTGTAATTAAAGTAGAGGTCGCAGTACTTTTTCAGCCCTCAAATGATGACCACGCCCCTACGCCTACATTTCTCTATATAGGCATGATTTCGAAACAAACAAAATGGATTATATAGTAATGATCTAGACAGTTATGTGTATAACTTGTTTTTTAATCTCTGCGGCTCTGAAGGATTTAAAGGATATTAAGAGAGTAGTGATACTGTTTTCATTCATTTGACACGAAAGTCCAATACTCTTTTAAAGATATTTGGACACTTTTTGTCCTTGTTTATTTTATTTAGTTTCTTTTTTCATTTCTGTATGTGTAGAACGATGCCAAAGCAAATGAAAGAAGATTCCAAGTAAAAACTTTTTGTATAGTAAATGTCTGAGAATTTACAAGCCAAAGGACACAGTCTACGCAAAGCGTAGAAACCAGAGAACAAACAAAATGAAATATAAGCGGGAAAGGGAGTCCTGCAATGACACTGTCATATTGAAATTTAAGAAGTTTAAAACATTTACTTAATTCAAATAGATTATGTTGTGAAGATTTCCCCCGTTTTGTCCATCATAGTGATTGTTAGGAAATAGCTTCTTCCTGATAACTGGCATTTTGAGACTTTGAACATTACCACTGGAAAACCTTAAACATCGCTTTGTTTCGTTAAGAAAATCTCCCCCTAGCATTGTTGAATGTGTTTGGCTTAGTGGCTAGCTTCTTCGGTCATCCTACGAATCGTTGTTTTTCTTTTAATGGCTGAAAGAACTTGAAACTTTTTACTTAAAGAAAATAAACAAAATTTCTAATCTGTATGTTGTTGTCGTCTTCTTCATATTATTATAGGAAATCCGAAATTTTTATTTGTACATGATTTAACTTCAGCCGATATTGATAGAAATGCACACTACGTTACATGGCACGAAATGACTCATTCGTTTTATTCATAAATAAATCATCTAAACATTTATCATTATCACCCTGCAAGTCATAAGGAATGGTTTTGTTTTGTTTTACAAAAAACACTTTACTACATTTTGCATCAGAGATTTCCCGCTTGAAAATTTCCTGGTAATTTGTATGGGATCCCGAGGGAATTCAGTACACGCCTATACATATTTTTTGATATATTTCTTTATTTCTTTGCTATATAAATCTTTCTCGTGTCTTAGTAAAGGAATTTTAATTTTTTAAGGCATTGCAATTTCCCCAAAAACTGAAAGTCCTGCTGGCATATTTATATTTAAATCCTTCTATTCTACAATTGGTTTAAAGTTCTATATCTTGTTTGAAAAGTATTCAGGAGTCATTTAATTCAATTGAATATCTTATTACGGTTGAATTTTACAATCACTTAATTATATGTAATTTTGTCTCGATTTTTATACCCTTCACTATCTTTGTACATTTGTTTGTAACATCCAAAAGGAAGCGAGGTAGACCCATTGTTAAGTATACCGATCGAATAGAATCACTTTTTAAATCGATTCAGTCATGTCCGTCCGTGTATCTGCCCTTCCGTCCATCCATATATTATTGTCACCTGTCATAGTGTTGTATGGAAATTTTAGGAGTTCGATTTGGATATGCTGGAACCCCTTATTTTGTGAGGTTCGGAAAAAATGTATGAGCCAAAAAATGGGGGTGGTGGGGTGAGTGTACAAGGGTGTTCATCGCCTTATGCATTATAAGAAGTAAATATATCAAATTTTCCCTTAAGCAGTGGTGATAGGGGGTAGATATGTTTGGGGAAAATGTTGAGGAGGGAAAATTAATGGGGCCAGTCTTACACTTCCCTCCTCTGGGGTTGACTGCGTTGCAGTTTTGGGTCTTTCTTTCAAAAAAAAATAATAAAAATAGATAAATGTATGGGGGCCACCTTAAGGGCAGTTGGAGAGTAGATGTGTTCTGAGAAAATATTGGGGCTGAAAAAATATTGGGGGTCGGTCAAACATTTGACTCCACTAGGGGCATCCTTGGGACAGTTAGAGTGTTGGAGCAAATTTCTTAAAAATTTAGTTTTTGTATGGGAGCCCCATTATGGAGTGGAGATAGTGGACAGGCATGTTTGGGGAAAATGTTGGGGAGAGAAAATTAATGTGGGCCAGTCCTACATGTCTTCCCTCTAGGGGTGACTAGGGGGCAGTTTTGAGCGTTTCCTTCATTAAAAAAATTATAAGAAATGAAGAAAATGTGTGGGGACCAACTTAAAGGTTGAAGATAGAAAAAATGAAAAAATGAAAAGATGAAAAAATACTTGGGGTTGGTCATACTAGGGGCCTTCTTGGAGCAGTTAGAGTGGTGGGAGCAAATTTGATAAAAATTAGTTTTTGTATGGGAGCCCCTTTAAGGAGTGGTGATAGGGGGTAAGTTTGTTCGGAAAAAATGTTGGGGAGGATAAATTAGTGTAGGTCGGTCTTACTATTTACCCAGTTAGGCGCCACTCCAGGGCAGTTTTGGGTCTTACTGTCATGACAAAAATTATAAAAAAGAAAAAAATCGTATGGGGACCACCCTAAGGGTTGACGATAGTAGGTAAGTATTTTCAGAGAAAATGTGGGGGTTGAACAAATATTGGTAGCCGGTCATACATTTCTCCTTGGGCCAGTAAGAGCGGTGTGAACAAATTTTATAAAAAATTAATTTTTGTATGGGAGCCCGCCTAACGAGTGGAGATAGGGGTATGTGTCTTCATAAAATAAGGGGTTCCAGCATATCAAAATCCCACCCCTAAAGTACATGTCGCAATTATCTTGCGGGCCAAGGACAGACTCTATTTAATTTGAAGCAATCGGTTCTGATGTATTTACATACAAATTTCCCTCCCGATTTGACTTTTTCGCTCTATAGACAACATAAAAAATGTGGGCTATATCTAAATCTGAACCGATTTGTGCCACATTTGAAGAAAACCGGTTAAAAATGTTGTCTATAGAGCGAAAAAGTCAACATTTTTGTTTGCTTCTGATTTGACTTTTCCTCCTGTAGAAGCCACATAATTTAAGCGATTTTGAAAAAATTTTGCAGAACACCTTTTATCTAAGATAGAAACATCTGTGGTGAAAATGGCTCAGATCGGTTCAGATTTGCATATAGCCACCATACAAAGTTCGCTCCCTATATGACATTTTCCGGTCTGTAAACCGTACATTTTAACAGATTTTCTTCAAATTCGGCGTAACACCTTATATTTCAACTAGAAAAAGTTCTGGTGAAAATGAGTCAAATCGACTCGGCTTTATTCGATTTTGATCAAAGTAGTACAAACTAGAAAAATCTGTGGTAAAAATGCGTTATACAAATTTCGCTCCCGATTTGAGGTTAACCGCTGGTATGTACCACATACCTTAATCGATTTTCTTCAAATTCGGCAGGACAACTTATATAGAGACCACATATTGTACCCGATTTTCTTTAAATTTGGCACAACATCTTATAAACTAACTAGAAATAGTAGTAGTAGTAGTAGTAGTAGTAGTTCCCAAATATGACGTAGACGTCGACTAAGAAAGGGTTTTACGAAATTCGTACTTTTAGGGGATAAAATGGCCCAAAAAGGGATAAACATCGAACCTTCGTCCTGACTAAACGGCAGTAGCTATAAACATGAAATTCGGTGAGTTCCTTGCAATGACCATGCAGACGAGCTACAAATAGGGATTTTTGTACTTTTAAGGGACGAGCGGGACAAAAAGCGATAAAAATGGTACCAACTAAAGTATTACAGCTAGAAACGTGAAATTTGGTATGTAAATTCCTCTGTCCATATAGAAACGAAGTAAAATTGGATTTTTCGAAATTTGTACTTTTAAGGGACGAGCGGGACAAAAAGGGATAAAAATGGTACCAACTTTAGTATTACAGCTAGAAACGTGAAATTTGGTATGTAAATTCCTCTGACCATATAGAAACGAAGTAAAATTGGATTTTTCGAAATTTTTACTTTTAAGGGACGAGCGGGACAAAAAGGGATAACAATGGTACCAACTAAAGTATTACAGCTAGAAACGTGAAATTTGGTATGTAAATTCCTCTGACCATATAGAAACGAAGTAAAATTGGATTTTTCGAAATTTGTACTTTTAAGGGACGAGCGGGACAAAAAGGGATAAAAATGGTACCAACTAAAGTATTACAGCTACAAACGTGAAATTTGGTATGTAAATTCCTCTGACCATATAGAAACGAAGTAAAATTGGATTTTTCGAAATTTGTACTTTTAAGTGAAATTCCTCTGACCATATAGAAACGAAGTAAAATTGGATTTTTCGAAATTTTTACTTTTAAGGGACGAGCGGGACAAAAAGGGATAACAATGGTACCAACTAAAGTATTACAGCTAGAAACGTGAAATTTGGTATGTAAATTCCTCTGACCATATAGAAACGAAGTAAAATTGGATTTTTCGAAATTTGTACTTTTAAGGGACGAGCGGGACAAAAAGGGATAAAAATGGTACCAACTAAAGTATTACAGCTACAAACGTGAAATTTGGTATGTAAATTCCTCTGACCATATAGAAACGAAGTAAAATTGGATTTTTCGAAATTTGTACTTTTAAGTGACGAGCGGGACAAAAAGGGATAAAAATGGTACCAACTAAGGTATTACACTAGAAACGTGAAATTTGGTATGTAAATTCCTCTGACCATATAGAAACGAAGTAAAATTGGATTTTTCGAAATTTTTACTTTTAAGGGGCGAGCGACACAAAAAGGGATAAAAATGGGACCAACTAAAGTATTGCAGATAAAATCGGGAAATGTGGTATGTAAATTCCTCTGATCATATAGAAGCGTAGTAAAATTGGATTTTTCGAAATTTGTACTTTTAGGGGGTGCGCGGGAAAAAGGGATAAAAGTTGTACGAATTTAAGTATTGTAGCTATAGTCGTGAAATTTGGTATGTAAATTTTTAAATAAATTTTTCGAAATTTGTACTTATTATGGGTGTGCGAGACCAAAAGGGATACAAATTGTACCAACTAAATTATTGTAGTTAGAATCGTGAAATTCGGCGTGTAGATTTCTCCGACCATGTAGGCGCGCAACATAAATGGATTTTTCGAAATTTGTACACTTAAGGGATGAGAGGTGCAAAAAGGGATAAAAATGGTACCAACTAAAGTATTACAGCTAGAATCGTGAAATTTGGTATGTAAATTCCTCCGACCATGTAGAAGCGCAGTATAATTGAATTGTTCGAAATTTTTACTTTTTAAGGGGTAGGCGGTACAAAAAGGGTTCCAATATAAGAATTGCAGCTATAGTCGGGAAATTTGGAATGTAAACTGTGTGTAAAGCGCAATCTAAATGGATTTTTTTTCTTTTAGGGGTGAGCAACAAGAGATAAAATTAATACCAACTAAAGTATTGGAGCTATAGTCGTGAAATGTGGTGTGTAAGTTCCACTGACAACGAGAAGCGCAAATCTAAACGAATTTTTCAAATTGTGTACTTATAAACAATGAGCGGGATAAAAATAGTACCAATAAAAATATTTCAGCTATAGTCGTGAAATTTTGTGTTTAAATTTCTCTGACAACGTAGACTTGCAACATAAATGGATTTCTCGAAATTTGTGCTTTTAAGTTGCCAGCGGGACAAAAAGGGATAAAAATGGTACCAACTTTAGTATTACAGCTAGAATCGTGAAATTTAGTGCATATCGACAAGCACATTCATTTGACTGTGTGTGAGTGCTAGCTAATAGGAGGTTCCCAAATTACTATTTTAGATTTATCGATATCCACCAAAAGAAAATTAAATAAATACTATCCAAAAACAAAGACGGATAAAATTAACAAATAACTGGCTTTTTCGCGTGCGAAGCAGCGGGTACTGCTAGTATAATATAAAATAATAAAAACGAGAAGAATTTTTGTATGTTTCCTAATCATAGGCTACTATAACCTGGTCCAATTTGTCAAATCGAGAAAAATATTTGTATTGGGGCTGTATCCAAATTTGTAACGAAGTGACTAACTTTCAGAATATATCTAAATTTGAACCGATTTTCTTCAAATTAAATAGCGTTCGTCGTTGCCCCGAAAAACTAATAACGTCTATCCATCTCACTTTCTCTTGGATATTATAAACAAATACACACAGACATGGTATCCTGGTGTAAAAATCCCCGCTATACATCGCCATGCAATGACCTATAATGCTATTTACACGCTCGAATCCTATTAAAGGACAGTGTTCAACACAAGTTTGCCTGCAGTAAATGGTTTATAGAATAATTGCTATTAAATTCTCAACGTTTGCATTTCATTAACGACATTTAAATACATTAACGCTTTACGCAATGATTCTTTTGTTGGAAGTGGACGACTGGGTGTTAAGCACGTTTTCAATGTGCGTTAATTAAAATACGATTTCACGGTAGTCATTGATACTACCACTAGCCACTTCTCGACATTATTATCTGTGTGCGGTCAAGTAAATGTTGATGTTCTTTATCTTTAATCGAGTATGGACAAATATACAGATGCTGCCAGACAATAAAACAAGTAAAGAAAGGCTAAAGTCGGACGGGGCCGACTCTATGATACACTCCACTTTCTATCCGAATACAATTCAATTCGGTGAAAAAGTGAAAACGGGAAGATTTTTTGTATCCTGTAAATGTCTGTGCTTGACAAAAAATGTTAAATCGGAAAGGACATTTGTATGAGGATATATTGAAATCTGGAACGAAATAGGTGAAATATAAAATGTATAGTTTGGCCAAAATCGTATTTGGGCTATATTTAAATTACCCACTTTCACCATAAGAGCTTTTAGTTGGATTATAAGAAATTTAAAGAAAATTGGGTGGTTTCTAAAGCGGAAAAAGTCAAATCGGGAGCGACATTTGTATGGGGGCTATATCTAAATCTGAACCGATCTAGCCCGCTTTAGCCACAAGTGTTTCTAGTTAGATTATAAGATGTTGTGCCAAATTTAAAGAAAATCGAGTACAAGATGTGTTTTCTAGAGCGGAAAATGTCAAATCGGGAGCGACATTTATATGGGGGCTATATCTAAATCTGAACCGATTTGACTCAAATTAAATAACGTTCGTCCTTGATCCACAAAACTTAGTTGTGCCAATTTTTGTTAACATCGGACTATAATTGCGGCCTGTAATTGGATTACAACAATAGATGGACAGACGGACATTGCTAAATCGACTCAGAAAGTGATTCTAAGCCGATCTGTATAATAAACGATGGGTCTAACTCGTTTCCTTTTGGGTGTTACAAACAAATGCACAAAGACATAATACTCTCGTGGAGTGTATAAAAATGTTGAGTGTTTTCGAAAGGGTTTTTGGCCAGAGTCAGTTTTAGAGCTTTACACATTGTGGTGATTTCTTTTTGGTCATCTTTATACAAGTTGCTCACATATATATTTAAAAAAGGCTGCCGGTTGGTTTTAAAGCAAATCATATGGAATAATACCGTCCCATATACAGTGGCGGACAAAAGTCAACATATTCTGTTCCCGCATGAGTTCAGAAACACTATAAACAAATGTAGTGATGTAGTTTAGTTTGAAATCACTTTTGTTTTAATAAGTATTACATTATTTTAGTACAAATTAAAAATATATTCATGAGGAACTTTAAAATATGCATTGACAAAAGTCTATACGACATATCGATCATGCCATTCCATGTCAAGCCGAACACCACCATCACCATTTCCGATTTCGTTGAAACTTCGTCTTCTACGAATCAAATATTTTATAAAATACAATCCGTTATTTTTCCAAGCTGAAATTTTCAGGGTTTGTTTAGAATCGATCGGGAATATGCCTATTTTTTCAGAATTTTTAGGTTGGTGTTTTCACAGTGAAAAATATAAAAGAAAAATCAGAAATACACAAAATTGTTGTCAGTAGCAGTCAATAGCCGGAGAAAATTACTTGTAATTACCTTTAAAATAAGCCATCATTCTTTGAATTGTGCCCACGCGTTTTCTCACTACACCATTTTCAATTTTCATACCTCGGCACGATTTTCTTGATTTTTCTAATTTTCAAATGGTCCTATCTTTTGAAAAAAATCGGATTTTTTAAAAATACGTATAAAATATTTTTAACGGTAGAATATGTCTGCGAAAAATTGTTAAAATCGGAGTCGTGGTCGTATTTTTTTTGTTGAGACATGAAAAGCAAACGAACAAATAATTGGATTTAAAGAAATACATCGACAAAATATAAAACTCCATTTGATTTTCATACTGCAAAGTCAATTGTCAACTTCACCAGTAGATATCAGTAGCATCACTCGTGCCTGGACCCATTTAGCCAATGACAAAAGTTTTGCAAACAATAGTATCTACCCACACCTAACACTCAACGTGATTATTCCATCATCACAACGATAAACCGCATTTACACTTATAATACTTTCATAATTCTGCAAAAATTTCCTAGCCCCTAGCATTTTGTTCAAAGTGAGAGTTTTCAACAAATTAAAGTTTTCAACATTATTTCGATATTTTTGTTATCTCGTTACTCATGCTTTCATTCAAACATTATTATTCCTCTGAGTAACGTGAATTCAATTCACGTACAACAATGTTGCAAAATTTATGCAGTTGTTGGAATTTTTGTACATATTCGTTGAACGTTCATAAAGTTAACTTTATTTTTTATCATATCCGCTAAAGCTATTTTCTGATTGTTTGACGTTACCAAACATGATGTTTTACACACGAGACCTTAACATCAGGTATAAATCGAACATAGATGGGAGTGTGCAATAAGTTGACAACGTAGCATTTATTGCAAAAACAAGCTTTCAGCACAGAAAAGTGGCTATGAACAAACTTAACATAACTTTTCAGGAGAGCGAAAAAATTGCTTTTCTCCTTAATTTTAAGAGTAATTATGAATCATTCTTGTACAGTTTAATCTAAAGAGAATTACTGACTGCTACCATTAAATAGTTTTAAAATTGAGCACTATGATGTTGAAATAAGCACATAGCCATTAATGCTCAAATATATAAATAAGACTTATTGTAAACTCGACAACGTTTTTTATGAAATGTTGACAATGTTGTGTAGAAAACACATTTTCTGGAATGTACACACCGAATTCAAAAGTGGATATTACGGTAAGTCACGGCAAACAAAAAATTCAAATTGGTTATTTTTGTTAAATTTTCATTTTCGGTTGAAATATGGCTTAAATGATTTTCATGCATGGCATTTTTGTTTCATGATTTTCTCGCGATTTAACCTACGGATCCGACTAAATTTTTGTTTGTGTATTACGAACTAATGCCGCTTGTAACATATGAAGTCAGTCGCCCCAATTGTTGAACAAATCCAAAATTCGCGGTTGCAATTGCATATATTCTATCTTTCTCTATCCAGGATTCCGAAACTTTTCTGACAGAAATATTCCCCATGAAGTCAGCAATCACATATGAAAAAAAATATTTTGGTATTCTCAATATGATAAAAAGTTACGTGGGTTTTTCTAAAGTTACTTTTCACAATTTTTGACTTTACAGCCACTATTTATCCTAATTCCGATATGCCCTAAATCTGGAAAAATGCAGAAAAATGTTTTAAACAAAATCGTTGCGTCGATTTACAACCTTCGGTTATATGCTGCTCCATTTTTCAACTATATTATTTATATTATTTTTATGTTCATAGCCACTTTTACAGTCACACAATCTAACGTGTGAGTGGATAGCCAAATCAGAAAAAAATTGAAAAAGATGGATTTAGAAAAAAATCTCCTCCAAATTTATATGACTGATGACATCCAAATCTGAGAATAGTTTGGCATCAAAACTCATTTTCGAGAAAATGGTTCATAGCCACTTATGAATAAAGCCCTCGATATGTATGTATGTATGTGAAATATAACAAATTTGAAAAGATTTGAAAGATTTGTAACACCTCATATAAATTATATTTATATAAAGGGTGGTTAAATTTTAAGGGCGGATGTTGATTTTGAATAAAACACACATTTTTTAGGTAATTATTGTCATTGGTATGGTTCAACTATGAGTGCAACAAAATAGCGGCCAAATGGCCGCCGCAACCTCGGCGGCAAACCTCCATCCGATGGTCCAAATTTTCGATGACGTTGAGTGATAATTGAGGTTCTATGCCGTTAATGTGCCGAATTATCTAATCCTTTAGCTCTGAATTGTTGCTGACTTATCGACGTACACCTTTTCTTTAAATAACCCCAAAAAAAGAAGTCCAACGGTGTCAAATTACATGATCTTGGCGGCCAATTGACATCGCCACCGTGAGATAACACGGTCATTGAATTTGTCGCGCAAGAGAGCCATTGTTTCGGTAGGTGTGTGGCAAGTGGTCCTGTTGAAACCACGTGTCGTCCACATACATATCTTCCAATTCGAGCCATAAAAAGTTCGTTATTATAACGTTCGTTATAACGAAGATCATTCACAGTAACTTTCTTTCATTTTGGAAAAAATACGCCAGCCCATAAACCGCACCAAACAGCCACTCTTTGTGGGTGCAATCACTCTTGGTTTATCAATCGCCCAAATGCGGCAATTCTACTTATTGACGAATCCAATGAAGCGAAAATGTGCCTCATCACTGAAGATGAGTTTCTTCGAAAATTGGACGATATGCATTTTGATGTGAACGCCCATTTTCATAATAAGCTTGAATAACTTTAACGCGTTGCTCGGTGGTGTATTTTTCCATGTTTCAAATTGAGTTAGTCTCAAATTGAGAAATGTCAAATGAAATACAGAAAAAACTTGACGTTTAGGTGTGGTTCACATTCAACATCAGTGCTTACAATTTAACCACCCTTTATTTGATCATCATACAATTCTAAGACGATATAGCCATGTCAGTCCGTCTGTTGAACGCTAACATCTAAACGAATGTTATAGTCGTAGATCAATTAGGATTGCAACTGGGCGAAATCGGTCCAAAGGGAAACATTTTTCCCTCACATAAACTGAAAATACCCATAATAACCCCCAATATTTTAGAGTGTTTAATTTTTTTTCATTATGTCTGCTTGTACTTACTTGATATTGGGTATGTACATTTCCCCTATAACAAAATCGTGCACCATAAAGTGATTCATATTCGTAGGGGGTGCAATGGGACAAAAAACGGATAAACATGGTACCTATCAAACAACAGCAGCTAGAAATTCGGTGTGTACATTCCTCTAATTGACTAGATGTATAATATAAAAGTATTTTTTCCAAATTCGTTCTTTTAAGGGATAAAATGGGAATAGAGGGATAAAAATGGTACCAACCAAACGGCTGCACCTAAAATAATGAAATTCGGTGTATACATTCCTGTGATTGCGTAGACACGTAAACTAAAGGGATTTTTCCAAATTCGTACTTTTTGGGATTAACATGTAAAAAGGTGAAATTTTACCAACCAAGTGACCGCAGCTACAGTCATGAAATTCGTTGAATTCCTATTACTGCGTAGACAGGAAAAATAAAAAGATTTTTCCAAATTCGTACTTTCAAGGAATGCAATGGGAACAGAGGGTTAAAACTGGTACCAACTAAACGGCTACAGATAGAATGATGAAATTCGGTGTGTATATTCTTCTAATTGCGGAGACACGTAAAGTAAAGAGATTTTAGAAAGTCGTACTTTTAAGAGGATACTTTTAAATGGGAAAAAGGGGATACAAATGGTACCAACCAAATGGTCGCAGCTAGAATCATTGAATTCGGTGGATACATTCCTCTGAATGCATAGGCACGCAAAATAAAAAGAAGAAGTTTGAATCATGAAGTTGGGATATACGTACACAGTGCAAGATAGGTAGAGATAATGAATTTTCAAAATTTGTACTTTTGGAACTAAAATATGATGGAAACACAACCTAAACCGCAAAAAAATTTTTTGGTTTAAAATGATTATAAAAACATTTTCAAATATTAAATTGCAAATGATTTTGAGTACCCGTCTGGAGTTATATCGGTTTTATTGTAACCAACCACTTTGTGTGGGAGGTACCAGGAGTTTTGTAGCAATATCGTCCATATTCCACATGAATGCAACATATATAGAAGCAACGCCAAATATCAAATTTCATAATATTCCGATCATCCTTATAGAAGTTATAAAAGATTTAATTTTACGTAGGTTAGGGTGACTTGTGTGGGAGGTACTATAGAAGGGGCACGGCCATAGCATAAACATTTTGTCAAGTACAAAAATATAACGGATTCCGAATATCTGTTTGGAAGTTATATTACTTTTAATTTAAATAGTAATATAGACAATTTGTGCGGGAGGTACAAGTAGGGGCGTGTTTATAGAAGTTATAAAAGATTTAATTTTACGTAGGTTAGGTGTGGGAGGTACTATAGAAGGGGCACGGCCATAGCATAAACATTTTGTCAAGTACAAAAATATAACGGATTCCGAATATCTGTTTGGAAGTTATATTACTTTTAATTTAAATAGTAATATAGACAATTTGTGCGGGAGGTACAAGTAGGGGCGTGTTAATTTCCCCCATCTTCGAACTTAAACTAAGTTTGGGAAAAATATTACAATGCGCAAAGTTCGAATTGATTCCTTAGCTCCTTTCGAGAGTTATCGTGTACACCAGCCAGACGGACGGACGGACTTACATGGCTCAAACAGCTTAAAAAGTCATGAAACGGATTTGGTACAAACATACTTGGGGTCTTAAGTCACTCCTTGAATGCATTACACCTTTTTTCTGTCCCAAATGATATATACCTCTGTAGAGTGAGGGTATAACAATTAAAATTCTATATTTATATATAAAGGGTGATTTTTAAAAGCTATAGGAAAGGTTTTCAAAAAAAAAAACATATAAAATTCAGAAAAAATGCTTGAATCGATAATTGATGGTCATCATTAACACTGGCCGATACAGCTGCGATATTTTCTTCAGTTCGCACTCTACGTAAGCGTGTTGGTGGTTTAATGTCCAACAATGTAAATTTGGTGTGAAAATTAGTCACAATAGCCCGAATAGCCGCTTCAGTGGGTCGATTAAACTGACCATAAAATGGAAGAAGCGCGCGATGAACTTTCTTAACAGAGCACGCATTTTGATAATAAAATTCAATAATTTGCAAGCGTTGTTCGTTTGTAAAACGATTCATGATTAAATTATAGACCAAACTGAAGATGTTTGACACTGAAACAAAACACGAAACCAGCTGTTTAAACCAGTGTTGCCAAAAAGAGAATAGCTAAAAAATCACCCTTTATAACTATTTTTAATATTTTTATTTGTTTTGGTTTGACTATATTAAAAAAAATAAAATTTTCCTGTAATGTTACTACACTCTAGAAAAATCGATAGCCATGGTGAAGGGTATATAAAGTTCGGCCCGGCCGTTTTTACTTGTTTTTGTAATCATTTTGGCCAACGGATCTCCCTGGTAGAATCTATATACAAAAATTATTATTTTCCGAAAACTCGATAACTAAGAGAGTTACCAAAAACATGTGGACCATTTTTTATTTAGATCGTGAGGCCATTATCTTGCCAGAATTACCACGTCCCTGCGATAAATAAAGAAATGGTGACCATTTTATTAAAATGCCTAACATTTTGGGAAAATCCTATTTGGGAATATGAGTATTTTTTTTTTTTTTTTGATGAAAATGCAAAAACTTGTAATCCATTATTCTCGGAGACTCGGAGTATAAATCGACCCGGATTAATGTTTAATCTCCATTTGAACATCATGGCGTATTAGTAATATATGGCATACTTTACAATTCGTTGTTATAGCAACACACAAACGCAAGTCCAACAATTTCAACCAGATTTATATTTATCAGTGCTCTCTGCATAAAATATATGTTTGTCTACTTATTCGATTAAAACTAAAAGTGATTGAAACTTTTGTTTTTTGTTGTCTGTATGTATCTGGGGAGTCGACAGGTTTGCATGTACATATTTTTGTATGATTTTACATTTAATTGAATTATTGTGTATGACGAGCAGTGTTCATGCAGCTGGCATTGTTGTTGTTGTTATTTACCTTAATGAAAACCCAATTTTGGAGCACTTCGCAAACACGGAATCGACTGCTGCAACTCCTCGTGGGAAACGTGTATGAAAAGTCCATCATACATCAATATCATTCAAGCCAGCTGTTAATCGTTGTAAATGAAAATTACATAATCAGCGAATGAAAATGAAATTGAAAATGTCGGTATATATGTATGTATATACATCGTATCTACCAAAGTATGCAGAAAGTCATCATCGTCAGTACTTCATCGATTTTGACAGCGTGTTGTTATTTGAGTGGAATGCCAGCAATTTGAATGACAGACTTTGCGATTGAATTGTTTTGGTTGTATTGTTTTCTTTAAAAAAAGTGACAACGAAAGTACTTTTCCACACCATTCCAATTGTCGATTGTGTTGTTGTGAGCTTATGATGTTATACTAAAGTTTGCGTTTTGTTGTTTCTCAAGGAATTAAATATTTGGAGTTTAAATAATTGTATTTCTATCTATAATTTGGAGCATATAGGCTCAACGAATTCTGCAAGTCCTATTTCGACCACTTTTTCAAGCAAATGAACAAACAATGCGGCACATTCGTATAGTTCCCCCAAAAATTCTTCTACCCGTACGTATGACAACAATGACATTTATGAATAATTCAAACCAGCACCGTACCAGCGATGGTAATGAATGAATGAATGAATGAACCTTTCAAATTTATGGAACACCGAGTATCTGCAATAGGCCGGGCTGATTTGTATGGGTGAAAAAAATTAAAAATCGTATAGCAAAAACGTAATCTACAATAAAGTTCTAAGAAAATTCTCCGAAGAAACCATGGGTCTAAAATAAAACCCTAATCCGAGCCTCTCGATTTGAAAATTTATATGCCCGCTTTAGCAAAAAAAAAAAATAAATGTTAGAAAAAAGAGTTTTTTCCAAAAAGAAATCGAATTTTCTGAATACAATTGTTTAGTAAGATAGTTCTTTTGCACTTTATATTTTTTCTACACTCAAAATTTTTTTCATTAAAAAAATATTCATCCAATCATATTAATTTTCAAGTCGAGAGGCGAGGATTAGGATTTTATTTTAGATACATGGTTTCTTTGGAGAATTTTCTTAGAATTTAATGCAGATTACGTTTTTGCTATACAATTTTAATAAAAGGAAATCAAACCGCCCTAATCTACAATCATACGAATCCTCATGACCGTTGGTATCTTTCCGTCATTTCATGTTCTCACTGCAGAGTGTGCAATGAAGCAACCAAGCAACACTGTCTCGACAACGTCATGAACCACCCATTGGTGTTGAACGTTCACACACCCACGCACAACAAAAACGTGCCAACAAATTTTCCGCACATTTACCACTTGCCACAGAACACATTTACGGCAAAAGGAAATTGCAACGAATGCCAGGTTGCCTCGTAGTAGTCAAGTGCTACATTATGGTTGGTTGTATTATTAACCGAAAACACCTTTCAACCAAGTCTGCTAGACTGCAATGACACGCACTTTTGCACACGAACAAACCTGGCAGGCAGATATTTATGATGGGTAGGTGGGGGACAAGTCCTTTGTTCCGAGATGGAAAAGGTGCATTGTTTTCTTTTCGGTTGTTTGTTATGGTATATGCATGGCTCCGAGTGACATGTTGATGTATTCCTTCTGGGTGCGTGTACATGCAGCTGATGACAGGCCGTATCCCGCGTGACTGCAGTGAGATTTCAATAACTTATTACTTGACGATAACTATGGAAGATGTGCAATCGAACACTTGTATGGATTGTAACTAATGGCATGTCATCGTGCGGGTGTGTATTAATAAATACATAATTAAATGTTCAGGGTGCCAATAACACTGCCCAACAGATTATGACTTTTTGATTGGAACAGAATAGCGACCATATAATTCTGGTTTTTAATACACAGAAATTACAACACAAAAATAAATTTGGTCATTTCACAAAAAGATTCGTGCTCTACCGAAATACCCACATATATTTGTAGAAAAATATCGATCTTCTAAAAACATTGGACGAATTTTAAGTCTAGTAATTTTTGTAATTTCTCTAAGACATTAACTTACAACACTTTTTTCACTTTTGTAATGCTCCCTTCGACCAAGAGAGTAAAATTTTAACCCATTGTTAAAAGAAACTCAGACCAGCTGGACTATAAGTTTATTCTGCAAAAATGATCTACTCAACAAGCCCCTTCAGAATTATATGGACTACTTACTATGCACAGCGATTATCGTACCATTCACTTTCTGAATCAATTAGATGATTATTTGGATTTGATAAGGTGATGAGGAAACCCGTCCTGCATCGCTCTATTATTTTTCTACATAGTCCCAAAATGACTTCATAACAATTCTTTTCAAAAACTCTATGGACTAAAAACGAATCAATATTTTACAACCATTTTGTCGAAGATTTGGGACCAATATTTATACCTTACACCACTTCGTGGACTAGGGCATTATAAGTTAGTTTCGCTCCAAATGTTTGTAACACCAAGAAATAATTGAGCTAGACCCACCTTTACGTATAGCGATCGGCTTAGAATCACCAGCTGAGTCGATTTAACGATGTCTGTCTGTCCGTCTGCTGACCATCTAAGCTTGTTCGCACTCTACAGGTCGCAATTGTTGTCCGATTTTCATGAAGCTTGGTAAAAGTTATTTTTTCTGGCCAAGGACCATCGGTATTGAATTTAGAGGAAATCGGTTCAGATTTAGATATAGCCCCCATACAAATGTTGCTCCCGATTTGACTTTTTCCGGCCTATAAAGCACATATAGTACCCGATTTTCTTAAAATTTGGCTTAACACCTTATAATAAAACTAGAAATACCTGTGGCGAAAGCGGGTTAGATCGGTTCAGAATTAGATATAGCCCCCATACAAATGTCGCTCCCGGTTTGACTTTTTCCGCTCTAGAAACCACATGTCGTACCCGATTTTCTTTAAAATTGGCACAACATTTTATAATCGAACTAGAAACACCTACGCTGAAAGTGGGTAAGATCGGTTCAGATTTAGATATAGCCCTCATACAAATGTCGCTCCCGATTTGACTTTTTCCGCTCTAAGAACCGCATATTGTTCTCGATTTTCTTTAAAATTGACACAACATCTTATAACTGAACTAGAAACACCTATGCTGAAAATCGGGAAAGATCGGTTCTGATTTAGACATATCCCCCATACAAATGTCGCTCCCGATTACACTTTTTCCGCTCTAGAAACTACATATTATACCCGATTTTCTTTAAAATTGGCACAACATCTTATAATCCAACTAAAAACAACTATTGTGAAGGTGGGTAAGATCGTTTCAGATTTAGATATGGTCCCAATACAAATGTTGCTCCCTTTACATATTATATTTCGCCAATAAACATACTTGGTGAAAGCGGGTCACATCGTTCCAGGTTTCAATGTAACCCCATACAAATGTCCTTTCCGATTAAACATTTTTCGTCAAAAACTTACATTTACAGGATTCAAAAAACTTCCCGATTTCACTTTTTTACCGAATTGAATTGTAGTGAGACAGAAAGTGGGGTGTATCATATAGTCGGCTCCGTCCGTCTTTAGCCTTTCCATACTTGTTTGGGAGATGCCCACATGTCCATACTTTGGTATAACCCAAGTGGGCCCCATTCTTCTCTATTACAGCTCTAGAAACCACATCTTACATCGGATCTTCATCAAATTTTGCAGATCATTATATGTTTCAACTAGGAATACCTACCGTGAATGAGAAATATATAGGCGTATGTTTCGGCACAGGCCTCAATTGTTGTTATAGTCCCCCTTCAAATGTCCGTCCGATTCATCCTATTACCGCTGTATAATCTGTATTTATCATTGGATCTATCATGTTATATTTACTTTACTCGGAATATCTGCTGGATCTTTGACTAAAGATGAATTTATAGTAACTGTATAATTTATATGAACTACATAAAATTGCTCCCATGAAATACCTGGGTTTAGTAATTAAAGCGAGGTATATACGCAGGGAGTGGTGTAGGGTATTATATAGTCGACCCCGCCCGACTTTAGCCTTTCCTTACTTGTTTTTTTAATTGCCTTACTTCTACAAGAATGGTGATAACTTTCGCATTTATCCGAAGATTTTCATGAAAAGACCTTCTTTTTTTCGTTAAGATGTCATTTATTGGAAAATAAAGCAAACAAAAAAAAATAATTTAAAAAAATACCCGTATGTGAATTCGAATCACTCTTTTCGTTAAATGGCCCAATATGAACTAACCCAACTAGGTCATTCAACCTAGGTCATTCAAAACGGTACATTATTACACTACTTGACGCTTCCGTGATAGTAGTGACCACATAAACCCATCTCGATCAAAGTTTTAATATAGACCCCATAAACTCTCGTCCAATGATTTTTAATAATCTATTCAAAGTCATTCATTGACATAACTTGACATGGTGTCATTTATTACTTGGAATCACACTACCATCATGATTTCCGGTGTATGTCTTCATGAGCATACGCAGCGAACGCAAACAATCGAGAACCGCAAAATTTAATAAAATATTTATTTGAAATTATTGAATACACGAATAATGTTCGGATATGCACACATTTAAATTGTACAGGGGAAATTGCACAACCATCCCGATTTCGAACCCTTATAGCAATTAGAAAGCATTCACAAATATCAAAATAAAGGGTGATTTTTTTAGCTATTATCTTTTTGGCAACACTGGTTTAAACAGCTGACGCACGTTTCGTGTTTTGTTTCACTGTCAAACATCTTCAGTTTGGTCTATAATTTAACCATGAATCCTCTTACAAACGAACAACGCTTGCAAGCTATTGCATTTTATTATCAAAATGCGTGCTCTGTTAAGAAAGTTCATCGCGAGCTTCTTCCATTTTATGGTCGTTTAATCGACCCACTGAAGCTGCTATTCGGGCTATTGTGACTAAATTTCGCACCAAATTTACATTGTTGGACATTAAACCACCAACACGCTTACGTAGAGTGCGAACTGAAGAAAATATCGCAGCTGTATCGGCCAGTGTTAATGATGACCATCAATTATCGATTCGTCGCCGTTCGCAGCAATTGGGCCTCTGTTACTCAAAAACGTGGAAATGCCAAAATTGAACTAAGCGGATGGACCATTTGAGGCGTCGTCAAGGTCAACATTTGCATGAAATAATCATCAAACATTAAATTATGTGGACCGTACTATCGATTCAAATAAAGATTTCATGCATTTTTCTGAATTTTATGTTTTTTTTTTTTTTTTTTTTTTGAAAAACTTTCCTATAGCTTTTAAAAAATCACCCTTTATAACTGTTTCCGAATATTCACATTGGAGATATTTCGGTTTATTATAATCATAGATTTAGTATTTTTGTGTGGGATATCATAACTGGCGTTGCATTCCCATCTGCAAACTTCAACTATGCTTGGAGGAAATACCACCTTTCATTATAACATTTGTATTTACCAATTAATTAAAGTTTTCCCATAAATTTTAAATTTAGATTGTGTAGGTAATAATATAAGTGATTACATTTCTCTCTGGTTTCCTTATTTATTAGCGTTTTTACGAACTCTTGACGAATAACGAAATACCTTTAAAATGCTCTCCTGTATATACTTATAAAATTGTACAGCAGTCTTCCTTCCTTTTGATCTCAGATATATTCTACGCATTATGATGAAATTCATCCTAGTTTCACCTATTTATCACATTTCCTGGAATTTTCTATGAAATTACTCTTCTTAAGAAATAAAAGCAATGACAATATCCCTTAATGCAATTCCTGTTCCCTTTAACTTATTCCTACCGCAAATGAATTTGAGTGGTTCATTCAAAGTTCACATTTCTTTCAACACACAATCCATTAAATAACACAGATATGCGAAACTACTTCAAATGGTAGGCGAAACATGCACATCAACAGCTTCAACTATGTCAGCCACTTCGCAGTTTCATAGTCGACAAAACTAAAAGATTTACAAGTATTGCAGCGTAAGTTCCAGTGAACTCTTTCACACGGTACTCCTAGCTTAATTATCAGCATGGAACCGTTCATTTATGTTATGTGTTCTTTGTATTACTTTGAATAGAAATTGTATATTCCCTGGAGGTGTCTTTTTGTACTACGTTATGTGTGATTATCAGGTTTGTGTGAGATTAAAGTAGGCGGATTTTATTCTGGCAACATAATTAAGTGATGAGTAGAAAACTAAGATTTGCTTAACTTGAAAGTGCCGTGCAACAACATTCAAAAGACACTGATTCTTTGTGAATATATCCAAAATTCAAACTACACATACAAAAATTTTAAATGTGGAATAAAGTCAAGATCGCTGTCTAAAAAAGAATTTTAGACAGTTTAAAATAGAAGGAAATGAATAAATATACACTTGCATATCGTCGCCGTCGTAGCAAAAGTAGCTATGTGTTTCTTCTCAATTCTTCAGGAGAGCAACAAAACTGTCCTCTTTTAATATGATTGATTTTTGGCTTTTCCTACACCCATTTCTGATAAACAATTTTTGATTAATGTATGCCGTTTTGGCGGGGTTAAATGATTTTTTAAAAAAGCTATACGGAATTTACTTATTGAAATTTCCTATTTTTGTTGAAATAGATTTCGTAAAACTATGAGATCGTTAGGCATGGAGGTGGAAACCATTCATTAATAATATATAAAGGGTCCGCAAAATAACTTTTTCATAAATATAAATTCAAAAAATACTTTCTCAAATTTCTTTTTTTATTTGAAAGTACAATCCTTCCGGTTAATAATGGAAAATAATTTCATTCAAATGGCTGCTGAGGGCACCCCACAAATAATAGTCCAACGGTTGAATAGTGAATATAATACCAACAGTACCCGCTGCTTCGCACGCGAAAAAGCCAGTTATTTGTTAATTTTATCCGTCTTTGTTTTTGGATAGTACTTATTTAATTTTCTTTTGGTGGATATAGATAAATCTAAAATAGTAATTTGGAAACCTCCTATTAGCTAGCAATCACACACAATCAAAGGAATGTGCTTGTCGATATGCACTATTTTAGCTGAACTACTTCGTATGTATATTTTTTATAATTTTCTACCAAGTTTTTTGTTCAAAAATTACAACCATTTATATCCTCGGTCTCATGTTTCTAGATTCAGCCAGCCAGTTTACAACTGTTTGCACTTCTTTCCCAAAAAGTACACATTTTGAAAAATCACATGTGTTTTTGGTTCACATAAAAATATCTACTTTATTTGGTAACACATTTATTCCTTGTTGTCCCGCATACCCCTTTTTAAGTACAAATTTTGAAATATCCATTTATGTTCCGCGCTTACGTAATTAAAGGATTGTACAGCGTTTTTATCCCTTTTCGTACCGTGCACCCCTTAAAAGTACAAATTTCGAAAAATTAAACTACTGCGCTTCTATATGGTCAGATTAATTTACACACTAAATTTCACGATTATAGCTGTAATACTAAAGTTGGTACCATTTTTATCTCGCTCGCAACTTAAAAGTACAAATTTCCAGAAATCCATTTATGTTGCAAGTCTACGTTGTCAGAGAAATTTAAACACAAAATTTCACGACTATAGCTGAAATATTTTAGTTGGTACTATTTTTATTCCGCTCATTGTTTATAAGTACAAAATTAGAAAAAATCGTTTAGATTTGCGCTTCTCGTTGTCAGTGGAACCTACACACCACATTTCACGACTATAGCTCCAATACTTTAGTTGGTACTACTTTTATCCCTTGTTGCTCACTCCCTATAAGAAAATTTCGAAAAAAATCCATTTAGAATGTGCTTTACACACAGTTTACACTCCAAATTTCCCGAGTATAGCTGCAATTCTTAAATTGTAACACTTTTTGTCCCGCCTACCCCATAAAAAGTACAAATTTCGAACAATCCAATTATACTACGCTTCTACATGGTCAGAGGAATTTACATACCAAATTTCACGATTCTAGATGTAATACTTTAGTTGGTACCATTTTTATCCCTTTTTGCCCCTATCATCCCTTAAATGTACAAATTTCGAAAAATCCATTTATGTTGCGCGCCACATGGTCGGAGAAATCTACACGCCGAATTTTTGTCTCGCACACCCATAATAAGAACAAATTTCGAAAAATTTATTTAGATTTGCACTTCTACGTTGCCAGAGGAATTTACCTACCAAATTTCACGACTATAGCTGCAATACTTAAATTGGTACAACTTTTTACCCGCACACCCCCTAAAAGTACAAATTTCGAAAAATCCAATTTTTCTGCGCTTCTATATGGTCAGAGGAATTTACATACCACATTTCACGATTCTATCTGCAATAGTTTAGTTGGTCCCATTTTTATCTATTTTTGTCTCGCTCGCCCCTTAAAAGTACAAATTTCGAAAAATCCAATTTTACTTCGTTTCTATATGGTCAGAGGAATTTACATACCAAATTTCACGATTCTAGCTGAATACTTTAGTTGGTACCAATTTTATCCCTTTTTGTCCCACTCACCCCTTAAAAGTACACATTTCGAAAAATCCCTATTTGTAGCTCGTCTGTATGGTCATTGCAAGGAACTCAAAAAATTTTCCCGTTTTCACTTTTTACTGAATTGAATTGTATTTCGATAGAAAGTGGAGTGTATCGTATAGTCGGCCCCGCCCAACTTTAGCCTTTCTTTACTTGTTTTCATTATGTCTGCTTCTACTTACTTGATATTGTGTATGCGCATTCCCCCTATAACAAAAAGGCGCAGCACAAAATGATTCTTATTCGTAGGGAGTGAAATGGAGAAAAAAGGGATAAAAATGGCAAACGACAACAGCTAGGAACGCGAAATTCGATGTGTACATTTCTCTAATTGATAATATAAAAGTCTAATAATCTAATTGATAATATAAAAGTATTTTTTCCACATTCGTAATTTTATGGGATAAAATGGGAATAGAGGGATAAAAATGGTACCAACCAAACGACCTAAAATCATGGAATTTTCGGTATATACATTCCTCCGATTTTTCTAAATTCGTACTTTTGGAGTGAAAATGGAAAAAAGGGGATAAAAAGTGTACCAACCAAATGGCCGCAGCTAGAGTCATGAAATTCGGAGTTTACATTCCTCTGACTGCGTATACACGAAAAATAAAAAGTTATTTCCAAATTCGTACATTCTAGGGATATAATGGGAACAGAGGGATAAAAATGGCACTAACTAAACGGCTACATCTTGAAGGATGAAATTCGACGTGTACATCCCCCTAATTGCGTAGACACGTAAAATGAAGAGATTTTAGAAAGTCGTACTTTTAAGGGGGTAAAATGGGACAAGGGGATAAATATGGTACCGATTAAATAGCAGTAGCTAGAATCATGGAATTCGGTGTGTACTTTTCTCTGACTGCATAGACACGCCAAATAGAAAGATTTTTCTAAATTCGTACTATTTTAGTTTTATGACAAAAATTGGTTGAATAATGAAGTTGGATTTTCAAATTTGTACTTTTGGAATTAATATATGATGGAAATATATCAGACTGTAGCACCCTCTATCTACCAATATTTATGGTAAATTCCGAGATACATCCCAAAAAAACCTCTATTATGATGAAATGTTCAACTATTTTAGCATTTAGGAACTTGAACCGCACACCCCTAAAAGTACAAATTTCGAAAAATCCAATTTTTCTGAGCTTCTATATGGTCAGAGGAATTTACATACCACATTTCACGATTCTATCTGCAATAGTTTAGTTGGTCCCATTTTTATCTATTTTTGTCTCGCTCGCCCCTTAAAAGTACAAATTTCGAAAAATCCAATTTTACTTCGTTTCTATATGGTCAGAGGAATTTACATACCAAATTTCACGATTCTAGCTGTAATACTTTAGTTGGTACCAATTTTATCCCTTTTTGTCCCACTCACCCCTTAAAAGTACACATTTCGAAAAATCCCTATTTGTAGCTCGTCTGTATGGTCATTGCAAGGAACTCACCGAATTTCATGTTTATAGCTACTGCCGTTTAGTCAGGACGAAAGTTCGATGTTTATCCCTTTTTGGGCCATTTTACCCCCTAAAAGTACGAATTTCGTAAAACCCTTTCTTAATCGACGTCTACGTCATATTTTGGAACTACCCTGAAAACTTCATGACCCTGACTTCAGCCGTTTGGTCTGGGGGCTTGTCAATGATAAGTCAGTCAGTAACGCAACTCTTTTATATATATAGATAATAATATCAATTAATACATCTTTGATATAATATGCATGAGTTTTATATGAGTTTAAAATGAGATGCTGGAATATGGAATATAAGTTACTTCAAATGTACAAATATAATAGTCCGTCAAAATATTATCTAGTAATACTAATTTCAAAAAAGTCTATTGTCGATCCATAATTGTTACATTGTTATATCCTACACCACAGCGTGGACTAATGGGTATTATAAGTTAGTTTAATGCCAAATGTTTGTAATACCAACAAATAATCGAGCAAGACCCATTATGCTTATGATTAAAGTACAGATAGTAATTGTAGTGTGATCACCGAGAAATTTGCCAGGCTCATTGACTCTACAAGATTGGTAACCTCGACCGTGCAAATTTTGAAATGATTGAAAAAAGTTCAATTATGCATCGATTACAAATATATTTTGCATAGAGCATAGAGCCTCAATGATAAATATATCAATATCTAGTTTAAGATATACATATGTGAGTTACAAGCTTCATAATTTTGGCGAGATTGGTTTCGTATTTTTAACCTTCCGATCTCACTATTAGCCAAACCTTGGATTTTGTTTAAGTGCAGACAACCCCGACAATGATTTAGTGTTCCTTGAACGTACCCTACATGTAACATACTATTTTTTCGCATTGTGTTTTTCACTTTAAATCAAATCTGAATGATTTATTTTTCAAAGATTTTCCTTTTGAGCACTTTTGTCTACACCCATGCTATCTATACAAGTGACCGACTGACGCAACAACTATATTTCTACCTACAATTTCGTCAGTTTGTCTTCTTGCGAAGGTGGATTATGCTTTACGTGGTAACGTACTGACGTTATTTCTCTATAAAAAAATATTTGTATTTAGATTAGTTTAGTTAGCTTAGCTATTTTCGTCCGTTTCATAGTACATATGACGTCAATAGAGACAGGCAAGAATGTCCTGCTGCCTTGAACGGAAATAGATTTCACCACAATCTGTGGCATAAATCATTCCAACGGAGCCATATATGTATATTCAATGTACATTTTACATATAAATGTACGAATGTATGTATGTCAAATGTGTGCGCTTGTGGTTTTGTTTAGCATGAAACATAGATAAAATCTGCAAACACAGATTAAATACGTGCTCTATGGATTTTCTCCTACTTCTCTATGAGCCTTGAATGGGAGAAAGCGATAATCTTTGTTCCCCGATTTTAACAATAAAATCTCATTAAAAGAATGCTTTGTGTAGAGAGAAAAAAAATAAATCAGAATGTGGTGATGGAGCTTTGATATAAAAATAAATTCATATCGTGATGAAAATCAATCTTTGCGAAATGAATTCCTGGTGCCCAGGAAGTGAGTGCTGTGGAACACAGCGTGAATGCTTTGACTTCATTTACTATTGACTTGTTAGGTGCTTACGAAGGAAATCAAAATCATATTATAATCATATATAATAAGTGGATTCGTTGTTATTGGTTGATTATTGTATATTTTATCGAATTATTGCCACAACTCTAGTACCTAATGACCCTAATATAAACTGGAGCCTAAAGGGTCGCTGTTGAATATAAGGCCGTTAAATAAAACATCTACGATTGATAATAAAAACTTTCAAATAAAGTAGAGATTGAACGGTATCATATAGTCGGTGCCGCACAGTGGAATATTTTAATACAAGCTGCAGAAAATATTAGAAGGAACAGATCTAGGACGTTGAAATTTCGCACACATCCCTTATATCAAGTTACAAGTTGTTGTTTAAATGCGCCCACAACCACGCCCACCACCCATGCAACAAACAATGAAAAAGCACCATAAATTTCCTATTTTAATATATATTGTAATACAAATCATTAGCAGTGATTTCATTTGAGTCCACAATTACATGACAATTATCGGAGCCACGCCCACATACAATTTTCCAAAATTTTTGATAAAAAATATTTTATTTTTTTTTAGTTTATTCGTTAGTATTTTTTTGGTCTGTAATCAATATTTGATTTCAACTGGGATATTGTCCTGCCTCAAGACCATTTTGCATCTATATTTAATAGAATGCAAATTTATTTACAAATGGCATGGTGACATTTATTACTTGGCTGCAGACTAGCACGATCATGATTTCGACCATGTCAAAAGTCTTTTCAAGTGGCTTCGTCATGCCATTTGAAAATAAATTTGCATTCTATTAAATATAGATGAAAAATGGTCTTGAGCCAGGACAATATCCCAGTTCAAAAAATACAGGGTGATTTTTTAAGAGCTTGATAACTTTTTTTTTAAAAAAAACGCATAAAATTTGCAAAATCTCATCGGTTCTTTATTTGAAACGTTAGATTGGTCCATGACATTTACTTTTTGAAGATAATTTCATTTAAATGTTGACCGCGGCTGCGTCTTAGGTGGTCCATCCGCTTAGTCCAATTTTGGCATTTCCACGTTTTTGAGTAACAGAGACCCAATTGGTGCGAACGGCGACGAATCGAAAATTGGTGGTCATCATTAACACTGGCCGATACAGCTGCGATATTTTCTTCAGTTCGCACTCTACGTAAGCGTGTTGGTGGTTTAATGTCCAACAATGTAAATTTGGTGCGAAATTTAGTCACAATAGCCCGAATAGCCGCTTCAGTGGGTCGATTAAACTGACCATAAAATGGAAGCGCGCAATGAACTTTCTTAACAGAGCACGCATTTTGATAATAAAATTCAATAATTTGCAAGCGTTGTTCGTTTGTAAGACGATTCATGATGAAATGTCAAAGCATACTGAGCATCTTTCTCTTTGACACCATGTCTGAAATCCCACGTGATCTGTCAAATACTAATGCATGAAAATCCTAACCTCAAAAAAATCACTCTTTATTTTATTTTTTAATCGATTACAAACGGCTATTATAACTTACATATCTGCGCAATATTTACAGGCGCTCGCATGCCATAAAACCTTACACCCTTAAAGTATGCTTTAAATAATTTTTTTCAAACTAGATTAAAAGAGAAAAACGAAGAAAGTATTGCTTCATTTTGGCTAAGAAGGTTTTCCCATTTCAGTAATTGAGCCGATGTTTGCAGCCATAAGCAGAATATTATTATTCTATCTATTAAAATGAATAAATAGGAAAAGAGCTTAACAATAATTGCAAATGCCAAGGCATCGGTCGGCTTCGCGAATATAATTGTATACTGTAGAAAATTAAGAATACTAACTAAATATAACCTCCAAGTAAACCACATTTTTATACCCTCCACCTCCAGAATGGGGGTATACTAACTTTCCGTTTGTAACACCTTGAAATATCGACCTGAGACCCTATAAAGTATATATATTCTTGATCGTCATAAAATGCTAAGACGATCTAGCCATGTCCGTCCGTCTGTTGAAAGCACGCTAGCACCCAAACGAAAGGAGCTGGGAAGTCCAAATTTTCCATAAATGTGTCTTAAAGTCGTACATCAGTTGGGATTGCAATTGGGCGAAATTGGTCCAAAGGTGCATATTTTTCATTATGTCTACTTCTACTTACTTGATATTGTGTATGCGCATTCCCCCTATAACAAAAAGGTGCACCATATTCGTAGGGGGTGAAATGGGGCAAAAGGGGGACAAAAATGGTACATATCAAACGACAACAGCTAGAAACACGAAATTCGATGTGTACATTTCTCTAATTCATAATATAAAAGTCTAATAATCTAATTGATAATATAAAATTATTTTTTCCACATTCGTACTTTTAAGGGATAAAATGTGAATAGAGGGATAAAAATGGTACCAACCAAACGACAGCACCTAAAATCATCGCATTCGGTGTATACATTCCTCCGATTTTTCTAAATTCGTACTTTTGGGGTGAAAATGGAAAAAAGGGGATAAAAAGTGTACCAAACAAATGGCCGCAGCTAGAGTCATGAAATTCGGAGTTTACATTCCTCTGACTGCGTAGATACGAAAAATAAAGGGATATAATGGGAACAGAGGGATAAAAATGGTGCCAACTAAACGGCTATATCTTGAAGGATGAAAATCGGCCTAATTGCGTAGACACGTAAAATGAAGAGATTTTAGAAAGTCTTACTTTTAAGAGGGTAAAATGGGACAAGGGGACTAAATAGCAGTAGCTAGAATCATGGAATTCAGTGTATACATTTCTCTGACTGCATAGACACGCCAAATAAAAAGATTTTTCTAAATTCGTACTTTTTTAGTTTTATGACAAAAATTGGTTGAATAATGAAGTTAGGTCATCTTGCACTGTGTACGAGAGACAATGGATTTTCTTACTTACTTTTGGAACTAAAATATGATGGAAATATATCCGACTGTAGCTTTTTGAAGTTCACTGTTTTATAGTTACTTTTTGAATTGACTGGAAGTCTTATATCGATATATATATATATATATATATAGTATAGTTAACGTGACCATCTCTTATTGGGCAAAAAGAGGGATTTATGAATTCAAAAAGTGGGATTTCGCGGGATTTTGTAAAAAAAGCGGGATCGTGAAAATTTAACCAAAAAACGTAAATATAAAAACTAAGCTATATAATGTAATATAAATAAAAATTACTGTGTTTAGAATATTTGTGACAGGCGTGTAAAACAAAAAGAGATTTTTTGCAAATTCGTAATTTTAGGACCACAATGGGAAAAGAGGCAGATGGTACCAACAATACGGCTCTATCTTGAATATTGAACTTCAGACTCGCCTGATTGTGTGAATTGTAAATTGGTCAGAGGCATCAAATTTTCCCTAACAAGGACTGAAAATAAGTAAAAAATATTTTATAAAGACTGCTGCAGGAGTGTTCTTTAAAATTATTTAAACAACAAACACAATTTGTTTAAAATAGTTAATATATGTCGGCGTGTATGTTGACATCTACACAAAGTCGAAAGATTAGGCGTGGCTGAACTTAACGCTTTTTTACTAGTTTTAATGATTTTTTAAAAATATATTGACAAATTTGTCATAATGTGAAATGTGATCTTCAAAATGAAAAAAAAACAATCTACACATAATTTGTATATGTTGTTTATTAGGGTAGAATTTTATAGGCCTATATTTTATTAATAGTAAAAAACTATATAAAGGTGCTTATGAAACTGTCAAACATACGACTATATTTTTTATTATTGAAAGTGATTTTTATACCAGCTAGTAGCATAATGGTATCCTTTCATAAACTGTTTGACAGTCTGTGTCTTATTAATATATGTTTTAAATTAACCAATTGAACAACGCAGTATTACTTTTGTCGGCTACCAAAAATTTATTAAGTGATAATGTACGAAAATAATTAAAAATCAAAATAGTGGGATTATGCGGGACTTTTTGTAAATAAGCGGGATTATGCGGGATGTAAAATTAAAGCGGGACTGACCACCAAAAAGCGGGATGGATGGTCACCTTAAGTATAGTGTTGTAGTAACGCCTTGCAATATAACCATCGTTTGAACTAATAACAATTTTATATTTATTTATAAATTTTTTTTCAACATTTCTACTTGTTTTGTTATGACTATATTAAAAAATTGGCATTTTCCTGTGATGTTGCTGAACTTCTACCAAAATCGTCAGTCAGAGTAAATAAAGTTCGTTGGCCGAACTTAACGCCGTTTTACTTGTTTAAATGCAAAATAACACCTCAAGAGCTCTAGTTTTCTACGAACTAAACGAAATTCCAATATGATATGATACCTCTATTACGATGAAATGTTCAACTATTGTAGCATCTATGAACTTTATATGCTTCAACAGCTAAATTTAGCCGATATATTGGCAAAATCTTTCAGAATATACTTAATAGGAATGTTCTTGCAAAATACAATCAATAAAGTCGAGATTTGGGCACATGACATTTTGGAGTTTTGCCGCTGATAATACACTGTGCGCCGTCCGACTTTAGCTTTTCCGTATTGATTTTAATTGGATTCAGATTTGTTTTCTATTCCATTCCATTAACAATTTACATTCGCTACTATATTTTATTATTGCAGCACTATTTGCATTTGTCGTTTAATCTCTTCTGCAATTGTTGACTACAAATCTCCATGTACTCTGTGGGAATAATGATTCCTAAGGCTAACTCCATGGATTCAATAAATAAATTGACATGGTAGCCATGCCGATTTCTCCCCCACATACTGCAGTAGCCTGCAATTCCCAGCCATTAATCCTTGTACAATCTTTGATTTCTCCCTAAGCATTTCCCAGCGATATAGTGCTCCATTGTGCTATTGTATTGCTGCTCGTATCATTTCCAACGAAAGATAGAGAAATTGTAGCTGGTTTTGTGTGGGTATAGTTATTGTTTGTTATTTATTTATTTGCAAACAGTCTGGCCACAGCTTCCCACTCCCAAGTCCACCCATTGCATTTTCTTTATGTTTAAATCGTATTATATTTTTAGTTCACATTTTTTTCTCTCGAAATCCATAGTTCACAGAACATTGGTTAAATAATGGCCTAGCCATTTGTGATTTTTCATCCAGTCGCTATCTGCCAATATAGACGACCCACAGTGATGATGATGCCGTCTGCTGCTAAAAAAATGATACTGGCTGAATAGTTGGCGGAAAAAAAACGGTGATGTCCTTGCCAGTGAGTGGTTTTTAAATTAAATCGATTGAAAAAATAATTCGTTATTATAAAAAACACTCGAAATTAATAACTACAAATGTGTGCCTCTTGTTTTAGCAAAAAAACAGGATATTGCATAAATGAATAACTTTTCAAGCATTCATTAAATGCTTGAATTATTTAATGTAGAGGTTTGGGAAAATTTCATGGATGGTTTTGGCATATCGAAATACTTTTATAGATTTAATAGTCACAATGAAATAAATTAAAATAAACATTTTTATTTAAGAAAAATAAAATAGTTCAGTTGGGCGAACCATCTGTTCATCAGTGCGCTGTACCAAAAAAATGTGAACACAATACAAATCAAGAAGTAACTAGTAAATCAAAAAAAAAAAAAATTTTCAAATCCATGCTTTATGCAAGCAGAATTCTATTGGGCCTAGAAATTCTTTTTTAGTTATCTTTTGTAGAAGGAAAAATTACTGCGTTATCAGGAGCAGAAATAATAGATTTTTTATTTGTGGTTTGTATGGAAGGTACCACGCCCACTTTTGCATTACCGCCCATTTTAGGCGCAACTACGCACATTGATGGTAGATGCACTTACACAAAATTTCAGCACTCTAGGTGTCATAGAACTGACAATATTCAATAATAGGTTTTAACTTCGTATGGGAGGTGCCACGCCCACTTTTCCAATACCGCCCATTTCTGGCACAACTATGCGAATTGATGCTAGATGCACTTACACAAAATTTCAGCACTCTAGGTGTCAATTCAAATTCTAGGTGACAATATTCAATAATAGGTTTTAACTTCGTATGGTAGGTGCCACGCCCACTTTTCCAATACCGCCCCTTTTTGGCACAACTATGCGAATTGATGCTAGATGCACTTACACAAAATTTCAGCACTCTAGGTGTCATAGAACTGACAATATTCAATAATAGGTTTTAACTTCGTATGGGAGGTGCCACGCCCACTTTTCCAATACCGCCCCTTTTTGGCACAACTATGCGAATTGATGCTAGATGCACTTACACAAAATTTCAGCACTCTAGGTGTCATAGAACTGACAATATTCAATAATAGGTTTTAACTTCGTATGGGAGGTTCCACGCCCACTTTTCCAATACCGCCCATTTTTGGCACAACTATGCACATTGATGCTAGATGCACTTACACAAAATTTCAGCACTCTAGGTGTCATAGAACTGACAATATTCAATAATAGGTTTTAACTTCGTATGGGAGGTGCCAGGCCCCTTTGTCCAATTGGTCAAATTTTTCCATTTCCTTGTATTGTCATCGAAAATGATTAAGTGTGCAAAATTTGAGCAAAATTGGTTGAGAAAAAAGCTTTCAAAAATTGATTTCAAATTTTGTGGCACACAAACATATATAGAAAGTAACCTTATATAAAGCATGGAAAAAGGCATTAAGTTCCGCATGTTGTTATTGAGGATATTTTATATAAATGTTAGTAAAAAATTGATCCGTCTCAACCAATTTTACCCTTTTACAATCACAACAATTCACACAGTCGGAGGAGCATACATACTGATTCCAGCTGCATCCGTTTGGTTTTTTAATTTTAACCCTAATCTCACGAATTTAGAAAAAAAAATCTACAAAGTCAGAGGAACGTATACACCGAATTTCATGATTCTAACAGTAGCGGTTATCGCATTCGCCTCGTTTTCTTCGTAAATACCGTTATGTTGCGCGTCTACACAGTCAGAGCAATGTGTAAACCAAATTTCATGATTTAAACATTTATCCCTCTTTTCCCTTAAATGTACGAATTTCGAAATATCCATTTATTTCAGAAGTCTACGCAATTAAAGAGAGGTATGCACAAACCCAAGTTCATGTTTTTTATGCCTTTTTGTCCCATTTCTCCATTTCCCATTTCTGGCGTTAGTATTGCCAATAGTAGGGAAACTTCCCTATTGTAGGGATATTATTTTGCTAAACAGTCGGTAGAGACTACTAAGAGGCAACTAAGCAGTCAGAGGAATGTATACACCGAAGTCCATGATTCTGGCTGCAGCCACTTGGTTGGTACCACTTTTATCCCCTTTTTCCAATTTTATCCCCTTAAGAATACGACTTTTTAAAATCTCTACGCAAGACTTTCAAAAGTCTACGCAATTAGAAGAATGCACACCGAATTCCATCATTCTAGCTGTAGCCGTTTAGTTGGTACTATTTTCATCCCTATGTATTGTATTGTATCCCTTGAAAGTACGAATTAAAAAAAAAACGTCTATTTTTCGTGTCTACGCAGTGAGAGGAAGGTATACTCCGAATTTCATGGCTCTAGCTGCGGTCATTTGGTTGGTACTATTTTTATTCCTTTTTTCCATTTGAACCCCAAAAAGTACGAATTTCGGAAAATCCATCTATTTTACGTGTCTACGCAATCAGAGGAATGTATATACCGAATTTCATTATTCTAGGTGCAGCCGTTTGTTTGGTACCATTTTTATCCCTCTTTCCCCTTTTTATCCCTTAAAAGTACGAATTTGGAAAAAATAATTGCATATTATGAATCTGCTCAATTAGACAGCGAATTTTGTTTTTCTAGCTGTTGTCGTTTGATATGTACCATTTTTATTCCCTTTTTGCCCCATTTCACCCCTGCGAATAAAAATCGTTTTATGGTGCACGTTTTTGTCATCGGGGGAATGCGCATACCCAATATCAAGTAAGTACAAGCAATACTCTAAAATATTAGGAAATATTATGGTTTTCTTCAGTCCTTGTTAGAAAAAATTTTATTTTTTCCCTAGATTTTTAGATGCTAGCGTGCTTTCAACAGACGGACGGACGGACATGGCTAGATCCTCTTAGAATTTTATTACGATCACAAATATATATACTATATAGGGTCTCAGGTCGATATTTCAAGGTGTTACAAACGGAATGACAAAGTTAGTATACCCCCATCTTGGAGGTGGAGGGTATAAAAATATACTTTTTTTGCAATTCAACAGGAAAAGATCATCGTAAAAATTGTCACACAACTATTCGGGGAATATAAAATGGAGATTGGTTCGAAAGGGTCCAAGATAATAATAAACTGTTTAAAATACTCTGCCACCCAAAAAATTCGGGAGGTTAAAGTTGGTAAAGGTTAAAAAGTTAAAATAAAATTGTTAAATTATAGCCAACAGCAATAATAATGCGTGTATGAAAATAAATTTTGGATAATTATCCAGTGTAATATCCTGTTCACACTGCAAGAGAAATCGAGCTGAAATGTCATAAGGTCCATCAAATCCTATACAAAATTAACATTTGTAAAGCGACCTTGTGTCATTTAAAGCTGAAATCGATTGATTTTACATGCAGCCGGAAAATGTTGTAAGTCTAATTTATGGTTATCTGACTATGTGCAAAAAAGACAAAAACACAAAATATTTTTTTATTTAATTTTGATACAAATATTTAGTTGGCGACAATGTGTGTAAAAAATTAATTTTTTTATTAAAGTTTTTGTTATCCCAGTATAAAGAAAAACAGCCCTAACACGTGATGACTTTATATTTAGTGTAGAGAAACGTAGATATTTTTTAGTTTAGTCTTTTTTTCGTGGCAAAACTGGTTGGCGTTCACGCTATAAAGGGAATGTATGTGCCAAATTTGAAAATGAATTGTAGGAGGCCCAAAAATTCCATCATTCAATGTAACTTTGCCGAAGAAATCATTGGTCAAAACCATAGCTCACATTTTCCAAAATAATTTCCAATATTAAGTATTAACAAGTAAAAATGGCTTTAAGTTCGGCCGGGCAATGGATTGCGTTCCACAGAGGCTGTCGATTTACGTAGAAATACTATTTTTTATTTATTTATTATGAATTACAATACAAAGTAAATTTATATTCTAATTTTGGGTCCAGGGATTGACCGGGGTGACTAGACCATTGTAGCTAGTTTTTGCAGCGACAGACCAGAGCCTCTGGTGGGAATCGAACCCACAACCCCCACGCTGATAGTCGAGCACGATACCAACTCGACTACCGGGGCGCTCTAGAAATACTATATTTTCGTACTTGGTACTATTTTTATCCTCTTTTTCCATTTTAACCCCATAAAGTACGAGTTTCGAAAATCCGTTTATTTTACGTGTCTACGCAGTCAGACGAATATATACACCGAATTTCATTATTCTAGGTACAGCCGATTGGTTGGTACCATTGTTATCCCTCTATTCATATTTTACATCGTAAAAGTACGAATTTGGAAAAAATAATTTCATCTTATGTATCTAATTAATTAGAGGAATGTACACGCCGAATTCCGTGTTTCTAGCTGTCTTTTGATAGGTACCACTTTTATCCCCTTTTGTCCCATTTCACCCCCAACAAATAAAAATCACTTTATGTCTTTTTTGTTATAGGGGGAATTCGCATACCCACTATCAAATAAGTACAAGCAGACATATTGAAAAAATATGCTTAAATACACTAAAATGATAACCCCCAACATGGGTATTTTTAGTCCTTGTGAGGGCAAAAATTTCCCTTTGGGCCGATTTCGCCCAGGATCAAAAAAATTTAGACGTCCTAGCTCCTTTCGTTTAGATGCTAGCGTGGTTTCAACAGACTGACGACGGACATGGCTGGATGGTTTTAGAATTTTATGATGATCAATTATATATACCATATAAGGTCTCAGGTCGATATTTCAAGGTGTTACAAACGGAATGACAAAGTTAGTATACCCCTATCCTGGAGGTGAAGGGTATACAAAATTAAAAAAATTAGTTTGTAACTGCGATTATGCTATGGGCAATAAGGAAAAATTTAAGCAACATTTAATAACTATTCGTTCATAAACCCCGAAATTACAGCTCATTTTGTAAATTTATCTGAAATCTATTTAGTACGATTTTTTTCATCTTTTCCACCTTAAGTGTTTAGGAGTGAAATGAGACAAAAGGTGACAAAAAATTTGACGGGTTAAATTGTGAAAAAAAACAAAGGGCTGAAGGTCAAATCATGAAAATAGATCTATATATTCCCCTGGCCTTGTAGGCGCACAGCATAGAGATTTGAGATTTTTGTATATTTGTGCCTTTAAGGCATAACAAGTAAAAAGGCGATGAATTCGGCCGAGCCGAATCTTATATACACTCCACCACGGATTGCATTCCCCCATGTTAACGGCAGAATAGAGGCTATCGATTTCACGTATAAGTGCAATAAAATATTGGGAAAGTTATGATTTTAGCTGATAGCGATATTTGTTAAATATATTGTGATATTTCATTATTATAATTTAAAAATAAAATTAATTAATTAATTTAAAAACCATGCTCACTTAGGCGGCGCACAGTGTATTATCAGCAAAAACTCCCAAATTTCATGCGACCAAATCTCGACTTTACTGATTGGAATTTGCAGAGAACATTCCTTTTAAGGATATTCTAAAAGATTTTGCCAAATTCTAAAAGATTTGGCTAAATTTAGATGTGGATGCAATTAAAATACATAAATTCTAAAATAGTTGAAAATGTTATCATATTTATTGAGATGTATCTCGGAACCATGTATCGTATTGGAATTTCGTTTAAAACAGGAGCTCTAAAAAGATCAGACATTATGTTACCTGAAGATTGAATTTATTTAGTCGGGTTACTTTTAGCGAGGCCAACCGATGCCTCGGCATTTACAAATGGGAGCCAATTTGTATAAACTTCTGTAGTTCCTAGAGGGGTAATAATAAAAATGGGGGCCTTTTGTAAGGGCGCTACATTGATAGTAAGTATTCTTTATTTAAATATAACGTGATCTGCCAAAAATCGTGTCATAATCCCATGTAAAATGTGTATTCTAGAGCAGTAATAGTGTAAATTATAGAGATAAAGGGTGATTTTTTAAGAGCTTGATAAAAAAAAACGCATAAAATTTGCAAAATCTCATCGGTTCTTTATTTGAAACGTTAGATTGGTCCATGACATTTACTTTTTGAAGATAATTTCATTTAAATGTTAACCGCGGCTGCGTCTTAGGTGGTCCATTCGGAAAGTCCAATTTTGGGCAACTTTTTCGAGCATTTCGGCCGGAATAGCCCGAATTTCTTCGGAAATGTTGTCTTCCAAAGCTGGAATAGTTGCTGGCTTATTTCTGTAGACTTTAGACTTGACGTAGCCCCACAAAAAATAGTCTAAAGGCGTCAAATCGTATGATCTTGGTGGCCAACTTACCGGTCCATTTCTTGAGATGAATTGTTCTCCGAAGTTTTCCCTCAAAATGGCCATAGAATCGCGAGCTGTGTGGCATGTAGCGCCATCTTGTTGAAACCACATGTCAACCAAGTTCAGTTCTTCCATTTTGGTCAAAAAAAAGTTGGATATCATCTCACGGTAGCGCTCACCATTCACAGTTACGTTACGATTCGCATCATCTTTGAAGAAGTACGGTCCAATGATGCCACCAGCCCATAAACCGCACCAAACTGTGACTTTTTCTGGATGCATTGGTAGCTCTTGCAATGCTTCTGGCTGATATTCACTCCAAAATCGACAATTCTGCCTATTTACGTACCCATTGAGCCAAAAATGAGCTTCGTCGCTGAACACAATTTCTTTCTTTCTGAACTTTCTTAACAGAGCACGCATTTTGATAATAAAATTCAATGATTTGCAAGCGTTGCTCGTTAGTAAGTCTATTCATGATGAAATGTCAAAGCATACTGAGCATCTTTCTCTTTGACACCATGTCTGAAATCCCACGTGATCTGTCAAATACTAATGCATGAAAATCCTAACCTCAAAAAAATCACTCTTTATTTGTATGGAGGCTATATCTTAATCTGAACCGATTTCCTCCAAATTCAATACCAATCGTCCTTGGCCCAAAAAGTAACTTCTGCCAAATTTCATGACAATCGGACAACAATTGCGACCTCTAGAGTAAATCGATTCAGCTGGTGATTCTAAGCCGATCCGTGTACTTAAAGGTATAGCTCGATTATTTCTTGGTGTTACAAGAAATAATACACTTTGTGGTGTAGGGTATAATGAAACAGTACTTTCACCGTTGTTCTCTGTAAATGTATTTTGGAATATGACATGCGAGCGTAAATATTGGACCGATATATTAATCTTAAATTGTTTATCAAGGCCGTTCGCCATCGATTAAAAAATAAAATAATTTTTATCAAAAATTTCGGAAATCAAAAATTTGTATGTGTGTGTTGACCGTGACACTGGCAGCTTTCATTTAATTGTGGAATAAGAAATGAAATCAATGATAATGATTTGTTTTAAGATATGTATACAGGGTTTTCCAACAAGAGGTGTTATTTTGAATCACCCGGTATTTCGGTAGCTGTCACTATTGAAGCTTTTCTTCTTTGACATTTGACAAGTAGAAACTACGCCACCACTTATATAAGCGGACATATTCGAAAAACATGTTTAAATATCTTAATTGTTACTGCAATTCAAGGTAAAGTTGACAGACTCTAATCTATCAGGATTACAGTGAAATTCACCCCATGGTAATGTCATGTTTTGTTCATTGGGATCTACTGGAGTTTTACTTTAATACTTCGATGACAAGGAAAACCAGTAAGGAAAGGCTAAAGTCGGGCGGGGCCGACTCTATGATACACTCCACTTTCAATCCGAATACAATTCAATTCGGTGAAAAAGTGAAAACGGGAAGGTTTTTTGTATCCTGTAAATGTATGTGTTTGACAAAAAATTTTATATCGGAAAGGACATTTGTATGAGGATATATTGAAACCTGGAACGAAATAAGTGAAATATGAAATGTATAGTTTGGCCAAAATCGGTTAAACATATGGGAACAACATTTGAATTTGGGCTATATTTAAATCTGAACCGATCTTACCCACTTTCACCATAGTTTTGTTTAGTTAGATTATAAGATGTTGTGCGAAATTTAAAGAAAATCGAGCACAATATGTGGCTTTTAAAGCGGCAAAAGTCAAATCGGAAGCGACATTTGTATGGGGGCTATATCTAAATCTGAACCGATCTTACCCAATTTCTGCATAGTGTTTCTAGTTGGATTATAAGATGTTGTCCCAAATTTAAAGAAAATCGGGTACAATATATGGTTTTTAGAGCGCAAAATTCAAATCGGGAGCGACATATGTATGGGGCCTATATCTAAATCTGAACCGATCTAGCCCGCTTTAGCCACAGGTGTTTCTAGTTAGATTATAAGATGTTGTGCCAAATTTAAAGAAAATCGATTAGAATGTGTGGCATTTAAAGCGAAAAAAGTCAAATCGGAAGCGACATTTATATGGGGGCTATATCTAAATCTGAACCGATCTTACCCAATTTCTGCATAGGTGTTTCTAGTAAGATTATAAGATGTTGTGCCAAATTTAAAGAAAATCGAGTACAATATGTGGTTTCTACAGAGGAAAATGTCAAATCGGGAACGACATTTGTATGGGGGCTATATCTAAATCTGAACCGATTTGACCTATTTTCACCATAGATGTTCTTAGTTTAAATATAAGATGTTTTGCCAAATCTGAAGACAATCTGATACAATATGTGGTTTCTAGAGCGGAAAAAGTCAAATCGGGAGCGAAATTTGTATGGGAGCTATATATAAATCTGAACCGATATTCACTGACCGATATTCACCATGGGTGTTTCTAGTGGAAACATAAGATGTTTTACCAAATCTGAAGACAATCTGATACAGTATGTGGTTTCTAGAGCGGAAAATGTCAAATCGGGAGCGAAATTTGTATGAGAGCTATATCTAAATCTGAACCGATCTGTCCGATATTCACCATGGGAGTTTCTAGTGGGAATATAAGATGTTTTGCCAAATCTGAAGACAATCTGATACAATATGTGGTTTCTAGAGCGGATAAAGTCAAATCGGGAGCGAAATTTGTATGGGAGCTATATATAAATCTGAACCGATCTGACCGATATTCATCATGGGTGTTTCTAGTGGAAATATAAGATGTTTTACCAAATCTGAAGACAATCTGATACATTATGTGGTTTCTAGAGCGGAAAAAGTCAAATCGGGAGCGAAATTTGTATGGGAGCTATATATAAATCTGAACCGATCAAACACATTTTTACCACACGTGTTTCTAGTTACAATATAAGATGTTTTGCCAATTTTAAAGAAAATCTGTTGTAATATGTGGTATCTAGAGTGAAAAGAGTCAAATCGGAAGTGAAATTCGTATGGGGGCTATATCTAAATCTGAACCGATTTTCTTCAAATTAAATAGCGTTCGTCCTTATCCCGAAAAACATCGTTGTGCAAAGTTTCATTTGGTTCTGTCTACAATTGCGACCTGTATCGTGATTACAAGAATAGATTGACGGACGGACGGACAGACAGACGGACATTGCTAAATCGACTCAGAAAGTGATTCTAAGACGATCGGTATAATTAACAATGGGTCTATCCCGCTTCCTTTTGGGTGTTACAAACAAATACACTCGTGGAGTGTATAAATATAGCAAGCAGCGCTATCTTCTTGGGAGAGAAAGTCGTCGAGAGCACCGGTTTCATGGCCACCGACATTATTTCTCTGCAAACTGCATATACCCGCATATACAATTTTCTCATGTACCAAAAACTGAAAAAATAGTCTAAGTTTTATATTTTGGTAGTTTGTTCTAACAGAAAACCCGCTGGAAAAAGTACCTTTACAGGAATCACCGATTATAACTATTTTTTTAAGTGGAATGACTTATTCACAATGATTTATTTTATAAATTTTATATTTCAAAATGACGCTAATAATTCCAACTAAATGCTAATTTCCTGTTCGTTCGAATAAAGATTCCCCTCTATCCATTTTATCAATGTTATCGTACGTCGCTCGTCTAATATTGCCATAAGAACTTACTCCAGAATCTTGACAACATCGCTGGCATGACTTCAGCGAGTAGCAATTAACTGACAGTTACTTAAATTAATTGCTACTACACTTGTTCATCCTTTCTTTCACACAAAAGCATGTAGGTTGTCCACATGTAGCACGAAGTGCGTGCGTGGATATAAGAGACTGTCCGAGTATATTGCGTGAGAGTGTACGATATGTTAAAATTTGTGCAAGCACAGCATGTCAAACGGCTGGCTTGACTCAATGACTGACTGACTGATTGTACATTTGGGTTATGCTGGACATACCTTAACCCATTAATAGCTGAACCTGATGTACGATTTTTATGCAAATATGTATAGGTTATATTTAGGCTATTAAAATTGGCATTCGAATAGGATCATCTTTTCCGGCAAAAATTCGAAAAAATTTAAAGAAATTACTCTGTTATTTAATAAATTCAGTTTTGGAATTTGAAGATTTTTAATGTCATTGCCAGATCTTGTTTTTCCTCAAATTGATTTCAATTGATTGATTTTCAATTTTGTAATCATTCTTTAATTTCGCATGAAAAATTATTTTTTTTTAATCTAATCAATAGTCTACAAGTAATCTAGTAAATGTACTTCCACATTACAGGAGATATTTCCCTGCTCATGATTTCAAAATTATTTTTAAGCAATCGGTCTTTTCTCAAACTGTCCATAAGTAATTGTTATACTAGCTTTTTCTACGATTTATCCATTTTCGGTTATTATACAATACAACAGCTCTTAATGGATTAATAAACGCTAACAATAGCGACACAAAGTCACAATGTCAATCATTTGACATACAGAAGACAACTTACAGTGACTGAACAATAAATACGAGTTACTAGGGACCCCAATTGCTACAATCCGAACAATCTGTTTAAGAAATAAATAAAATTTAGTAATTTCTTAATTCATGCTTAAATTCTTCTTTCGTTTTGTCCTCATTTTCCACAACTGGTACAATTCAGCAATGCCAGCGGGTGGAAGCTGCCTTATTTGACTTGTCTGTTAGAGATGTTGGCCCCTGAGTCGACTGTCTCTCGTATTACAAACACGAATTATGGTGTTAAATTCGTATTCAAAATATGAGTTAGGCAAGCAATTATTTGCATCCACATCGTGGACATGTACTCCACCTGCCATAAGCGCCCAACTTGACAGGGAGGAATGGAGTGTCTTCATGCACCTGAGCATTGAACCGTAAATATTATGATACCTCCGGACATGTTTGCATTTGCCATTTACAGGATATGCAACGGAAGCGAGGCGAAGAAGTTCTCGAATTGCAAAGCAATGGCACTGCACGGCCTTTAGCATGAGTTGTAGTCAATGTCGCTTACGGATGCCAACGCGTGTCGAACTGTTGAAATAGCGTGTGTGGTAAATGAACGCTTGAATTTGTTGTAGCCACCAAATCTTATGCATTCAGATTAATATTCATGACAATTGCTTCGGAAATAACGGATAGCGAGTATAGAATGTGAAGGAAGTATGTATGCTCAGCTCACCAGACCACATTCATTTATTCCGACTAAGGGCTTGCTTTTATTCCGACTAAGGGCTTGGAGGGTGTTTTGCCAGAACGAATATGACTTGATTAGTTACAGAAATTTGAAAATTATAGGTACTTTCATATGCAGATAAATTAATAAAAAGTTTACCCGTCAAACCTTGCCGACCATGTAATTTTGTCAGTCCACATTATATCCTACCACAAACAATTAATACAAAATCAAGTAAGGAAGGGCTAAAGTCGGGAGGGGCCGACTATATGATACACTCCACTTTCTATCCGAAAACAAATCAACTCGGTAAAAAAGTGAAAACGGGAATAATTTTTGTATGTTTCCTAATCATAGGCTAATATTATCTGGTCCATTTGTCAAATCGGAAATATTAATATCGGTGCTATATCGGTACAAATATGGAATATTCTAACTTTCACAATATGTTCATCCAGTTCAAATATAACGTGTTAAGCTCATTATGTGAAAATTCGTGCTTTCTGGTGCGGAAAAAGTCTATTCGAAATTTGTATGGGAAATTTTTGGGACGAAATTTGTATGGGAGCTATATGTAAATCTGTACCGATGACCGATTTTCACCATGGGTGTTAAAATATGTGGTTTATAGAGTAGAAAAAGTGAAATCGGGAGTGAAATTTGTGTGGGAGCTATATATAAATCTGAACCGATCTGACCCATTTATAGAACAAATATAAGATATTTCGTCTAATTTGATGAGGATCTGTTAAACTATGTGGCTTCTAGAGCCGAAAAAGTCAAATCGGCAGCGAAATTTTAATGGGAGCTATATATAAATCTGAACCGATCAGACCTATTTTCACCATAGGTGTTCCTAGTTTAAATATAAGATGTTTTGGCAAATCTGAAGACAATGTGATTCAATATTTGGTTTCTAGGAAAAAGTCAAATCGGGAGCGAAATTTGTATGCTATATATAAATCTGAACCGATCTAACACATTTTTACCACAGGTTTTTCTAATTGAAATATAAGATGTTTTGCCAATTTTAAAGAAAATCTGTAGTAATATGTGGTATCTAGAGTGAAAAGAGTTAAATCGGGAGTGAAATTCGTATGAGGGCTATATCTAAATCTGAACCGATTTTCGTCAAATTAAATAGCGATCGTCGTTGTACCGAAAAACTTCGTTGTGCAAAGTTTCATTTCTATATCGTGATTACAAGAATAGATGGACAAACGGAAGGACATTGCTAAATCGACTCAAAAAGTGATTCTAAGTCGATCGGTATAATTAACAATGGGTCTATCTCTTTTCCTTTTGGGTGGAGTGTATAATTATTTAAGCCATCGTATGAATAACATTTTCTGAAGCATTTTAGCCTTTCTAAACACTAAATTGATATTGATATTTTTTCAAATATGGTCGATCAAATTTCACATAAAAACAGTGGTCTACGACAGACTCCAAAAATCAGAAAACATTGCGGGAAAAACTATTTTTTTTCGAAAAAAAAATTTTTTGCTGCGATGAAAAAAATCATAAAATTATAAAAAATACAAAAAGAAATGTTATGCATGCAAAATCATTTTAGCCATATGTACCGCGAAAATTTTGTTTTTTTAACAACTATTAATTTTTTATATTTTGTTTATTGTAATCTTACTATTTAAGCGTGAAGAGCTTTAATTACAACTTTGGTGACACCCACAGAAAATTTCAAGCAATTATTTTCGTAGAACATTTTAATGTCCTTTTTGAAAGGACATTTCTAGCTTTTTATCAAAAAAGGTCAATTTGACCCATAAAGAGAGGTGGTAGAGGGTTAAGATCTTCCACAAAAATAATCCTCATAAAATTCCTCTATATAGTTCTGACAATAAGAATTCTCTCAGAGATTAACTTACAACACTTTTCTCACTTAGTATAATGCTCCCTTCAACCAAACAATGAAAACTTTGATCCACTGTAAAAAGAAATTCAGACTAGCTGGACTATAAGCTTATTCTACAAAAATGGTCTACTCAACATACCCTTTCTGAATTAAAGGGTCGCTACTCTGCTCCAAAAATGCTGCTGGACAGTTTTATTATGACCATCTTTGTTTAAATTGTGCAAAGAAATCCTTTTACACAAGTCATATTTGAAGAAAAGCTATGGATAAATGTAGAATGTAGGATTTTATAAAATGCATAAAAAATGGCTCTGATATCGTAAATAACAGGGTAGGTGATGAAAGGACAGGGATATTTTGGGACAACGTATACAATAAACCCAGGATTAACCTTAGTCGGAAACATCCACGAATTCTATTGATGCCAGCTTTCTTTTTCTTTTAATTATTTCAATTATATATTTTCTTTATAAGGATATGTTCTCTTAAATATAACCCATTAAAGTTCCAGCATAAAATTTTCAGAGAACATAGAAAACACGGTTAGAATTATTTTAGTGTATTTTTTGGGGAAAATATTGATAAATTAATATTTAAAATAGTCTTAAAGTACTCCTCCAGACCTTTCAAACAAGGTATAGAACTTTAAGAAAAAACACAAGTAAAAACGGCGTTAAGTTCGAGCCGGGCCGAACTTTATATACCCTCCACTATGGATTGAATTCCACGTCGATTTTCGTAGAAGTGCAGTAATATTACAGGAAAATATAATCTTTTTAATATAGCCGAACCAAAACAAATACGAAGTCAGGTAATGTATACTCCGAATTTCATGACTCTAGCTGTGGTCACTTGGTTGGTACTATTTTTATCCCCTTTTTCCATTTTAACCCCAAAAAGTAAGAAATTTCGAAAAATCCGTTTATTTTACGAGTCTACGTAATCAGAGAAATGTATACACCGAATTTCATTATTCTAAGTGCAGCCGTTTGGTTGGTACTATTTTAATCCCTCTATTCCCATTTTACCTCTTAAAAGTACGAATTTGAAAAATACTTTTATATTATATCTCTACTCAGTTAGAGGAATGTGCACACCGAATTTCGTGTTTCTAGCTGTTGTCGTTTAATAGGTACCATTTTTATCTCTTTTTGCCCCATTTCACCTCCTACGAATAAAAATCGCTTTATGGTGCACGTTTTTTGTTATAAGGGAAATGCGCATACCCGATATCAAGTAAGTACAAGCAGACATATTGAAAAGATATGCTTAAATACTCTAAAATATTAGGGGTTATTATAGGTATTTTTAGTCCTTGTGAGTGCCTTTGGGCCGATTTTGCCCAGTTTCAATCCCAACCGATCTACGACTATAAGACACACTTATGGAAAATTTGGACATCCTAGTTCCTTTCGTTTAGATGCGTGTTTTCAACAGTCGGACAGACGTACATGGCTAGATCGTCTTAGAATTTTATGACGATCAAGAATATATATACTTTATATGGTCTGGGGTCGATATTTCAAGGTGTTACAAACGGAATGACACCCCAAACCAGGAGGTGGACGGTATAACAATTGTGAAATACAATGATTTAAATACCCACTTGATAGTAGGAATTTAATCTTTTTGGTTTTTTTTGAAATTGCAATGCCTATAACTCTGCAATTAATATTTTTTCCTAACACAAGTATAAAATATTTCATATGGGATTTTCCGAAAAATCGGAGAAGAATGTCTAGTTTGACATGGAAAGAACCGTATGTGACATTTTCTTGTACATGACTGGCTTGATATTTGAATTATTCTTACCAAATTTCGTCGTCTGGTATATTAATTGAATTGCACAAAATAATTTTAGACAATTAGGGAATCAAAACCCAACAGACTTCCAACATCATGTGATACCCCAAATGGCACTACCTCTTCTCTCTGTCCCGACAATTTCGAAATTATACTCCAATTTACCTTTATTTATTTAGTTTGAGTCTGAGTTAAGCAAATTATTGAGTTAACTCGATGTATCCGACCTAAAGGGTGATTTTTTAGCTATTATCTTTTGGCAACACTGATTTAAACAGCTGACGCACGTTTCGTGTTTTGTTTCACTGTCCAACATCTTCAGTTTGGTCTATAATTTAACCATGAATCGTCTTACAAACGAACAACTCTTGCAAATTATTGAATTTTATTATCAAAATGCGTGCTCTGTTAAGAAAGTTCATCGCGCGCTTCTTCCATTTTATGGTCAGTTTAATAGACCCACTGAAGCGGCTATTCGGGCTATTGTGACTAAATTTCGCTCCAAATTTACATTGTTGGACATTAAACCACCAACACGCTTACGTAGAGTGCGAACTGAAGAAAATATCGCAGCTGTATCGGCCAGTGTCAAAGATGACCATCAATTATCGATTCGTCGCCGTTCGCAGCAATTGGGCCTCTGTTACACAAACAAAGTGGAAATGCCAGAATTGGACTAAGCGGAAGGACCATTTGGGTCGCAGTCAAGGCCAACATTTGCATGAAATAATCTTCAAACATTAAATTATATGGACCGTACTATCGATTCAAATAAAGATTTCATGCATTTTTCTGCATTTTATGTTTTTTTTTTGAAAAACTTTCATATAACTTTTAAAAAATCGCCTTTTATATATATTAGGTTGGGTTACAAATTAGGAAATAATTTCCCGCCACCAAAGGAAATAAAATTTGAGGGGTTTTGGGGTTGCAAAACACCTATAAAATTCATATTTTCCTGTGTATGTAACATTTTGTCTAATTAGACCGATGAAATCACTTTAAATATAAATATTTACTCTTGTCGTATAAAATAAACATAATGCTGAACTGATTTGAAAATTGTCTACCTAGCTCACAAAAACTGTCTTTTCATCATGAATGCACTAATTTGTACCAATTTATTTCGAAACACAAATGTTCATCGTAATGATCTGTTCAGTGATGAGACTCATTTTTTTGATCAATGGACGAATCGCTAGTAAAATTGCAGAATGTAGTGTGAAGAGAATCCACGAAATATTCATAATAATTACTAAATCAATACAATTCTTTGATTCATATAAAATATCTGAAAAATAAATAAATTACTGAGAAAAAATGGGCGGAAACTAAAAAATCTATCTGCACCATTTCGATGGCAGCTCCTTCCCTTAATGGTCGACATATGTTATGTTTATTAAGCTGGGTCACGAAAAGTAAATTGCAGCGGTCACCCCCCAGAAATGAAGATTGGATTGTTTAATGATGATCTGCAAAATAATTCATCACTGGGTCAAGCCATCTGTGAGCTATACGCTACTGAAAACACCTCTAAAAATCATGTTTTTCCCGTGTAATTTTTTTAGATGCATTTTTGCCCAAAAGTTTTTTTCTGAATTAGTAGACCACTGGGAGTACTTTAAATAAAAATTGTTATTCTTGTCTTAGAATAACTCATTGGTAGTATTATTGGACGTTTTTATTGATTTTGTAGTGGTTTTCAAGGTGACAGCTAAAAACTCATATTTTTTGGAAACATTTTGTAAGAGTTGATATGAAAAATAAATAGAAGGAATTAATACCTTTCGAATGACACCTAAATGATGAATATCGGACGAAAAATGACGTCACTGACTCCTTGTCTGTAAAATAATTTAATACAAGAGATGGATTTTCAGAGCAAAAAAATCAAACTCTTTTTACAAAAATGAGCGCAGCGACGTCAATATAATTCGGATGTTCATCATTGTCTGCCGCTAATTATTTTTCATAAAAATTAAAAAAAAATGTTTCAGTTGCCCTGTGAAAATCAACAAAAAATTACTATAGACGTCCATTAATTCAACCAATAAGTTACTCTACGACAAGAATACAAATTTGCATTTAAAGTGCTTTCAAGGGTCTATTATTTCAGACAAAAATTTGTGAAAAAATGTAACACAAAACAAGTAAGGAAAGGCTAAAGTCGGGCGGGGCCGACTATATAATACCCTACACCACTCCCTGCGTATGTACCTCGCTTTAATTACTAAACGCATTTATTTCATGGGAGCAATTTTATGTAGTTCATATAAATTATACAGTACTAGCTGACCCGGCGAACTTCGTTCCGCTTAAATTCGTTAATGCAACGAAAAAAAGAATTCCGAGCATGCACATGCTGCTTTATATAACTATGTCAATTCAAATTCTTTATTAAAAAGTTGTGTTAAATACAATGGAAATAACTAAAGTAAAAGAATAACGATGTGCTTTAATGAAACCGCAATGATTGACTTATCAGCCAACCTTGCGCTTTTTCACTGAAGTGTTTTATGGTACACAACGTTTTTCGTTTTGTTCTCTGGCGCGTACACGTACAAAGCGGAAGGTTTGCCGACACGTGAGCACGCCACATACAATTGACCATGTGAAAAACATGGGAACTCAAGATTGATTCCACAAACATCCAGCGATTGTCCTTGCGCCTTATTAATTGTCATAGCGAAGGCGAGACGCACCGGAAATTGAAGACGCTTAAATACGAATGGCAAATCTTTCGCAATAAGTGGAATCCGCGGAATGAGAACATCTTCGCCCTTGAATTTTCCCCTCAAAATCGTCGCTTGAATGACGTTTGATTTAAGTGCCTTCACAATCACGATCATTTGAATTTCGTCATTCAAAATGATATCTCCGGTGAGTTGCATTCATACAAATCCGTCGACTCCGTGATGGATGAAAACGAAGTCACGAACTATCCGACAGAATTTTTGAATTCTCTGGATGTCCCGGGCTTGCCGCCACACTTTTTGAAATTGAAAGTCGGCTCAATTATAATTTTGTTGCGTAAGCATTGTGCTCATGCAATACGTTTTGCAAAATTCTAATGATATCTTTGTCCATGTTTTGATGAATTGCACTGCGCATATCGATTTCCTTGTCCACATTTCCGATGAAATACATTTGAAGAAATTTGTGATCTTGATTCGTTGTCGGCAATAACGAACCATAGCGATGATGAATTTGTCCTTGGATCTGTATCATAAGGACAAAGTCGAAGTAGATGACAATCTAATGGCAATATAATGTGGACTTGAATCAAGCGAATTTACCTTGAATGTCGGATTGTATGGGCGATTGTCCTGAATAACTTCTGCTCCGAAAGACGTCATTTGAAAACAACTGTTATATTGTTGAGCTCTGGTCAAAAATTGTCGTGATTGGGGTGTATTATCATAAATCAATGAGCGCAATGGCTCAGGTGGATCAGGCAAAGGCGGTAATTTTACTTTACCACTCATGCAGCACAACCCGGGTGTTTCGGAAGGAAACTTCAGTGCATAGCAATGTGGACATACGACAGTCATAGCGCCAATCGAGACACACGGAAGTTCGCTATAGTCAATCGTGCAGTCGTATTGGAAGGCGACTCGCTCCAATTCGACATTCACGGCGTTTCTTCTTCTTTGGCGATTTGCATTTATTTGAACGCTCTGCTGATTTCGATTAAGTTGTTGTCTATTTCGGTCTCTAGTTTGGACAACCGCACGTTGTTCTTGTGATAATGTTTGTCGAAGTTCCGACATGTTCGCTCGATTGTGTGCATTTCGCATTGAGCGTTCCTCTGGAGTTTCGTTCGTACGAACAGTTCTCAAACGTTGTGCATTACGACTGCGACGTGAAAGGTTTGACCTTCTTATTGGCGGCATGATCACTAAAATGAAAACCCAAAATATGTAATAATATTCGAAGAAATTAATTGAGTTTCATAATTACCGACATATGAAATCACAAAAGAAATGACATTGACATGAAAAAAAATTTAAAACATTCGAAATATTATTTGGTTTTGTTAAACTCACAAAAAAAACAGTAAAATTTTCGTTAAAATCTTCCCGGATTTTATATTTTTCTGGAAATTGTCCTACATCCTATGTCCTTCCTTGGGCCAACACGAATTCATCAAGCCCAAAATCGTGAAAATCAGACGATCCGTTATAAAGTTTTGCGTGTTCACACGGACGGCATTCTCTTTTATAAATATAGATAAATTATACTATAAATTAATCTTTAGTCATATTTAACGAATATGGTTAGTAATATGGTAATTGACATTTTTAAAGGGGGCCTATAACTACATTTTGGGCCTGGTCCAAAAAATGGGCCTATATATTTCTCATTCACGGTAGGTATTCCTAGTTGAAAAATATTAAGATCTGCAAAATTTGATGAAGATACGATGTAGTTTCTAGAGCTGTAATAGATCAGAATGGGACACCATTTGGGTTATAATAAAGTATGGACATATGGACATCTCCCAAACAAGTAAGGAAATGCTAAAGACGGACGGCTTTCTATCGCATTACAATTCAATTCGGTAAAAAAGTGAAATCGGGAAGGATTTTTGCATCTTGTAAATGTATGTGTTTGACAAAAAATGTTAAATCGGAAAGGACATTTGTATGGGGGTATATTGAAACCTGGAACGATGTGACCCGCTTTCACCATGTATCTTTATTGGTGAAATATAATATGTAAAGTTTGGCCAAAATCGGTTAAACATTCGGGAGCAACATTTGTATGAGGGCGATATCTAAATCTGAACCGATCTTACCCACTTGCACCATAGGTTGGATTATAAGATGTTCTGCCAATTTTAAAGAAAAACGGGTACAATATGTGGATTTTAGAGCGGAAAAAGTCAAATCGGGAGCGACATTTGTATGTGAGCTATATCTAAATCTGTACCGATCATACCCAATTTTTGCATTCGTGTTTCTAGTTCGATTATAAGATGTTCTGCAAAATTTAAAGAAAATCGGGTACAATATGTCGTTTCTAGAGCGGAAAATGTCAAATCGGGAGCGACATTTGTATGGGGGCTATATCTAAATCTGAACCGATCTTACCCAATTTTTGCATTCGTGTTTCTAGTTAGATTATAAGATGTTCTGCCAAATTTAAAGAAAATCGGGTGCAATATGTCGTTTCTAGAGCGCAAAATGTCAAATCGGGAGCTACATTTGTATGGATTCTATATCTAAATCTGAACCGATCTTACCCAATTTTTGCATACGTGTTTCTAGGTGGATTATAAGATGTTGTGCCAATTTTAAAGAAAATCGGGTACAATATGTGGTTTCTAAAGCGGAAAAAGTGAAATAGGGAGCGACATTTGTATGGGGGCTATATCTAAATCTGAACCGATTTCCTCCAGATTTAATACCGATGGTCGTTGGCCAGAAAAAATAACTTCTGCCAAGTTTCATGACAATCGGACAACAATTGTGACCTGTAGAGTGCGAACAAGCTTAGATGGACAGCAGACGGACAGACGGACGGTCGAACGGACAGGCATCGTTAAATCGACTCAGCTGGTGATTCTAAGCCGATCGGTATACTTAAAATTGGGTCTAGCTCGATTATTTCTTGGTGTTACAAACATTTGGCGCGAAAGTGGTGTAGGGTATAAAAAGTTACACAGGAAAAACATGATTTTTAGGGTTATTTTCAGGAGCGTTTATCTCACAGATGGCTTGATCTAGGAATGTAATATTTTGCAAATCCTCATTAAACAATTCAAACTTTATTTTCGTGTGGTGGCTGGAACTTGTTTTTCCATTTGTATAGACGGCGACCCAGCCTAATGTATATGTCTTATGTATGCTCAACCCAAATAAATTAAGTTCGTGTTCTCTAGAGACATTCCCCCACTCATATTTTTTATATTTTGTATTCATGGTAGTATGTTTTCAGATAAGTACATATTTTTTGTAAAAGCATGCGTGGAAGTAATTTCCTTCTGCGTAATCCCTGCGTAAAATTAATTAGAAATTGATGTGAATAATAAGTAGTGACGAGTTTTCGCATTACCTTACATTCTAGATTACTTGAAAATGCATTTTTAATACGTTTTAAAACAACATACGTTATAAAACAGCAACAAAGGTAATTTCTATTTTTTTTGTTACTTCTGCGAAACTATGGGGGCATAAAGCTTAATTTAAATGAGCATATTGTAATATGTATGTTCCGCATATAGGTCATAGGCAACTCCACCAACTTCTGACTAACACATAACACAGCAGCTATTCCCTCACATCATTAACTTTAGGGCACTTAACGAGTGTGTACTTCATTCAACACAACACACCGCTGCAATGTAAATAGTTTTTTAAAGGAGCCGACACGTTGTAGGAGTCGTTAGGCTTTCGCTCGCTACTCCTTGTATCGTGATTTACCTGCTACAGGGCCGGATATAGCATTTAGGCGAAATAGGATTTTTTAAGTGGGCCTCAGGATTTAAATTTGGTTTTACCTTATGATTTACTATATGTTACAGAAACCTTAATGATTGGCTTGGAGACCATTTGGAATCTTGTCGTGCAGTACCATGTTAGAAAAATTATGATATGATAATTATGATTCGAACATCGTCTGCAATTAAGTAAAGAGGTGTTCCATTTATCACCATTTTTTCAAATTATTTGGGACATACAAAGAACATTTCTGCAGAATATTTTAAACCTCAAAATCTTCAAATAATAGGCATCTACCAACGCACATTGGTTCAAATCGATTTTTTTAAGTAATTCTGTAACTTTTGAACATATTTTATAGCAGAGGCGTTTCCAGATGATTTGCAAAATTTAGAATCTCTATCATTATTCCGAAGGGAGTGTGCTCTTTGGCTGCACACTACCCTCTATAGAAGGCTTCGCAATTCGAAATTCTCAGTCAGAACAATCGCATCAAGTGACAAAGCACACATCTAAACATGTAAAACGTATTTAAAAATCGTATATTAGGCCCTTGCTGTTTGTAGTATTGTAAACGTCAACTTTTCCAGCTTAAGGATCTTATCACTTTTGTAAAGAATTACACATGTTGTCAAGATCACATTACACACTGATGGACAAGTAAGACAATTAGTTAAACTTAGATGTTTAACTTTATGATAAGCTACATGAGTTAAACATGCAAATTTCTAAAAATTAGAGGGTACCATAAATTATTTTGGTAAGAGGCGCCATTTTCCGGCCGTAGCATAGTGTGTTTAGAAAACTCCACAACGAGGCCCTAACATATGCTTTTCATTTACTATTTTATTTTTGGAAACTTTCTATAATGATTTATTATTTAAAATTCGTTTAAATTTTCTCTGTTCGTTATTGTGTATATCTACGTATGCGTCAGGCTATCAGTTCATGAAAAAAAACTCTAAAAATCATTTTTTTCACGTGCAACTTTTTTATGTTGCATTTTTGACATTTTTTCTAAATTAATAGACCCTTGAAACCATGTTAAATATAAATTTTTATTCTTGCCTTAGAATAACTCATTGAAACTCAAATTGACATTGAAACGAAAGGCGTTGATTCCATATATTTATTTTTTACAAAGTACTGCCACAGGATACGACAAATATGTCTGTTGTCAAATTGAAAAACCACAAAAAGTTACTATGAATATTCAATAATTCGACCAATTCTAAGACAAGTATAACAAGTAAGGAAAGGCTAAAGTCGGACGGGTAAAAAAGTGAAAACGGGAAACTTTTTTGTATGTTTCCTAATCACAGGTTAATATGACCTGGTCCAATTTGTCAAATCGAGAATAATATTTGTTTCGGGGCTATATCCAAACATGGAATGAAGTGACTACATTTCACAATAAGTTCTTCCAGTTGAAGTATAACGTGTATTGCTCAATTTTAAGAAATTCTCTGAAAATTTGCGGTTTCTGGGGGAACGAAATTTGTATGAGAGCTATATGTAAATCTGAATCGATGTGACCCATTTTCACCGTGGGTGTTTCTAGTTGAAACATAAGATATTTTGTAAGACTTGAAGAAGATCTGTTAAAATATGTGGTTTCTAGAGCAGAACAATTCAAATCGGGAGCGAAATTTGAATGGGAGCTATATATAAATCTGAACTGATCTGACTTATTTTCACCATAGGTGTATGGGAGGAATTTCTAGTTGAACTATAAGATTTTTTTGCCAATTTTGAAGAAAATCTTTTGAAATATGTGGTATCTAGAGTGAAAAGAGTCAAATCGGGAGTGAAATTCGTATGGGGGGCTATATCTAAATCTGAACCGATTTTCTTCAAATTAAATAGCCTTCGTCCTCGTCCCGAAAAACTTCGTTGTGCAAAGTTTCGTTTAGTTCTGGCTACAATTGCGACCTGTATCGTGATTACAACAATAGATGGACAGACGGATATTGCTAAATCGACTCAGAAAGTGATTCTAAGCCGATCGGTATAATTGACAATGGGTCTATCACCCTTCCTTTTGGGTGTTACAAACAAATGCACAAAGAATGCATAAAAACCGGTAAGGAAAGGCTAAAGTCGGGCGGGGCCGACTATATGATACACTCCACTTTCTATCAGAATACAATTCAATTCGGAAAAAAGTGAAAACGGGAAGAATTTTTGTATGTTTCCTAATCATAGGCTAATATGTCCTGGTTCATTTTGTCAAATCGAAAAGAATATTTGTATCACGGCTATATCCAAACATGGAATGAAATGACCCATTTCACAATAGGTTCTTCCAGTTCTCAATTTTAAGTAATTCGATGAAAATATGTGGTTTCTGGGCGGAAAACTCAAATCGGGAGTGAAATTCGTATGTGGGCTATATCTAAATCTCATTTGGTCTGTTTCATGGGTGTTTCTAGTTTAAATAGAAGATGCTTTGCCAATTTTGAAGAAGATCTGTTAAAATATGTGGTTTCTGAAGCAGAAAAAGTCAAATCGGGAGTGAAATTCGTATGGGGGCTATATCTAAATCTGAACCGATCTGGCTAATTTTCACCGTGGGTGTTTCTAGTTGAAATGTAAGATGTTTTGCCAAGTTTGAGGAAAATCTGTTGTAATATGTGGTATCTAGAGTGAAAAGGGTCAAATCGGGAGTGAAATTCGTATGGGGGCTATATCTAAATCTGAACCGATCTGGCTCATTTTCACCGTGGGTGTTTCCAGTTGAAATATAAGATGTTTTGCCAATTTTGAATCACATCTGTTAAAATATGTGGTTTCTACAGCAGAAAAAGTCAAATCGGGAGTGAAATTCGTATGGGGGCTATATCTAAATCTGAACCGATCTGACCAATTTTCACCATAGGTGTTTCTAGTTGAAATGTAAGATGTTTTGCTAATTTTGAATCACATCTGTTAAAATGTGTGGTTTCTACAGCAGAAAAAGTCAAATCGGGAGTGAAATTCGTATGGGGGCTATATCTAAATCTGAACCGATCTGACCAATTTTCACCATAGGTGTTTCTAGTTGAAATGTAAGATGTTTTGAGGAAAATCTGTTGTAATATGTGGTATCTAGAGTGAAAAGGGTCAAATCGGGAGTGAAATTCGTATGGGGGCTATATCTAAATCTGAACCGATCTGGCTCATTTTCACCGTGGGTGTTTGTGGTTGAAATATAACATGTTTTGCCAATTTTGAAGCACATCTGTTAAAGTATGTGGTTTCTACAGCAGAAAAAGTCAAATCTGGAGTGAAATTCGTATGGGGGCTATATCTAAATCTGAATCGATCTGGCTAATTTTCACCGTGGGTGTTTCTAGTTGAAATATAAGATGTTTTGCCAATTTTGAAGAACACCTGTTAAAACATGTGGTTTCTACAGCAGAAAAAGTCAAATCGGGAGTGGAATTCGTATGGGGGCTATATCCAAATCTGAACCAATTTTCTTCAAATTAAATAGCGTTCGTCCTTATCCCGAAAAACTTTGTTGTGCAAAGATTCATTTGGTTCTGGCTACAATTGCGACCTGTACTTTGATTACAAGAATAGATGGACAGACGGACGGACGGACGGACATCGTTAAATCGATTCAAAAAGTGATTCTAAGTCGATCGGTATAATTAACAATGGGTCTATCTCCCTTCCTTTTGGATGTTACAAACAAATGCACAAAGACATAATACTCTCGTGGAGTGTATAAATATATATAAAGTGTTTTCAAGGATATATTAACTCTAAAAAAATGAGCAAAAGAGCAACATAGAAATATCACATGAGAAGAAAACGATTTATCTGTGCGACGAAATAAAGGGTGATTTTTTAGCTATTATCTTTTTGGCAACACTGGTTGAAACAGCTGACTCACGTTTCGTGTTTTGTTTCACTGTCAAACATCTTTAGTTTGGTCTATAATTTAACCATGAATCGTCTTACAAACGAACAACGCTTGCAAATTATTGAATTTTATTATCAAAATGCGTGCTCTGTTAAGAAAGTTCATCGCGCGCTTCCATTTTATGGTCAGTTTAATCGAACCACTGAAGCGGCTATTCGGGCTATTGTGACTAAATTTCGCACCAAATTTACATTGTTGGACATTAAATCACCAACACGCTTACGTAGAGTGCGCACTGAAGAAAATATCGCAGCTGTATCGGTCAGTGTTAATGATGACCATCAATTATCGATTCGTCGCCGTTCGCAGCAATTGGGCCTCTGTTACTCAAAAACGTGGAAATGCCAAAATTGGATTAAGCGGATGGACCATTTGAGGCGCAGTCAAGGTCAACATTTGCATGAAATAATCTTCAAACATTAAATTATATGGACCTTACTATCGATTCAAATAAAGATTTCATGAATTTTCTGAATTTTATGTGTCTTTTTTTTAAAACTTTCCCATAGCTTTTAAAAAATCACCCTTTATTTAGAAATCATTTTTACCCAATACAAACTTCTTGCCATGGGGTGACTGGAAATTATTTTTTATTTTTTATGAATCGCGACTCAGCCTAATAAACATGTGGATATTCACACCAAGTTCCACTTAAGATGTTATAATTTTGTGGTCAACAATTTTATGTAGTTCAAATATAAATTGCTACCAAAATTATAATATATTTTCAGATTGAAAAGTATGATGTTCCAACTTTATAATATAATTTTCACTTTCACTTCAAATTTCAAATTCACTTTCTTATTCGATTTAACCGTGTCCCTAATAGCCTCTCCATCAATTCTTTTAAACAAATAATAATTGTCCGAACCGAACAAAACTTTTTATAAGCGATTTCATATATAAATATTCCGCCATACAAATGTTCCTCCCAATAGACTTTTTTGCTCGCTCTATAAACCACATATTTTCATTGATTTTGTTCAAATTTCGTACAGTAGGTTATATTTTACCGAGAAATATATACTTGAAATTTAGATAAAGCCCTCAAACAAATTTGACCTTTTTGAAACGACATAATTTAAATGTTTAAATTCGTAACAACACGTTATCATTCAAGTAGGTGGATCTGTGTTTAATGTAAATCCCATCGGTTCAGATTTAGATGTAGCCCTCATACAAATGTCTCTCCCGATTTGACCATTTCCGCTCAAGAACCAAATATTTTAATCGATTTTTGTCACCTAGCAACATGGTCTATGGTATGATAAAACCCTCATACAAATATCCTTCTCAATTTAACTTTTTCCACTCATTTTATTGGTTTTGTTTTTCTCCATGAATATGACATGATCATGAATATGACATGATAATCACGATTTTTTACGTTTGATTTTTCCCACTTCGTTTATTTATATTGTTTACAAACTATTGCTCTCTATATATCTCTCTTGAATAATGGCACCTCTCGGTAACAGCTCTGTTTGTAACTTAATATATGCTTGCGGTTCGCATAACGCGTAGCTCATTTTAATATCCATTTGGATTTGGTAAGAACAGTAACCGCCATATATATAGCTCCGAGCATATGTGCCGAAAGTGTGTTTATGGCAAGCGAAAGCGTATATAATTACACCACAACAATACATAATGCGAAAGTCCTTTAAATTATTCATATACGAGTTCTTGGCAGACATCTCCAAACATGAACACACGAAGGAGTGTATATTTATACTAAGCGTGTTTTATTTTACAAAAAAAAAAAAAAAACACGCTGACAAACTAATATATAATTTATTACTTTTTGGGTCAGACTCTAACTTTTTTTTGAAAAATTTCCTTCGAAGAATTTCTTTTGATACACATCCTTTTACAACATTTCCTTCGTATTTGATCGAATTACTCCCACATCGGGATTTTGAAAATGTTGTGGTGTAAATATTAGCCTACCGAATAAAAACACTACTAATGTTTGCTGCCTATGAACTTGCCTGTGTTCACATTGCTACGGCTCAACAATTATTCATACGTGACTTGCTAAGCATATGAATACGATATGAATCTTACTTGCCCTTTTTATTGCTGTCGGCTGAAACGTCGAGTTTACCAATTTATTAGCATACTTGAGAGAGCATCAACATGGGAGCCAGCAATTCAGCTGAGTTCATTAAAAATGTTTTTGATTTCAGAAAAAAACCTCACACATATGCCTACTTAAGGAAGGTACAATCATCTAAATAATCAACAGATCAAGCAAATTTTAAAAGGAAGTAATATGTAAAGTGGATTAATAAAAGCGGACAAGAATATTCTTTCAGCCTTTTTGCATTTTTTAATAAATTATTTAGCATTTCACATTTCAATTCATGGATGCCCTAAATCTTGTTACCCTCCAGTACTGTCTACGACTTCGCAAGCTTTTGAATGCCAAATGTCAATGTATATATTTCAGTTTATACTGTGAGCTTCTAGGGAAAAGGATTAAAATCTGAAAGATCTTTTTTCGAATTTCTTATTCCACTTCCTAAAACCACCTAGTAATAATAGAAGAAAATTAAAAAATCCTGAATAATTATATACTTCAAATTATTCTTTTAAACGCAAACACGGCCAGAAAATGAAAACCTGAGTACTTAGTTTTGTTATGTGTCGCGTGAGAATTATATAGACATGTTCATCACGTCGGACGGAGAAATAGTATGTCTCAGATCAAGATATGAACCATATCGATATAATGATTTTATTTTACCTTAATCCTTACCTTTTTAACATTTCAAATTTATATATCGTATTAAATTTATATTCTATGCGGATTTGTTATTCCAAGCACGATTTATTTGCACACAGCAAGATAAACAATGCCAATCAACAACTGGCAAGACTGAAAAAATTCTAGATAGCTTTTGAAGGAGATGCGGTGGAGTAAAGGAAATTGTACTAAACTACAAACTGTGTTTATAATGTCAAGTCTAAAACTACCATTGCGGCGTAAAACCACATCCGTTTAAATTTTGTTGTTATAAGTATTTGTCTGTTAGACAATGTCTGTCTCCGTTAAATTGTACAGATAGTTTAGTTGGCGGTTGCCAGCAATGAAAAGTGTTTGCGCTTATGATAGTTTAAAATTTAAATTAAATCTCAACGGGTTTCGTCATTATCATCATGTCTCTCTGCACAGCATAAATAGAATTGGAGACACAAATTATTTTATACGTAACTCACTTAAATTAAATATATAGAAAAACGTGAAGTAGAAAATGTCGGTAATGTCAAGAGTTTTCAAATCCGGATGTTCCGACAATATTCTCTCCTAATTAAACTCAAAAGACACTTTGTCTTTTACAAACAAAATATAATTTTAGTATTCACATTTGAAATAATATTTTTTATTGTTTTGTTCTTTTATTATTTGATCTTTTCTTTTCATAGTTTTTGTTGTAACTCTTACTCATGTTCGAGATCATTTGTTTTTGTTTTATTAATCGGAAAAAAAGTATTTTAAAAAAAGTGTGTGACATTTATTTGTTTCGGTTGCTAGCAGGGCAGACGCTACTCCCCCTTATCAATGCCCAGTGCAATGCAACAACTACTCCGGATATTATTGGTTCTGTATATCTGCCTCGCAAACCCAATTGAATGATAACTGCTATGGACTTAAATATATACCCAAAAATTCCAGTCAGTAGTTACCCAAAACAAATCGTTAGATACGAATATCCTAACAGATGATGTACAAAATAATTAAGTAGCAACTAAAAAGTAATAATAAGTATTTATATAAAAATTTCTGTGAATTATTAATTCTTCTAATTAGTACATAGTACATAATTTTTACTTTTATTGGTCCTATGAATAAAAAAATTGCTCATCGAATTATGACTTTTTAATTGGAACAGAATATTTATTTTTGTAGAATAAACTTATAGTACAGCTGGTCCTAGTTTTTTTTTACAAACGATAAAAGTTGTCACTTTTTAGTCGAAGGAGGATAATTGTTTTATAACTTAGGTGTCTTTGGTTAGCCTCACTGAAATTTTCAGTTAATTTTTTTCATAGAATATTTTAATCCTTAAATCTCCTTTTTGAAAAACACTTTATTTGATGTTCTCGAAAAAAGTGTTAATTGACAAATAAAGAGAGATTAACAAATAAGAGAGCTAGAGGCTTAAGAACTTCCACAAAATCACCTTCATATAATTTCATAATATAATTATGACTATAAATTAACTTACAACATTTTTTCATTTCGTAAAAAATGACCCTTCGTCTAAAAAATGACCCTATGTAGAAAAACATGAAAAACGGCGTTAAGTTCGGCCGGGCCGAACTTTATATACCTTCCACCATATTTTCGTAGAAGTGCAGTAATATTACAGGAAAATATATATTTTTTTAATATAACCAAAACAAACACCTTCATGATTCAACAAATTTTTGCCGTAAAAGTAAATTGTATGATTTTGGATTTTTTTTCCATTTGTGTGTCTATGCAGTCATAGGTATGTGTACACCGAATTCCATGTTCTAGCTGCGGTCATTTGGTTGGTACCATTTTTTATCCCTTTTTTCCTAATTTACCCCTTAAGAGTATGACTTTCTAAAATCTCATTATTTTACGTGTACACGCAATTATATGGATGTACACACCGAATTTCATCATTCTAGCTGTAGCCGTTCAGTTGGTACTATTGTCATCCCTCTGTACCCATTGTATCCCTTGAAAGTACGAATTTGGAAAAAACTTTTATTTTTCGTGTCTACGCAGTCAGAGGAATCTATACTCCGAATTTCATGACTTTAGCTGCGGTCATTTGGCTGGTACTATTTTTATCCCCTTTTCTATTTTAACTCCAAAAAGTACGAATTTCAAAAAAATCCGTTTATTTTACGTGTCTACGCAATCAGAGGAATATATACACCGAATTTCATGACTCTAGCTGCAAACATTTGGTTGGTACTATTTTTATCCCCTTTTCTATTTTAACCCCAACAAGTACGAATTTCGAAAAATCCGTATATTTTACGTGTCTACGCAATCAGAGGAATGTATACACCGACTTTCATAACTCTAGCTACGAAGATTTGGTTGGTACTATTTTTATCCCCTTTTTCCCATTAGAACCCCAAAAAGTACGAATTTCTAAAAATCCTTCATTTATGTATACGCAATCAGATGAAAGTATACACTGAATTTCTTTATTCTAGGTGCAGCCGTTTGGTTGGTACCATCTTTATCCCTCTATTCCCATATTATCCCTGAAAAAATTATTTCATATTATGTTCCTACTCAATTAGAGGAATGTACACAGCGAATTTCGTGTTTCTAGCTGTTGTCGTTTGATATGTACCATTTTTATCCCTTTTTGCCCCATTTCACCCCCTACGAATAAAAAAACGAAAAAAAACTTTTTGTGTAATCGGGGGAATGCGCATACCCAATATCAAGTAAGTACAAGCAGACTTATTGAAAAAATATACTTAAATAATAGGGGTTATTATGTTTTTTTTTTTCAGTTCTTGTGGGGGGAAATTTTTTCCCTTTGGGCCAATTTCGTCTCAACCGATCTACGACTATTAGACGTTTTTATGCAAAATTTGGACCTCCTAGCTCCTTTCGTTTGGATGCTAGCGTGCTTTCAACAAACGGACGGACATGGCTAGATCGTCTTAGAATTTTATGACAATCCAGAATATATATATAATTTATAGGGTATCAGGTCGATATTTCAAGGAATGACAAAGTTAGTATACCCCCATCATGGAGGTGGAGGATATAATAACTCAGGCCAGCTGGACTATATGTTTATTGTACACAAATGATCTACTTTCAGAAGTATAGGGTCACTATTCATTTCCCAAAATGCTGTTTGAAAGTGTAATCAGTAACCGATGTATAAAAAACTAACCTTAAATATGTGTGAGATCCCATGAATTGGTTTTTTCAGTTGAAATTAAACACATTGGATTTATTCTAGAGAAAAACAAGTAAGCTGGGCCGATTATATGATACACTCCACTTTCAATCCAAATACAATTCAATTCGGTAAAAAAGTAAAAACGAGAAGAATTTTTGTATTATTCCTAATCATAGGCTAATATAACCTGGTCCAATTTGTCAAATCGAAAAGAATATTTGTATTGGGGCTATATCCAAATTTCTAATGAAGTGACTAACTTTCAGAATAGTTCTTCCAGTTCAAGTATAACGAGATATGCTCAATTTGAACAAATTCCGTGAAAATACGCGGTTTCTGGGGCGACCAAAGTCAATCCGGGATCGAAATTTCTATGGGAGCTATATGTAAATCTGACCCATTGTTTGCCATGTTTTGCCAAATCTGAAGACAATCTGATACAATATGTGGTTTCTGGAGCGGAAAAAGTCAAACTGGGAGCGAAATTTGTATGGGAGCTATATATAAATCTGAACCGATCTAACACATTTTTACCACAGGTGTTTCTAATTGAATTATTAGATGTTTTTTCCAATTTTGAAGAAAATCTGTTAAAATATGAGGTATCTAGAGTGAAAAGAGTCAAATCGGGAGTGAAATTCGTTTGGGGGCTATATTTAAATCTGAACCGATTTTCTTCAAATTAAATAGCGTTCGTCCTTGCCCCGAAAAACTTCGTTGTTCAATGTTTCGTTTGGTTCTGGCCAGAGTTACAAGCCGACCCATAATTATCGGCGGCGGCGGCGCTACTCAAAATTGGTCGGCGGCGTCGGCTTTCGGCTGATTTGCCGGCTTGTTCTGTCATTCGATCACCCCTAATTATTTGACAATTTTGGGAAAATGGAAGGATCAATTTGTATTGGTTGTTAAGACATTTTCTTTTATTTTTTGGCAAGTAGTTCAATATTCGTTAATATTAGCCAATGTTCACTTAATTTAATATTATTATCCCATACAATTATTTTTTGGGAGTGGGAATCCATTCCCAAAATTTATAATATGGATGAATTTAATAAATATTTTTGCAATTACAACTTTTCATGTGAGGCGTATTTGACCAGATATCTTGAATAACATAATCCTTTCAAAGATTGATAGAACTCTACCAACTTTGACACATTAAATAAGCACAATTGCCACTTATACTGGAATTGACTTTTATAAATGCGACTTTCAAATCAATATACAAATATTACACTTTCTATAGACGTCATCATATAGTGGGATACCAATTTCAGATTATAAGGTTTTCTAAGTCGACAGTAGTATTATCTTTTATAATTTTAAGTGGGTTGTCTATTTTAGTAGTAAGATTTGAATCTCGGTGGCGTGGTTTAAGTCGATATAAGTCGATGAAATCGGCGGCGTGGTTGAAGTCGATGTGAGCCGATTAACTCGGCGGCGGCGCGACTCGTGCAGAAACATGCGGCGGTGGAGGCTTTTCGGCTTAAAATCAGTCGGCTTGTATCTCTGGTTCTGGCTACAATTGCGACCTGTATCGTGATTACAAGAATAGATAGGCAGACAGACAGACAGACGGACATTGCTAAATCGATTCAAAAAGTGAATCTAAGTCGATCGGTATAATTAACAATGGGTCGATCTCGCTTCCTTTTGGGTGTTACAAACAAATGCACAAAGACATAATACTCTCGTGGAATGCATAAATATTTAAAATCGAAGTGGGCATTGGTTCAGAAAAAGTAAATATATTATCTTTTTTTCAATAATATATTATTTATAATGTGTTTATTGCGTAATTCTATATGAACTGGTTGGAAGGTTCAAATAAATCAACTGCTTCAATCAAAAGTTATACCGTTATAAAGATAAAACTTCCAAAATTTAGTTGTATTTCCAAAAAAGCGACAACATTATTTCACTTGTAATAGTATTTTTCTTAAAGAAGCATGCATCACCCTTGTTAACGGGCTTTCCGGGTAGATCTTCTCCAAAATGGACAATTAAAATTATTAAATTAAATAAATTATTAGCAAAACATGTTCATATGATGACTTACGTAGTCTTCTTATTCAGAAAATATTACTACATCCCTGCGGTAAATAAAGACATGGGGACCATTTTTAAAAAAAACTCAAACATATTGCCCCCACTTTGGGAATTTGAATATTTTTAATAAAAAGACTTTAAAAACACCAAATAATTATATGACAAAAAGAAAGACATGCACATACAGTAACTCTCATTAATATTCTACATTCTCATTGGTGAAAGATCAAACGCACATTAATCCAGGTACGTCATTTAAACATAAAACTTTATTTTGTAATCTTAATTCACCATTAGATGAACTTCAAAATCCGAAAAAATAATAATTATTGTTATACTGATTACAAATAATAAAAAACAACGCATTACTTCATTTACATCAAAAATCATAGCATCATTAATATTCGGTTTTTCTAAAAAAAGTTAATGAATAAGACAAAAACGCGATTTTGTGAACATTTAGTATTTATTAGGCGTAGGGAAACGCCTTTTTCACGATCTGGCATAATTTCCACGATTTTTCTGGTACAGGAAATTCATATTTTATCCCATTCTTCATGTAATCGCTTTTTCAGTTCGGATGTGAAGTCAAGCGCGAAAAACTAGTTATTCAGGACAACTTAAAATTTTATCAGGGCATTGATTCGATACACAAAACTCGCTTATTCCAGGAGTAACTGCCCAAAAGTGCTCCATCCTTCTCCGCAATCCCCAGACATGAAACCCACCGAATATTTGTGAGATGAATTGGACCGCCGTATTCGCCGCTCAACTCAATAACCTTCACTTCCGAACTGAAAAAGCGATTACATGAAGAATGGGATAAAATTTCCTGTACCAGAAAAATCGTGGAAATTATGCCATTTCGTGAAAAAGGCATTTCCCTATGCCTAATAAATACTAAATGTTCATAAAATCACGTTTTTGTCTTATTAATTATCCTCTTTTAAGAAAAACCGAATATTAATGACGCTATGATTTTTGAAGTAATGAGTTGTTTTTTATTATTTGTTATCAGTATATTATTATTTTTTCGCGGATTTTGAAGCTCATCTAATGGTGAATTAAGATTACAAAATAAAATTGTATGTTTAAATAACATACATGGATTAATGGGCGTTTGATCTTTCACCAATGAGAATGTCGAATATTAATGAGAGTCACTGTAGTTTCATTAAGATCGTTTAAAAATAAGACTTTCTAAAAATACGAAATCAACCGCATCACAAAATATGAAATGTATTTCTTGTAACTCAAGTATCACTTAAACTAATGTACCTAAACACACACATACATACGTGTTTGTTTTAGGTAATCACGAGCACTGCCACCTTGCAAAATATCTCCACAAATGGTACATAATTTACATTCTTCATGCAATCATTTCAAAATTTGACTTGGCGAGATAAGACACATGACATCCAAAGTTCCGCAAATCATCAGGAAAACACCACTAATCTATGCATTTGCAATTTCCTCAAAATATCCTTTCTCGTTCAAAAATTACTGCATTAATTTCAAAAAAATGTATTTGAAACCACTGTTCGGTTTAAAAACATTGCATCGAGAATTTTTTGAGCAGTTGGACAATCTGCTTCACAACCATAGCTTCAATAAACATCGACTGTGAGCGGATAAGGAACAGATAAAAAACTTTTTTAATGCCACAACTTGTTTCTCGGCTCTGGTGCATGTACATTTTTGTCCTTACTGCGTATATATGATGTTGGCCTTATATATATAGGCTTGACTGGGGAACTACGGTAGGGTTTTATTAATTTCCATCGTTTCAATGGGGGCCGAATGCAATGACCGTATTGATATACAGTGCGACCTCGATAAATAGAATTTTGGTCAAATACAAATACCGCTTTAATTCCTATGGCCGAGTTAAAAAAACTGGCAGACAAATGATAATTTATAATTTTAAGGAAAATAAAAATTGAGTATTAAATAAATGTGTAATTAGGGCCAAACATGTTCGTTTTAAAACTGGCATTTCCATCTTCCAACTACCATAGCTTCGTATCCAAATTTCAAATGAAAATTTCATATTTACTAAATTAAGGTGTTGCAGATTCTTTACAATCAAATAATTATATTCATCTAGAGTTGCCTTAAACAAGGTCGCACTGTATATTTAATTGTGTTGCTACAGCGGTTCGTATTACCATATTCACATCATTTACACAGTTCGAAGATGTGTTGTAGTAGTTGTTCTTTCTTGGTTACTACTGCCAGGGCATGTAAATGGAAATCTCCAGGATTATTGCCGACTTTTTCACTTGTTATTATGAATATCATTTATGAGGTTTTATCGCTGAAGTTCCTTTCCACACATTGCTATTGACATATTGTGTATGTATGTGTGAATACGCGTGTTTCAACACGAAACCAACCAACCGACTACGTCAACATAATAAGGACAGAGGCAGCAAGTCGTATAACAGTCGACGACCTCACATGCGTGATGACATACAGATACAAACTCGTTCGTTTTCGGACGGATTATGAGTTGACTTTGACTGAATCCTTAATGAAATCGCCTTTTTATTCAATTCAATAAAAACCGTACGATCAACAACGCAATATTGCACAGAATGAATGATTGACAAAAAATTAATTTTTTATTTGGGAAAATTGTATCAGAAAAATTGAAATGTGTTTTCCAAATGTAATAATTTGTTATCCTTTAAAACATACGGCGGCAAGATTTGAAAAAGTATAGTAACTTGAAAATCTTGTAAATAAGGCACAGAGTATAGAATATAAGGATTTTAAGATACACTTGCCAGTAGGATTTCCAAGTTTTGTGCAAATGGCAATGCCCTTAAATATGCAAATAAAATTTTAAAATATTTTTCCTAAGGTAAAATATATTTTAAAGACGAATATTTCATGAGAGTGCCCAGTTTGACATATAATCAAAGGTAATTAAAATTGTCACTTTTCACTAATGAAATTCATCATTTTTTAACACGTTATTGATACTGGGCTCATTTGTTATGTCCATCGGTGGAAATAAACAGAATTGCATGCATCCCTTCAAGCAGTGTCATTGTTTTTTTTTGTAACGTCAGCGAGCATGTGATATATTAATTAGTCCTTTTCCCAGTAAATGCAATTCATCAACGTGCGATTTCTTTGAATAAATAAATGAATATTTGTCGTGAATATTGAAAAATGAATGATATGTTATATTCGTTGTCGAAACAACGATACATATCCGAACAAGGGCCGTAAGCAAAGATGTCATTGTTCTCGATGTCAATATTCACATAACACCACTGTCATTTATTACCAACACAAAAGTTTATTGTGTTAAATTTCTGGTAAAAATATTCACAATTAATTAAAATTACCATGAAATTTGCATTGATTATTGACAATTTGTCGCCGCTGATTTCGAAGTCTCTCTTATGAAAAGGGCAGTAAATTCGGTCTGGGTTTTGCATAATTAATTGAAGAATAACGAGAAAATAAAATAAAAATAAAATATTTTTTTAAGTTTCCATCACTGAATCCAAATCTGACTACAAAATGTGTCTGAGAGTATTTTTTCGATAAAACCGGGAATATTGAACAAATCGGATTTCTCTGTGACATGATAAACTTTTTTGATATTCCTGTACAACATTTGATTTGAACTGGCATATTGTCGTGGCTCAAGACCATTTTGCATCTATATTTACTAAAATGCAAATTTAGTTACAAATGGCATGGTGACATTTATTACTTGGCTTCAGACTACCACCCTGTCAAAGGTTTTCTCAAGAGGCTTTGCAGTACAACTTCTTCTGTTATCATTGAAGAAGTGATGACACATTTTCCCCCAAATTCTGAAAGTTTTTCTTTAGTTTGCGTGAATAGTGCCTAGAGCAGCGTTTTGAGTTAAATCATTGGATACAAATTGTTTAACAATTTATCTATAAATCTTTTGACTAGTAAAAAAATGGGATTTTCAGACAAACTCGGTGTGGTAAAAATTGAAATACGTTTCTAAGATGTTTAAGTTCAGTGCACAAATTGCACTTTGACAATAAAAACATTTTCTGAGGTACTCCAATTTTGAAAATCTCTGTGCAATCCCTATTAATTCGTTTAGGAGTGCCATAATTATTTCCTCTTTTAATATCCTCCATTGCACACTTGTCCCAAATTCATTTTTTATGGCATAAAGTCGAAAAATAGACATACAGTCTTGTAATTTTGCACATTTGCTAGACATATCATACGCAAAAAATAAAAATTAAATTGGGCCGATCGGACCACGCCCACTACCACCTCCCATATAAACTCAATATATAACCAACATAATTATCACCCTGTATTGGACAGGGTGACCAAAAACAAAATTTTATGAAAGCTTAAATGAATGAAGAGTTGTTTGTTTTGACGAAATGTGTTTTTCTAAACATTTTTACAAAAGCAAAATGTAGCATACAAATAGTATAATTTGAACTGCAATTTAAATGATTATTTCAAGAAATAAAGTAAAATGTATACATATGTACAAAACGGTGAATGATGTTGTATACAATTTTAAAGGTACTTTCAATACCTTTTAAATAAAATATTGATGGGTCTCGTACACAAAACTAATTTAGAGATATAATCATATATAAGTCTATGGCTAATCAAAAACTGTGCTAAAATAAAATGATAATTTTTGGAGTTTGCGGAAAAATGCTGACGAGATATTAATTCCACCATAAACTACAACCTCAGACGAACACTTTCACATTTACACTTTGAGTCAAGTTGAGTCATACATATAACTTTTGGTCCACGACATTTATAGATTATGTTCTCTACAAATCACAAAATTACAATACCTATGAATACTTTCAAGACCACAATAATCATAAAATGTTAAATATAATTTTTCAACTACTAACTCTTGCCGTCATTTTTCATAATATAGTCAGTTTATTATTTTCTTTTTAAGTCTTGATTTTAATTAATTTGTAAAACTGCTTTATATCAAAATTAATCCCACTTTTTTTAACCGCAAAGTTTAAGTACCATTCAGGCTTGTGGTGTTGCCACCTAATTTTCTCCAGTATATTTTCTTGATTCAAATTTCGCTCACGATTCGACTTTTTCTGCTCTAGACCTCATATTTTAACATATGTTCATATGTTCTAATTTTCTCCAGTATATTTTCTTGATTGCTTGGAGTGTTGCCATAAAGAAAATATATACACATTTACCACTTTCTTATTTTAATTTTTTTGAATTTCTGCCAAAAAATGGTTTTGGGACCATAGTGCATTGTATGTTAGTTGCCTTCATGATAGTTGACATGGGTACGTATAAGTGGTACTAACATCCAAATCCCATATTTATCATACGCCAGGGAAACTTATAAAACAAATATTTAATTAGGATTTTTATACACTCCACGAGATTATTATGTCTTTGTGCATTTGTTTGTAACACATAAAAGGAAACGAGATAGACCCATTGTTAAGTATACCGATCGACTTAGAATACAAATTTGCTCCCGATTTTACTCTTTTCACGCTAGATACCACATATTTTAACAGAATTCCTTCAAATTTGGCAAATATCTTATATTTCCACCAGAAACACCCATGGTGAAAATTGGTCAGATCGGTTCAGATTTTGATATAGCCCCCATACGAATTTCACTCCCGATTTGAATCTTCTCACTCTAGATACCACATATTACAACAGATTTTCTTCAAAATTGGCAAAGCATCTTACATTTAAACAATGAACACCTGTGGTGAAAATAGGTCAGATCGGTTCAGATTTATATATAGCTCCAGTTCAAATTTCGCTCCCAATTTGACTTTTTCCGCTCTAGAAACCACATATTTTATCAGATGTTCTTCAAATTTGGCAAAGCAGCTTATATTTAAACTATGAACACCTGTGGTGAAAATAGGTCAGATCGGTTCAGATTTATATATAGGTCCCATTCAGATTTCGCTCCCGATTTGACTTTTTCTGCTCTAGAAACCACATATTTTAACAGATGTTCTTCAAATTTGGCAAAGCAGCTTATATTTAAACTATGAACACCTGTGGTGAAAATAGGTCAGATCGGTTCAGATTTATATATAGCTCCCATACAAATTTCGCTCCCGGTTCGATTTTTTCAGCCCCAGAAACCACGTGTTTTCAGAGAATTTCTTTAAATTGAGCATAACACGTTATACTTGAATTGGAAGAACCTATTGTGTAAGTGGGTCACATCATTCCATGTTTGGATATAGCCCCGATACAAATATTCTTCTGGATGTGACAAATTGGGGCAGGTCATATTAGCCTATGATTAGGAAGCATACAAAAATCCTTCCCGTTTTCAATTTTTTACACAAATGGAATTGTATTCGGATAGAAAGTGAAGTGTATCATATAGTCTGCCCTGCCCGACTTTAGCCTTTCCTTACTTGTTTTCTTATAGCGTGAAAGCGAACCAAAATTCACACTTAGGGGGTGGAATGGGTACCAATCAAACGACAACAGGTAGAAACCTGAAATTCTGATTATATATGTCTCTAATAGTGTAGACTAGTAGAATAAAAATATATTTCGAAATTCGTGCTTTTAAGGGATACAATGAGAAACGGCATATAGTACCCGATTTTCTTTAAATTTGGCAGAACATCTTATAATCCAACTAGAAACATGTATGCAAAAATTGGGTAAGATCGGTCCAAATTTAGATATAGCCCCCATACAAATGTCGCTGCCGATTTGACATTTTCCGCTCTAGAAAAGACATATTGTACCCGATTTTCTTTAACTTTTGCCGAACATCTTATAATCCAACTAGAAACGCGTATGCAAAAATTGGGTAAGATCGGTTCAGATTTAGATATATCCCTCATACAAATGTTACTCCCGAATGTTTAACCGATTTTGGCCAAATTTTACATATTATATTTCACCCATATACAGACATGAAGACATGTGAAATCGGGTCACATCGTTCCAGGTTTCAATATACCCCCATACAAATGTCCTTTCCGATTTAACATTTTTTGTCAAACACATACATTTAGAGGATGCAAAAATCCTTTCCGATTTCAATTTTTTACCGAATTGAATTGCAATGAGAATTGTTTGGGTGATGCCCATATGTCCATACTTTGGTATGACTTTGGTTAACTACTGTATAATTTGTATTTGTCTGTCGGACAATTGGATCAATTACCATATTCGTTAAATTTGACTAAAGATGAATTTATAGCATATAAATTATATGAATATAATTTATATAATTTGTATGAACTACATAAAATTACTCCCATGAAATACCTGGATTTAGTAATCAAAGCGAGGTACATACGCAGGGAGTGGTGTAGGGTATTATATAGTCGGCCCCGCCCGACTTTAGCCTTTCCTTACTAGTTTTATATTGGGATATATTTTGCGAAAAACATATGATGAGCAAACATTCATTCAATACGTTTTGAGGAGTCCCGTTTAGACTTTCTCGAATAGTTGTCTTTAAAAAATGTTGATGTCATTAGAAATGTTGATGATAATTTGAATGACATCTAAGATTAAATTATTTGAAAAGTAAATAGTAATTTCAATATAAATTTCCCAGACTAACAACCTGTAAATATTTGTGTATATTTTTTAATAAAATACTTTGTGTTTTCTTTAATTTGTGGTAAGGAAATATTACTTTTGCGAAAAAAAATAAAAATTTTGTCCGTTCAATTTTTTCAATTTTGAGAAGAATGAAAGTGGTTTCTTAGAGATATCAATGTTGTCGATTTTTTATAAAAGTTCGATATAGTAGTAGGATATTCTACGAAAAAAAATTTGTGTTTCGGTGGAAAAATATTTTTCGATTGACTCAAACATAAACCATTGTATATATCTCAGAACGGATAAAGTGTGACTTAGACCACTGTCATTCTAACTGGCACATATATGCTTTATAGGGCCTCTTTTCCATATAACAATCGAAATGATAAAATTAATATACACTCCAATTCTAAATAGCATTGCAATTACATATAATACACATGTCCTGTAAATTTTATGATGTAATTCTTACTCCAAACGTTTTTTTCTCTTCAGTCTAAAAATTACATATAGAATTCTTTTTAATTTTGTTATATATCATTCCATTGTCTCTGATGCAACTCAGAAAAACGACTTTGACATCCACGGTGTCCAAACAATGCGAGTAGAACGATAGTGTTAGCACCTTTTTGTGGTTTAAATGTAAAAAAGTCAGTCCAAGGTAACTGTTTTCGTTGTTACAATTGCGATTGTTTTAATTTGGATGGTATTATGTTGAATGGTGAAGCACTTGCACAGCCATTGCGGACAAGTATAACAAAAAACAAAGGACTTAGCCTTCAACGCTTGCTTTTGATTGCACCTCACTGCGCAACTCCTGTTTTCATTGCATTAATTTGTAACATTTGTAATGATTGTTGAAAAAAATGAAATTTACATTGTCAGAACATAAAATAATAATGTTGAGCGTAGGTACATTGTTTTCGTTTAATTATTTTATAGCATAACTAACATGACTTTAGATTAGTAGTATTTCGCAACACAAAGTGGATTCTCATTTTAAGATAGGGTGGTGCATATACCAAAGCCAAAGAATCATTTGTCTCTATTATTTGGACAGGTGAAAATATGAGTATTTTAGTGATATATAAATAAAACAAGTAAAAACGGAGTTAAGTTCGGCCGGGACGAACTTTATATATCCTCTACCATGGATTGCATTCCACTAAGGCTGTCGATTTTCGTAGAAGTGAAGTAATATTGCACGAAAATATAAATTTTTTAATATAGCCAAACCAAAACAAATACAAAATGAAAAAATAATTTTATAAATAAATGTAATATTTTTATTATTTCATACCACGCTTATAAGGAAAGGCAACCAATACGTTTACATATCGAAATAATAGTCAATTCAAAAAATAAATATTATTATATTTATATTTTCAAAAAGCTTAAATACCATAAATATTGGTAGATAGTGATAGATAGTGATAGACAGTAGTGATGAATTGATAGACAGTTGGTTGTATTTCCATTCTATTTTAATTCCAAAAGTACATATTTTAAAAATCCATTATCTCACGTACATAGGGCAAAATAAAATGATTCAACCAATGTTTGCCGTAAAAGCAAAAAGTACGAATTTGGTAAGAACTTTTTATTTTGCGTGTCAGAGGAATGTATACACCGAATTCTATGATTCTAGCTGCGGCCATTTGGTTGGTACCATATTTATCCCCTTTTTCCTATTTTACCCCCTTAAGAGTACAACTTTCTACGCAATAAGAGTGATGCACACACCGAATTTCATCATTCTAGTTGTAGTCGTTTAGTTGGTACTATTTTTATCCCTCTGTACCCATTGTATCACTTTAAAGTACAAATTTGAAACAAAATCTTTTATTTTTCGTGTCTACGCAGTCAGAGGAATGTATACTCCGAATTTCATGACTATAGCTGCTGTCATTTGGTTGGTACTATTTTTATCCCCTTTTTCCATTCTAATCCCAAAAAGTACGAATTTCAAAAAATCCGGTTATTTTACGTGTCTACGCAATCAGAAGACTTTATACACCGAATTTCATTATTCTAGGTACAGCCGATTGGTTGGTACCATTTTTATCCCTCTATTCCCATTTTATCCCTTAAAAGTACGAATTTGGAAAAATAATTTCATATTATGTACCTACTCAATTAAAGAAATGTACACAGCGAATTTCGTGTTTCTAGCTGTTGTCGTTTGATATGTACCATTTTTATCCCTTTTTTGCCCCATTTCACCCCCTGCGAATAAAAATCGTTTTATGGTGCACGTTTTTGTTATCAGGGGAATGCGCATACCCAACATCAAGTAAGTACAAAAGTACATATTGAAAAACAAGTAAGGAAAGACTAAAGTCGGGCGGAGCCTACTATATGATACACTCCACTTTCTATCCTATTACAATTCAATTCTGTAAAAAAAGTGAAATCGGGAAGGATATTTTGTATACTGTTATTGTATGTGTTTGACAAAAAAAGTTTAAATCGGAAAGGACATGGGGGTATATTGAAACATGGAACGATGTGAACCGCATTCACTATATATGTTTATAGATGAAATATAATAAGTAAAGTTTGGCCAAATCGGTTAAACATTTGGGAGCAACATTTGTATATATATAAAAAAATTATATCTAAATCTGAACCGATCTTACCCACGTTCACCATGGGTGTTTTTAGTTGAATTATAAGATGTTGTGCCAAATTTAAAGAAAATCGGGTACAATATGTGGTTTCTAGAGCCGAATAAGTCAATCGGGAGCGGCTATATCTAAATCTGAACCGATTTTACCCACTTGCTGCATAGTTGTTTCCGGTCCGATTATAAGATGTTGTGCCAAATTTAAAGAAAATCGGGTAGAATATATGGTTTCTAGAGCGGAAAATGTCAAATCGGGAGCGACATTTGTATGGGGGCTATATTCTAAAATTTTAGGGTTTTTTCAGTCCTTGTGAGGAAAAAATTTTTCCCTTTGAGCCGATTTCGCCCAGTTTCAATCCCAACCGATCTACGACTATAAGACGTATTTATGCATAATTTGGACCTCCTAGCTCCTTTGCTAGCGTGCTTTCAACAGACGGATGGACAGACGGACGTACATGGCTAGATCGTCTTAGAATTTTATGACGATCAAGAATATATGTACTTTATAGGGTGTCAGGCCGATATTTCAAGGTGTGACAAAGTTAGTATACCCCCATCCTGGAGGTGGTGGGTATAAAAATATATAAGCTCTTCAAATAGATCAACGTAGATGCTACAGAATTATTTATCTAAGCTAACACTAATTCATTCAATAAATATTTTCGAATAACGAATAATTCGAATAAATTGTTCCAAATAATATATTATATGTTCTGTATTGCTGGGTAACTATACCTTCATATACAACTAAATGACACGCTTGTAAGATGGCATGTGTACTTTAATACTTAGTGCAATTTTTTAAACGCAAATTCGGCAAGTGAGTTGTGATTCTCGTTCGTTTGTGTGAATCATCTCCTTATAGAGGCCGGGTTTGATGTTGAAAAGTCGCTGCGAAGCCACTTGAAAAGACTTTTGACATGGTCGAAATCATGATCGTCGTAGTCTGCAGCCAAGTAATAAATGTCACCATGCCATTTGTAAATAAATTTGCGTTGTAAAGAGTGATTTTTTTGAGGTTAGGATTTTCATGCATTAGTATTTGACAGATCACGTGGGATTTCAGACATGGTGTCAAAGAGAAAGATGCTCAGTATGCTTTGACATTTCACCATGAATAGACTTACTAACGAGCAACGCTTGCAAATCATTGAATTTTATTACCAAAATCAGTGTTCGGTTCGAAATTTTTTATCGACAAATTTTGTTCAGCGATGAGGCTCATTTCTGGTTGAATGGCTACGTAAATAAACAAAATTGCCGCATTTGGAGTGAAGAGCAACCAGAAGCCGTTCAAGAACTGCCCATGCATCCCGAAAAATGCACTGTTTGGTGTGGTTTGTACGCTGGTGGAATCATTGGACCGTATTTTTTCAAAGATGCTGTTGGACGCAACGTTACGGTGAATGGCGATCGCTATCGTTCGATGCTAACAAACTTTTTGTTGCCAAAAATGGAAGAACTGAACTTGGTTGACATGTGGTTTCAACAAGATGGCGCTACATGCCACACAGCTCGCGATTCTATGGCCATTTTGAGGGAAAACTTCGGAGAACAATTCATCTCAAGAAATGGACCGGTAAGTTGGCCACCAAGATCATGCGATTTGACGCCTTTAGACTATTTTTTGTGGGGCTACGTCAAGTCTAAAGTCTACAGAAATAAGCCAGCAACTATTCCAGCTTTGGAATACAACATTTCCGAAGAAATTCGGGCTATTCCGGCCGAAATGCTCGAAAAAGTTGCCCAAAATTGGACTTTCCGAATGGACCACCTAAGACGCAGCCGCGGTCAACATTTAAATGAAATTATCTTCAAAAAGTAAATGTCATGGACCAATCTAACGTTTCAAATAAAGAACCGATGAGATTTTGCAAATTTTATGCGTTTTTTTTTTTAAAAAGTTATCAAGCTCTTAAAAAATCACCCTTTATTAAATATAGAAGCAAAATGGTCTTGAGCCAGGACAATATCGCAGTTCAAAGAAATAATAATTATTAGGTTTTTTGGGGGGAGGGGTTTTGGATATACATGGGAAGAGAAAATATTTAAACCCGGTCGAAGACCAGGAACGTATTGGACTTTTATTTTGCTTAGTCGGCTTTGGAGTTATCACCGAGGAAGAAAATTCGGTTGTTTAAGAGAAATGTATGATAAGATATTTTCAATAAAAGATTGCCCGTTTTCAGTTGCGTTTTTAATTGGTGATAGATTTTAATTAACTTAAGTGTTTTAAATGTTTTTTCTTCTCAGGAAATAAATTTTGTTCTATTGGTAATAAAAAGTAGGAGAATCACTCTCAGCTATACATACATCGACCATGCACTCATTAGTGGCGCTTCTATATAGAGTGCTTGCATAGGCTGTATAAATATATTTAAATTTTACAAACCCAATTGTCTGTCGCCTGATGGACAACAACAACAATGTGTGGAGGAACTTTTAGTTTGTTTTCGTTGGGGATTTTTTTTGCCCTTGTACTGTAGGGTTGGGGGAGTATATCATTTGGGGCAGACACTGACCTAAGACCCTAAGTATGTTTGGATCAAATCGGCATCATGACTTTTTAAGCTGTTTGAACCACGCACGCTCGTCCGTCCATCTGTCTGGCCATTGTACGTACATTTCGATAGCTATAAAAATTTATAATTGTCTTGAACGTATAAAGTATGGATGATTTTCCCACGCTCCTTCTAGTACTTTCCATATAGGTCCTAACAAAGATGAAAATGCACTAATGCTAATACAAAATACTTTCTTCATGAAATAGTAATAAAATGTAAATAAAGTGGAAATAAATATAAATTTATATTCTCCACATAAAACCATTCACAAATCACAATCATCTACATTAAAATAATTAACTTTAATGAAACATCATTTTAGTTGTATATTTTTGTAAAGGAAACTTATTTTATTTTCGCTCGATTTTCATTAGCCTGTGGATTAGGATTCGTTTTTCTCGTTGGAGTATTTATCATATTGAGGAGTATTTATAACTTGATTTAGTGGGAAGTAACAAGACGTCTGTTGGAATCAAATGTCGTCGATATCAATGTCTTCCGCCAAGAAATATTCCATTAATATGGAGCGATAACGGGCACCATCCATAGCTACGTTTCAGTAGACCTCATTCCTAGATTAAATATGGACCCAATATGGATGATTACATCACCCAATAAACTATGCCAAAGAACTCGGCTTTGAATGCTGAAAGGTTAACTTTTCAAGCAAATACATATTTATTGCTATTATCTAAAATTAAATCTTTTCATCAAACTAAAAAAAATAAAGTTTCATACGTCTTCGTAGAATTTATGTATGTGCCTTTATTTTCCATGACAACAACGTAAACAAGAAATCCAAACTAAAGTACACGATGTGCAGATTTTTTTGTTCCTCAATCGCCGAAATATCATATATCATTCGATGGGTAGATAAATATATATTTCCTTCCAGTTGTGTTTTCAATTTGTAACATAACTTTTCGTTAACATATAAATCATTCACCCACCAGCTGGCACAGGGGAAATAAAAACTACAACTCAAACTATGGAATAAAATTGTATAATATGAATATGAACTTGTTAATATAATTACGTTCTGTAAAAAGCTATTACTTAGTTGAATGAAGTCTTCTCATTTTCCTTCGAGTCTCGAAGAATTACTACTATTCGAAGATTTCGAATGGATGCTATCGACGAATACAAAGATAACATCTAATGTAAGTTTGTAATAGGATATATTAGAATCCACATATGACGGAATCATTCAGTAATTTTCCAACAATATTATTATAACAGTGTGCCATAGTCCAGTCAAAGAAAAATTAAGCAAGTTTCGCCAATTTCGTAATTTGTTAACGCATTATTTTTTAAGGTAATCATACCACTTGTGTACTTATTAACAAGTAAAAACGGAGTTAAGTTCGGCCGGGCCGAACTTTTTATACCCTCCACCATGGACTGCATTCCACAGAGGTTGTCTGTTTTCGTAGAAGTGCAGTAATATTACAGGAAAATATAATTTTTTTAATATAGCCAAACCAAAACAAATATTGAAAAATTAATTTTATAAATAAATATAATATTTTCATTATTTCAAACCTCGCTTATAAGGCAAGGCTACCAATACGTCAATTCAAAAAATAATTATTCTTCTATTTATATTTTGAAAAATATTTTCAAAGCCATAAATATTGGTAGATAGTGGGTGCTACATTTGGTTGTATTTCCATTCTATTTGAATTTCAAAAGTACAAATTTTGAAAATCCATTATCAGACGTACATAGTGCAAAATAACCTAACTTCATGATTCAACCAATTTTTGCTTTAAAAGAAAAAGTACGAATTTGGAAAAAAACTTTTTATTTTGCGTGTCTATGCAGTCAGAGGAATGTATACACCGAATTCCATTATTCCATTTGGTTGGTACCATTTTTACCCCCTCGACGTTTCTACGCAATTAGAATTTTATCATTTTAGTTGTAGTCGTTTAGTTGGTACTATTTTTATCCCTCTGTACCATTGTATCCCTTGAAAGTACTAATTTCAAAAAAATTAGTCTATTTTCCGAGTCTTCGCAGTCAGAGGAATGTATACTCCGAATTTCATGACTCTAGCTGCGGTCATTAGATTGGTACTATTTTATCCCCTTTTTTCATTTTAACCCCAAAAGGTACGAATTTTGAAAAATCCGTGTATTTTACTTACCTATGCAATCAGAGGAATGTATACACCGAATTTCATTATTCTAGGTACAGCCGTTTGGTTGGTACCATTTTTATCCCTCTATTCCCATTTTACCCCTTAAAAGTACGAATTTGGAAAAAAATTCTTTTATATTATGTACCTACTCAATTAGAGGAATGTACACACCGAATTTCGTGTTTCTAGCTGTTGTCGTTTAATATGTACCATTTTTATCCCTTTTTTGCCCCATTTCACCGCCTACAAATAAGAATCACTTTATGGTGCACGTTTTTGCTATAAGGGGAATGCGCATACCAAATATCAAGCAAATATAAACAGAAATATTCAAAAAAAACATGCTTAAATACGCTAAAATATTAGGGATTATTATGGGTATTTTTAGTCCTTGTGAGGGAAAAATTTTTCCCTTTGGGCCGATTTCGCCCCATTTCAATCCCAACCGATCTACGACTATAAGACACATTTATGGAAAATTTGAACGTTCTAGCGCCTTTCGTTTAGATGCTAGCGTGCTTTCAACAGACGGACGGACGGACGGACATGGCTAGATCGTCTTAGAATTTTGTGACGATCAAGAATATATATACTTTATAGGGTCGCAGGTCGATATTTCAAGGTGTTACAAACGGAATGACAAAGTTAGTATACCCCCATCCTGGAGGTGGAGGGTATAAAAAAACACAGTTAGTAAGAAATTGACTCGTTAAATCTAATTTTTTACAAGAATATAAGTTTTGGTCATTTCAGTTCACATCTCTCATAATTTTACGAATTGATGACCAATAAAAATACATACAATTCATCAAAAAAGGATAAGAACGGTAAATAAAGCATGCCGACAATTTTAGTAAAAATCGCAAATTTCGGAACACATTTCCCAAATCTAATAATTTGTCATAATTTTTATCTGTTTTGAAGAATTTTAGATATTTTTGTTGGACCTCAAAATCTTAATACTTTAAGAGATGTAAACTGGAATAGCAAAGAACTTGTATTTTTTTTTTTCAAAAAAATTTGTTTTAGTGAAAGCTACAATGAAGTATTCAGAAATAGAAATCTTTCGATTATCAACTAAATTACAGCCTTATAAGTGTACAAAGGTACGGAAAACCGTGTCTCCCCGTAAGTGAAGATTTTGGGGGTTATTGAGACACTTCACATACAGCTTATTATAGTTATACTCGACAAGACCTATAAGGAAAATAGTATCACTTCCAAGATATTTCTATTTAAATTTTTTGTCACACTGTATAATCATTATATTCAATAGCGGGTTATATATAAATAGCAAAATTATTACCACTTCTATTCGTAAACAAATGTATCCGTTCATGGGTGCGTATAAGTGTCCTAATTCCAAACAAAATGTTTATCATACGCCGAGGTAACCATTCTCGCATTACTTGAAACAATTGTTTTTCAACAATAACATATAAAGAGTGATTTTTTTGAGGTTAGGATTTTCATGCATTAGTGTTTGACAGATCACGTGGGATTTCAGACATGGTGTCAAAGAGAAAGATGCTCAGTATGCTTTGACATTTCATCATGAATAGACTTACTAACGAGCAACGCTTGCAAATCATTGAATTTTATTATCAAAATGCGTGCTCTGTTAAGAAAGTTCAGAAAGAAAGAAATTGTGTTCAGCGACGAAGCTCATTTTTGGCTCAATGGGTACGTAAATAGGCAGAATTGTCGATTTTGGAGTGAATATCAGCCAGAAGCATTGCAAGAGCTACCAATGCATCCAGAAAAAGTCACAGTTTGGTGCGGTTTATGGGCTGGTGGCATCATTGGACCGTACTTCTTCAAAGATGATGCGAATCGTAACGTAACTGTGAATGGTGAGCGCTACCGTGAGATGATATCCAACTTTTTTTTGCCCAAAATGGAAGAACTGAACTTGGTTGACATGTGGTTTCAACAAGATGGCGCTACATGCCACACAGCTCGCGATTCTATGGCCATTTTGAGGGAAAACTTCGGAGAACAATTCATCTCAAGAAATGGACCGGTAAGTTGGCCACCAAGATCATGCGATTTGACGCCTTTAGACTATTTTTTGTGGGGCTACGTCAAGTCTAAAGTCTACAGAAATAAGCCAGCAACTATTCCAGCTTTGGAAGACAACATTTCCGAAGAAATTCGGGCTATTCCGGCCGAAATGCTCGAAAAAGTTGCCCAAAATTGGACTTTCCGAATGGACCACCTAAGACGCAGCCGCGGTCAACATTTAAATGAAATTATCTTCAAAAAGTAAATGTCATGGACCAATCTAACGTTTCAAATAAAGAACCGATGAGATTTTGCAAATTTTATGCGTTTTTTTTTAAAAAAAAAGTTATCAAGCTCTTAAAAAATCACCCTTTACCATGCTCTGGTATATGTGAATGCAGCAAAATGAAATAACAATAATCCACTAATCACTACAAAAAATTAAAAATTCTTTAAATTCCATGAATACTTTTAAGATGTTGTTTGATTATTTAACAGCTTGTTCAATAGATGTTAGCATAGCTCGATAAAAGTTAGTCTGACATGTACATCTAACTACATACAGCTCCGGTCAAAAAATAGCAGCATATCGACAAAGAAAAATATTAGTTTTACTTCGAAAATCCTAAAAGTTTTTACGGCGATTGAAAGGTGGTATTGCGCCATTCTTAATCTGGCTTTAAATAAAAAATTATGTTTTTGTAATTTTCAGATTAGGCCTTTAGAACCATTTATGTCATGAGACCAGTCAAAAAAATAGCAGCTCTAATAAAAACTAAACATATTTTGTTTCAATTCACTTACTGAAACTTAGTTGTACTGACTTTATGGCTTTTTACTGCCACATACGGCCGATTCATAGAGTCGACTAGTCTTTTACAATTTTTATCCGATATTTTTGCACATACCACTATAATATCGTGTCAAAGCTCGATATTGTTTTTCAGTATTGCTAGTGAGACCTCATTTAAGTCATTTAAGTCGGTTTCTGTCCGAACTATTCCATAACATCGATATCATTGACTTCAAACCACCTTTTTGCGAGTCGGCTGGTGTTTTCGGGATAATTGACCTGGTAGAAGACCCATTTAAGGGGCATTCCGTATTCTGTATACGTAAGCATAATATTATGCAGTATTTTGATGTACTGGGCAGAGTCCATGGTAGTTCTATCGAGGGTCTGTCCCACCATACAAAACAATTTTTGATTCAACTGACCATAAAACGTACATCCACTTCTTGGTTGGCTACACCAGGTGTGTTTTTGCTAATTGCAATTTTTTGTGCCATGTCTTTTATTTATAAGTGGGACTTTCTGGCTTACAGATTATTGTTTTCTTAGTATTCTACGAACATTTTAGACTTTCAAATATGGACAGACATTGTTTTTTATTTCAATGGCGGGCGTAAGTGGGTTTTTTGTACTAGACATTATTATTCGGCGAATGGTTGTAGGTGATATAATCGGACTTTTTTTCACGAGTTTTTGATTTTTCTTCTTGTAATTTAATAGAACACTGGAATAAAAGTCGAACTTCACTATATGATTTTCCCTCAGATTTCAACCTTTTCATATGAAGTGATTTTCTTCTCCACAACGCTCTCCTCGCCCTACTTATGAAGAAAAATAATACAATAACATTTCAGAAGTAGTGTAAATTTCATAATATCTTACTTATAACATCAAATCGAATTGAAAAATTAAGATAAAATTCCATTTTCTTGAGATTTTTTGAACACTGCTATTATTTAACCGGTCCAAATTTATTTATTTTATTTTCAGCAAAAAAATATTTTTTTCACAATTTTTAGACAGGTACTAACGCGATACTGGTTTTTCGTAAACAAGTATTGTATCATGAAGTGTTGAGTCTTTGTCAATATCGGTGCTATATCCAAACATTGAATATAGTGACCAACTTTCACAATAAGTTCATCCAGTTCAAATATAACGTGTTAAGATCATATTGTGAAAATTCGTGCTTTCTGGTGCGGAAAAAGTTTATCCGAAATTTGTATGGGAGCTATATGTAAATCTGAACCGACCCATTTTCACCATGGGTGTTTCCAGTTGAAATATGAGATATTTTGAAAGATTTGAAGAAGATCTGTTAAAATATGTGGTATGTATAGAGCGGAAAAAGTGAAATCGGTAGTGAAATTTGTGTGGGAGCTATATATAAATCTGAACCGAACTGACCCATTTGCGCCATGGCTGTTTATAGAACAAATATAAGATATTTCGCCTAATTTAATGAGGATCTGTTAAAATAGGTGGCTTCTAGCGCAGAAAAAGTCAAATTGGGAGTGAAACTTGTGTGGGAGCTATATATAAATCTGAACCGATCTGACCTATTTTCTCCATAGGTGTTCCTAGTTTAAATATAAGATGTTTTGCCAAATCTGAATACAATCTGATACAATATGGGTTTCTAGAGCGGAAAAAGTAAAATCGGAGCGAAATTTGTATGGGTCTATATCTAAATCTGAACCGATTTATTCCATTTTCAACGCAGATGTTTCTAGTAGAATTATAAGGTAATTTGAAGCAAATCAAGCGAAATATGTGGTCTCTAGAGCGGAAAAAGTCAAATCGGTAGCGAAATTTGTATGGGAGCTATATATAAATCTGAACCGATCTAACACATTTTTATGATAGGTGTTTCTAGTTGAAATATAAGATGTTTTGCCAATTTCAAAAAAATCTGTTGTAATATGTAGTATCTAGAGTGTAGTATCGGGAGTGAAATTCGTATGGGGTCTATATCTAAATCTTCAAATTAAATAGCGTTCGCCCTTGTGCCGAAAAACTTCGTTGTGCAAAGTTTCATTTGGTTCTATCTACAAGTGCTACCTGTATCGTGATTACAAGAATAGATGGACAGACAGACGGACATTGATTCAAAAAGTGATTCTAAGTCGATCGGTATAATTAACAATGCGTCGATGTCCCTTCCTTTTGGGCGTTACAAACAAATGCACAAAGACATAATACTCTGGTGGAGTGTATAAAAGCAACTTGAGAAAACTGTAATAGTTATAGTGAACAGTTTGGTCTCCCCAAGACGGAGTCTAGACGAGACAATTTATTAAAGTAAAACAAATTAGGTTTTTAATATTTTATTTGAGCAATTGTTGCTACTTCGTATGGATTCCACAAAACTACTACTGATTTGACAACCATAACAGAAACGACCGCAAACAGTCACAATACCAAATTCTTATGGAGGCAAGCCGTTCAAAGCGTCCAATTTCTGAAAATATATTTAGAATTTTGGTTTACCAGAATGAACTTTTGGGCCAAATAGTACGCTGAGCCTTAGTTGGATTTATGGTTCTGGATGAAAACCAGGTGTGAATATACTAAGAAGTAATCAGTTAAACCGACTTATTTATATAAGTTATAAAGGACTTAAATTTAGATAGGGTGTAACAAAAGTATTTGCTGGCTTTAAGTGATTATAAAAACATTTTCAAATATCCATATGGAATGGGAGACTTAAAAAACTTAGTTAAATGGCAAATTTCTGAGTATTCTGGTAATTCGCATAGAAGTTGTATGAGCTTTAATTTGGCGTAGGGTGATTTGCGTGGGAGGTACCAGGAGGAGAGTGACAAAAAAAACACCAATTTTTCGAACGATCGAAATGATTATAAAAACTTTAACAAATACTGATTACTTTTAATTCAACATGGGAATATGAACCATTTGTATGAATAATTTCCTAAACTTCCATCGCAAGTTATCTTGGAGACCAGCCAGTTAGCGAGACAGACGGACGGCTATGACTCAAAAACCTTCAAAAGTCGTGAAACTGATAAGAAACAAGTAAAAACGGCGTTAAGTTCAGCCGGGCCGAACTTTATGTACCCTCCACCATGGATTGCATTCCACAGAGGTTGTCGGTTTTCGTAGAAGTGCAGCAATATTACAGGAAAATATAATTTTTTTAATTTGGCCAAACCAAAACAAATTCAAATATTGAACAAATAATTTTATAAATAAATATAATATTTTAATTATTTCAAGCCATTATTTATTTCAAATCAAAAAATAAATATTCTTATATTTATATTTTCAAAAAGCTTAAATACCATTAATATTGGTAGATAGTGGGTGCTACAGTTGGTTGTATTTACATTCTATTTTAATTTCAAAAGTACACATTTTGAAAATCCATTATCAGACGTATATAGTGCAAAATAACCTAACTTCATGATTCAACCAGTTGGAAAATTCTTATTATTTTGCGTGTGTATTCAGTCAAAGGAATGTATACACCGAATTCCAGCTGCGCCCGGCGTTTCTACGCAATTAGAATTTCATCATTCTAGCTGTAGTCTAAACGACTATTTTTATCCCTCTGTACCATAGTATCCCTTGAAAGTACGAATTTCGAAAAATCCGTTTATTTTCCGTGTCTACGCAGTCAGAGGAATGTATACTCCGAATTTCATGATTCTAGCTGCGGTCATTTGATTGGTACTATTTTTATCCCCTTTTTTCATTTTAACCCCAAAAGTACGAATTTCGAAAAATCAGTTTATTTTAAGTGTCTACGCAATCAGATGAATGTTTACACCGAATTTCATTATTCCAGGTGTAGCCGTTTGGTTGGTACCATTTTTATCCTTCCGTACCCATTGTATCCCTCGAAAGTATGAATTTGGAGAAAAATCTTTTATTTTGCATGTCTACGTAGTCAAAGGAATGTGTACTCCGAATTTCATGACTCTAGCTGCGGTTATTTGGTTGGTACTATTTTTATCCCCTTTTTCTATTTTGACCCAAAAAATACGAATTTCGAAAAATCAGTTTATTTTCCGTGTCTACACATGAGATGAATGTATACTCCGAATTTCATGACTCTAGCTGCGGTCATTTGATTGGTACTATTTTTATCCCCTTTTTTTCATTTTAACCCCAAAAAGTACGAATTTTGAAAAATCCGTGTATTTTACTTGTCTACGCAATTAGAAGGATGTATACACCGAATTTCATTATTCTAGGTACAGCCGTTTGTTTGGTACCATTTTTGTCCCTCTAATCCCATTTTACCCCTTAAAAGTACGAATTTGGAAAAAATACTTTTATATTATGTATCTACTCAATTAGAGGAATGTACACACCGAATTTCGTGTTTCTAGCTATTGTCGTTTAATATATACCATTCTTATCCCTTTTTTGCCTCATTTTACCCCCTACAATAAGAATCACTTTATGGTGCACGTTTTTGCTATAAGGGGAATGCGCATACCAAATATCAAGCAAATATAAACAGACACATTCAAAAAACATGCTTAAATACGCTAAAATATTAGGGATTATTATGGGCATTTTTAGTCCTTGTGAGGCAAAAAATTTTCCCTTTACAACTATAAGACGATCTACAACTATAAGACGCATTTATGGAAAATTTGAACGTTCTAGCTCATTTCGTTTAGATGCTAGCGTGTTTTCAACAGACGGACCTACATGGCTAGATCGTCTTAGAATTTTATGACGATCAAGAATATATATACTTTATAGGGTCTCAGGTCGATATTTCAAGGTGTTCCAAACGGAATGACAAAATTAGTTTACCCCCATCCTGGAGGTGGAGGGTATAAAAATGAACTATTGCTTGATGTCAACCTCTTGTCGACAGTTTATTTGCTGTCACGAAACAAAGTTCAAAGTGTCCGGTTTCTGAAAATATATTAAAAATTTCAGAATCCTGGCCCATAGTTATGTGAATGGCTTTGGGTGGAAGATTTATGTGAATGTAGTAAAAACACCGAATGGCAGATATTATAGGCAAAATACTGCTGCTCATTGAATATTCATTTCACATGACCTTTCAGTTTAGACTCCTACTTTGAATTTAGATTCCTATTGCGTCGTGTTATTTTTTTACAGACTAACAAAGTATATCTCAAATGCGATTTATGGACATACAAAGGTTTTAAAAGTGATTAGAGGATCGAACTAAAGCTGTTAATAATATTGCCTGCTAATGGTAATTATGCTTTCCATACACCCACATCCATACTGCATCGTAAATTTCCAAACTACATTAATAAATATTCTAGTGACTGTGGTCATCAACAATGTGCAAGGGCACGAATAAAAACTGACCAAAAACTGAAATATGTTCAACAGTCATGAGACAAATACATAAACATTTGAAAAAAAGCTACTCTTCACACACTTAAAGTCAAACAATTAGTGCACTACGGACAAATATATGGGTAGCAGCATCATCTTCAACGGACGGTTTCTTAATTGTCTGCATTTGTTATTCTTACGGAGTATTTTGGCTAGACATTTGGCCGTAATTGGAATTACAATCTTACGCTTGCAATTGTTCCCACTCATACCATTTCATAGTATTATTTTCAGACTTTTGTGGCAGATTCCTAGTAAATTGTTGTTTTATTGTCACATTCACAAAAGAAATGACACAAGTAGTGAGTTTGTATGAGTTGTTGTTTTCTATTCAAAATATACAATCGGCAAGTAATGATAAGTTTCTTTCTTCGATGTACCAAAATATTGCTCACCTTCCATCCTTTTTTGCTTTATGTCAATTCAGAATTATTTGGAATCATCTTCACTCACATTAGTAGATAATAACTATTAACACTTAAATAATATTTACACAAATTTTGGTTTCAAATATATAATGGGGGGCAGAAAAAAGTGTAACACATTGTACGAGTGTTCGGAATCCGTTTCGCGACTTTTTAACTATCAAAGGTTCTTCAAAAGTCCTTCGGATCCAGTGTGAAAATTGTATTTAACAAAATAATAGAATATATTTTGGCTGGTGGTGCCACTATTTTGTTAACCAGCACGACGTAGGTCGTTTATGCCTCAACAAAAACATTGTTTTCTCAGAACACACCTACCCTCCATATGCAACCCTTAAGGTGGCCCCCATACACATGCCTATTTTTTATATTTTTTATGAAAGAAAGGCCCAAAACTGCCCCGCAGTGGACCCTAGAGGGGTTGGTACTTGGGAAACTTTAATCGTCTATAAAATGAAATTCCGACGTGATCTAAAAACAAGTAAAAACGGCGTTAAGTTCGGCCGGGCCGAACTTTATATACCCTCCACCATGGATTCCATTCCACAGAGGTTGTCGGTTTTCGTAGAAATGCAGTAGCATTACAGGAAAATATAAATTTTTTAATATAGCCAAACCAAAACAAATATTGAAAAAATAATTTAATAAATAAATATAATATTTTAATTATTTCAAACCATTATTTATTTCAAATCAAAAAATAAATATTCTTATATTTAAATACCATAAATATTGTTAGATAGTGGGTGCTACATTTGGTGGTATTTCCATTCTATTTTATTTCCAAAAGTACAAATTTTGAAAATCCATTATCAGACGTACATATTGCAAAATAACCTAACTTCATTTCAACCAATTTTTGCCGTATAAGAAAAAAGTACGAATTTTGAAAAAAACTTTTTATTTTGCGTGTCTATGCAGTCAGAGGAATGTATACACCAAATTCCATGATTCCAGCTGCGCCCATTTGGTTGGTACCATTTTTACCCCCTTGACGTTTCTACGCAATTAGAATTTCATCATTCTAGCTGTAGTCGTTTAGTTGGTACTATTTTTATCCCTCTGTACCATTGTATCCCCTGAAAGTACTAATTTCGAAAAATTCGTCTATTTTTCGTGTCTACACACTCAGAGGAATGTATACTCCGAATTTCATGACTCTAGCTGCGGTCATTGGTACTATTTTTATCCCCGTTTTTCATTTTAGCCCCAAAAAGTACGAATTTCGAAAAATCTGTTTATTTTTAGCGTCTATGCAATCAGAGGAATGTATACACCGAATTTCATTATTCCAGGTGTAGCAGTTTGGTTGGTACCATTTTTATCCCTTCGTAACCATTGTATCCCTTGAAAGTACGAATTTGGAAAAACACCTTTTATTTTTCATGTCTACGTAGTCAAAGGAAGTATACTCCAAAATTCTTGACTTTAGCTGCGGTCATTTGATTGGTACTATTTTTATCCCCTTTTTTCATTTTAACCCCAAAAAGTACGAACTTCGAAAAATCAGTTTATTTTCCGTGTCTACACACTCAGAGGAATGTATACTCCGAATTTCATGACTCTAGCTGCGGTCATTAGATTGGTACTATTTTTATCCCCGTTTTTCATTTTAACCCCAAAAAGCACGAATTTTGAAAAATCCGTGTATTTTACTTATCTATGCAATCAGAGGAATATATACACCGAATTTCATTATTCTAGGTACAGCCATTTGGTTGGTACCATTTTTATCCCTCTATTCCCATTTTACTCCTTAAAAGTACGAATTTGGAAAAAAATACTTTTATATTATGTATCTACTCAATTAGAGGAATGTACACACCGAATTTCGTGTTTCTAGCTGTTGTCTTTTAATATGTACCATTTTTATCCCTTTTTTGCCCCATTTCACCCCCTACAAATAAGAATCACTTTATGGTGCACGTTTTTGCTATAAGGGGAATGCGCATACCAAATATCAAGCAAATATAAACAGACATATTCAAAAAACATGCTTAAATACGCTAAAATATGAGGGATTATTATGGATATTTTTAGTCCTTGTGAGGGAAAAATGTTTCCCTTTAGGCCGATTTCCCCCATTTCAATCCCAACCGATTTATGACTCTAAGACCTTTCGTTTAGATGCTAGCGTGCTTTCAAAAGACGGACAGACGGACGGACGGACATGGTTAGATCGTCTTAGAATTTTATGACGATCAAGAATATATATACTTTATAGGGTCTCAGGTCGATATTTCAAGGTGTTACAAACGGAATGACAAAGTTAGTATACCCCCATCCTGGAGGTGGAGGGTATACAAATATTTGTTGTATGGGAGCTCCCTTAACGGGAGGGTATGTGTGTTCGAAATAAATGTTGGGGAGGAAAAATTAATGGGGGTCGGTCTCCACCTCTGGGGGCGACTCCGAGGCAGTTTTGGGACTTTTCCTGTATTTTTACCACTTACCTTTGACCCCGATGAGCGCCCACTTACAATCACCCCACCACCCCCATTTTTTGGCCCATGAATTTTATTTTCGAACCTCACAAAATAGGGGGTTCTAGCATATCAAAATCCAAAAGTCGTACACTATCCCACCCCTACTGAACAATAACTAAATTAACCCTTAATGGGCAAGCTTGAATTTTATTGATTTTTGGCGTTTGTGTTAAGGTTTGGGTTTTGGTGTGTTCTGACATATATAGTAAAATTTGATGGCCAACATTTTTGTAGAACATTTCATCCCCGCCCTTCCCTCATTTCGGGGTGTTTTTTTACAATTTATTAAAATAAAGCCAAAATATACCGTTATGAGGAGTAGTTAGAAGGTTAATATGTTCTACAAAAATATTCGCCATATCATCATCTACAAAGTTGCTACACATACCCTCAGATGTAAAGAAACCATAGTTTTATACACCGATATGCAGCAAGCAGAGGCCAGAGTTGGGAAACTTTAATCGTCTATATAATGAAATTCCGACGTGATCTAAAAAAACGCCGACACACGTACATTTTCTTTTTGGTCTCCTCTTTCATAATCCATTGTCAGAACCGCGTAATTTTTTTTCGTGGTGTACTGTGTTATGAACAAATCGGAATGTAGTATTTTTGATTGTCTGGATTGGATTTGATTGTCGAAAACATTACCCGATTTTGTAGACTTGTATCGCAAAATTCAAATACACCAACGCACAATCAATTTGCTTTAATTTAATATCAAGATCACTGAAATGCGTGTGGTGATTTGTACATTAAAGAGACAAACAGCCTGGCCCACGATGTCGAACGTTAACGTTCGCATGCCTTTCATGCGACAAACAGCTGATTTTTATTATAAGTTAGAATTTGGATATTTAACGCTTTTGTCTTGGCATATTTGCGATTATTTGTGGATTTTTTCATCTGGCAACATTTTCATTCACTCACAACACAAGAATTTCGTTCGCATAGATTTTCTTTCGACATTGTGGGTCAGGCAGAAATACTTTTGTAGTACAAACAAGTAAAAGTGATTTAAGTTCAGTCGAGTCGAATATTATATACTTTCCACCATGGATTGCATTCCACATTACTACGGCTGTATACTTCACTTATAAATGCACTAAAATATTAGGAAAACTATGATATTTTTCCTAATAATGATACTTGTTATATCTATTGTGGTGTTTCATTATTATAACTTTAAATTAAAATTTATTAATTAATTTTAAAGACCTTGACTATACATAGCAAAAAATTTCTTCAGAAAGGCAGCAATCTTCATAGAAATGTACATAAATATTATTGCGATTATATTCATTCGTTGTTAGGGGAAAAAGTTTTCCTTTCGGGCCGGTTCCGCCCTATTTTCAATTCCAATCTTCCATACAGTCAAGGGAATATACATATCGAAGTTCGTTCCATTTTTATCCTAAAAGTACGCAATGGAAACACCTATATTTATGATTCTAGCTACAGGCATTTGCTTGGTACAATTTTATCTCATTTGTCCCATTTTATCCCTGAAAGTACGAATTTAGAGAAAGCCTTTTATTTTGCGCGTCTGCGAAGCCGGAGAAAGGTATAAATAGAGTTTCATAATTCTATTTAGCTGAAGTCGTTTGATTTATACAATTGTCGTCCCCTTTCGATTTGTGTTCTCTAAAGCTACAATTTTACAAAAAAATACTTTAATACTAATTTTATTATTCTAGTTGCAGCAATTCGGCTGTTACCAAATATATACCCTATTTTGACCCTAAAAGTACGAGTATCGAAAGATCGCATTATAAAGGGCGGTTACATTTTAAGGGCCATCAACATCGGCCATTAAAATGTAACCGCCCTTTGAATAAAACACAAATCATTTAGGAAATTATTGTCATTTCCTTTTATTACACAGTGCAACACGAAAAAAAATAACCATATACGGACACCGCTACATGATAAAACACCAAAAAAAAAAGACCCGTGTTTCTTTTTCCCCCCAAAGTCATGCACTTTTTTTATGGGCCCCCAGAGATTTGAGGCCTCGGTGTAATTTTTGGAAAAAAGTGATCATATTCTCAGGCTCATATCTTGCAAACCGTTCGGAATTTTGATTTACTCTCTGCAGTACTCCACACATCATTCAAGACAGTGGTAAACAAACATATTCCATTTTTAATTAATTTCACGTGGAAAAACTTTACCCCATTTACATTATCTCTGATTAAGAAAATCAGATCATGTTTTATACAATTTCTAGTCAGTAATTAAATCATTCACCCGAATGTTAGCAAGACCATGCAACCAGATCATAACAATATGTGGTTCAATCGATGGAAGTTGCAATGCATATAACACTGAAATTAAAATATTACGATTTTTCCTAAGACAAGAAGGATGTGTGACATTTTCAGAAATCTCGAAGTGAATCATTTAAAATTTTAAATTAGAATCGGCTTTAAAAAACTACTGATTATTTTTTTAATGTTTGGTTTCATTGGAAAGGTTGAACTTTGTCATTTAATAATAGAAAATAATATCATTCGTATGACTACCATGACTGGCTTGGCAGTACCTCATACGATCAGCCCAATCATTCAGTACTTGGCCCAATGATGCCGCATCCCCAAAATCCACACCAAACAGTGACTGGTGCTTATTGACATAGCCACCGAGATGAGTATAGCTTTATCTGAAAACACAAAAATTGCCCACGTAAATGTCTTACAGTATGCGTTAAAGACTCAGTACTTTGGAAGAACGTTTTTAATATTTCCCAATTTTGTTCGAGCATATAATGTCCCATTTTGCAAATGTCAAACCTGAAAATAAAAATAAAAACTAATGTTATTCTACCTTTCAAAGTCAAAATTTAGAAAAAAAAATGTTTACTGACCCATCCTATAGAAGAGCTGCAAATAATATCTCAAAATTTTGACTTTTTTTGTCACTGCCTAAAACAAAAAAAAATATTTAAATTCATGAAAATTCCCCACCGATCCCCAAATATAAAAAGAATTCAACCAAAAAACCAAACTAAGAATGATTTGTTAAATTGTCAACAATCGGGGAATATTTTGACCATCCTATGTCGTGGACTAGGTCCTTATTTAAATTTGCAGTGCATTTCGTTTTAGGCATTGAAACGGTGGTCAACATTTAATGACATACATTAAATGTTTAGTATGTAGTTTAAATTATAATTTTAACTTAAGTTTAATAAATTTAAATTTTATTTAATTAATTTAGTTTAGCTAATTTTATTAAATTGTTACTAGCATTTTTATATTGTGTCTGTTTGTCTATGAATACTGCAATTTGTATACCTTCCACCACCAGGATACTAACTTTGTCATTCCGTTTTTAACACCTTGAAATATCGACCTGAGACCCTATATATTCTTGATCGTCATAAAATTCTAAGAATATCTAGCCATGTTCACCCATCCGCCCATAAATGCGTTTTATAGTCGTAGATCGGTTGGGATTGCAACTGGGCGAAATCGGTCCAAATGGAAAAAAAATTTCCCTCACAATGTCTGAAAATACCCATAATATTTTAGAGCATTTAAGCAAGATTTTCCAATAAGTCTGCTTGTACTTCTTGGGTACGCGCATTCCCCCTTATTCGTAGAGGGTGACATGAGACAAAAGTGGGTTAAAAATAAAACGACAACAGCTACAAACACGAAATTCGGTGTCTACATTCCTCTAAACACTAATAATATAGTAGTGTTTTTTCCAAATTCCTACTTTTAAGTGGTAAAATGGGTAAAAGAGGGATACAAATTTCACTATCCAAACGGCTGCACCTAAAATAATGAAATTCGGTCTTTCTTCTGATTGTGTAGACACATAAAATGAAGTGGTTTATCGAAATTCGTACTTTTTGGGGTTAAAATGGAAAAAGGGGATAAACATGGTACCAAACAAATAACCACAGCTAGAGCCATGAAATTCGTAGTATACATTGCTCTGACCTCGTAGACACGAATAATAAAAAGGTTTTTCCAAATTCCTACTTTCAAGGTATACAATGGGAACAGAGGGATAAAAATGGTACCAACTAAACGGCTACAGCTTAGTGGCGTAGACACGTAAAACAAAGAAATTTTTGAAATTCGTACTTTTAGGAGGCGAAACTAATGGCTCCAGCTAGATTCATGGAATTCGGTGTATACATTTCTCAGACTGCATAGACAAGAAAATAAAAAGATTTTACCAAATTCGTACTTTTACGTCAAAAATTGAATCATGAATCATGCAAAATATGCACAGTGTACGTGAGAGATAATAGATTTTCAAATTAGTACTTTCGGAATTAAAATGGGATGGAAATACAACCAACTGTAGCACCCACTATCTAACAATATTTATGGTATTTAAGCTTTTTCGAAGATTGCTGTCTTATATAGGGTCCGCCATCTAACGTTTTTTTTCAACTATTCAACAGTTGGACCATTATTTGTGGGGTGCCGAGGCAGCCGTTTGAATGAAATTATTTTCCATTATTACCCGGAAGGATTGTACTTTCAATTAAAAAAAGAAATTTGAGAAAATATTCAGTAGTTTTTATACCCTCCACCTCCATGTGTATATATTCACTTTGTCATTCCGTTTGTAACACCTTGAAATATTCATCGGAGACCCCATAAAGTATATATATTCTGGGTCGTGGTAAAATTCTAAGATGATATAGTCATGTCCGTCTGTCTGTTGAAAACACGATAGCGGCCGAACGAAATGAGCTAGGAGGTTCAAATTTTTCCTAAATGTGTCTTATGGTTGTAGATCGGTTGGAATTGAAAGTGGACGAAATCGGCCCAGAGGGAAAAAATTTTCCCTCACAAGGACTGAAAATACACCTAATATTTAGAGTATTTCAGCATGTTTTTTGAACATATGAGATTGTATTTGCTTGATATTTGCAATGCGCATTCCCTTTATACCATAGAGTGATTTTTATTTGTAGGGGGCGAAATGGGACAAAAAGGGATAAAAATGGTACCTATCAAACGACAACAGATAGAAATTTGGCGTGTACGTTCCTCTAATAGAGTAGATACATAATATAAAAGTATTTTTTCTAAATTCGTACTTTTAAGGGGTTAAATGGGGATAGAGGGATAAAAATAGTACCAACCTAACGGCTGCACCTAGAATAATGAAATTCGATATATACATTCCTCTATTCTTGATCGTCATAAAATTCTAAGAATATCTAGCCATGTTCACCCATCCGCCCATAAATGCGTTTTATAGTCGTAGATCGGTTGGGATTGCAACTGGGCGAAATCGGTCCAAATGGAAAAAAAATTTCCCTCACAATGTCTGAAAATACCCATAATATTTTAGAGCATTTAAGCAAGATTTTCCAATAAGTCTGCTTGTACTTCTTGGGTACGCGCATTCCCCCTTATTCGTAGAGGGTGACATGAGACAAAAGTGGGTTAAAAATAAAACGACAACAGCTACAAACACGAAATTCGGTGTCTACATTCCTCTAAACACTAATAATATAGTAGTGTTTTTTCCAAATTCCTACTTTTAAGTGGTAAAATGGGTAAAAGAGGGATACAAATTTCACTATCCAAACGGCTGCACCTAAAATAATGAAATTCGGTCTTTCTTCTGATTGTGTAGACACATAAAATGAAGTGGTTTATCGAAATTCGTACTTTTTGGGGTTAAAATGGAAAAAGGGGATAAACATGGTACCAAACAAATAACCACAGCTAGAGCCATGAAATTCGTAGTATACATTGCTCTGACCTCGTAGACACGAATAATAAAAAGGTTTTTCCAAATTCCTACTTTCAAGGTATACAATGGGAACAGAGGGATAAAAATGGTACCAACTAAACGGCTACAGCTTAGTGGCGTAGACACGTAAAACAAAGAAATTTTTGAAATTCGTACTTTTAGGAGGCGAAACTAATGGCTCCAGCTAGATTCATGGAATTCGGTGTATACATTTCTCAGACTGCATAGACAAGAAAATAAAAAGATTTTACCAAATTCGTACTTTTACGTCAAAAATTGAATCATGAATCATGCAAAATATGCACAGTGTACGTGAGAGATAATAGATTTTCAAATTAGTACTTTCGGAATTAAAATGGGATGGAAATACAACCAACTGTAGCACCCACTATCTAACAATATTTATGGTATTTAAGCTTTTTCGAAGATTGCTGTCTTATATAGGGTCCGCCATCTAACGTTTTTTTTTCAACTATTCAACAGTTGGACCATTATTTGTGGGGTGCCGAGGCAGCCGTTTGAATGAAATTATTTTCCATTATTACCCGGAAGGATTGTACTTTCAATTAAAAAAAGAAATTTGAGAAAATATTCAGTAGTTTTTATACCCTCCACCTCCATGTGTATATATTCACTTTGTCATTCCGTTTGTAACACCTTGAAATATTCATCGGAGACCCCATAAAGTATATATATTCTGGGTCGTGGTAAAATTCTAAGATGATATAGTCATGTCCGTCTGTCTGTTGAAAACACGATAGCGGCCGAACGAAATGAGCTAGGAGGTTCAAATTTTTCCTAAATGTGTCTTATGGTTGTAGATCGGTTGGAATTGAAAGTGGACGAAATCGGCCCAGAGGGAAAAAATTTTCCCTCACAAGGACTGAAAATACACCTAATATTTAGAGTATTTCAGCATGTTTTTTGAACATATGAGATTGTATTTGCTTGATATTTGCAATGCGCATTCCCTTTATACCATAGAGTGATTTTTATTTGTAGGGGGCGAAATGGGACAAAAAGGGATAAAAATGGTACCTATCAAACGACAACAGATAGAAATTTGGCGTGTACGTTCCTCTAATAGAGTAGATACATAATATAAAAGTATTTTTTCTAAATTCGTACTTTTAAGGGGTTAAATGGGGATAGAGGGATAAAAATAGTACCAACCTAACGGCTGCACCTAGAATAATGAAATTCGATATATACATTCCTCTGATTGCGTAGACACGTAAAATAAAAGAACTTTCCAAAATTCGTACTTTTGGGGTTCAAATAGAAAAAGGGGATAAAAATAGTACCTACCAAATGACAGCAGCTAGAATCATGAAATTCGGAGTATACATTCCTCTGACTGCGTAGACACGAAAAATAAAACGTTTTTCCAAATTCGTACTTTCAAGGGATACAATGGCTACAGGGGATAAAAGTAGTACCAACTAAACGAATACAGCTAGAATGATGAAATTCAGTGTATACATCCCTCTAATTGTGTAGATACGTAAAATAAAGAGATTTTCGATAGTCGTACTCTTGTGGGGGCAAAATTGGAAAAAGGGGATAAAAATGGTACCAACATGGAATTCATGATTCTATCAGCGGCCATTTTGTTGGTACCATTTTTTCCTCTGACTGCATAGCCACGTAAAATATTTTTTTTCAAATTCGTACTTTATTTTGTTGCTTTTACCACAAAAAATGGTAGAATCATGAAGTTGTCTTATACTGCGTACGTGAGAGATAAGGTATTTTCAAAATTTATACTTTTGAAATTAAAATAGGATGGAAATATGTACAACCAAACGACTGTAGCTGAAAATACACTCTCTATCACCCAATATTTAGGGTATTTATGATTGCTCCCTTATATTTACTTTATGAATTGAAGTATTATATCCATTATATATATAGTATACAAATATTGGTAGCCTTGGCTTATTAATTAAATTTCTTATTTTCATACAGTTAAAATATGTTGCGGAAATTCCTCTTGTAGCTTGGAAGCACCAAAAAGAAAATAAAAGTTTTAGCGGCGAAAAGGGACAAAATGGTATAACATATGGTACCAATAATACGACAACAATTAGAATCATGAAATTCGGTGTGTAAATCCTAATTGCATAGACACGTAAAATAGAGGGATTTTTCGAAATTCGTACTTTTAAAGGATATAATTAAAAAGATGGATAAAAATGGGACCTACCAAACCGCTGACGTTGAAATTATGAAATTCGGTGTATATATTCTGACTATGAAGACTCGAAAAAGGGTTTTTTTCGAAATTTGTACATTTGTCTTTAATATTTATACTTTTCTTATCACTTTGTCTGTATCTGAAAATACTTCTTTCTAATGGCGACTGACAATCGCCTAATAAAGTATACATTATAGTTTGAAATAGTAAACAAATATATGTGCATAAAAATATCACAATTTTCGTAATATGGTACTGTGCTTCTATGTAGAGGCGACATCCTTTTATTTGCTGGTAATACTGTGAAATGCACTCCGTGGTGGAGGGTATATAAGATTCGGCGCGGCCGAACTTAACGCCTTCTTACTTGTTTTTTATAGCATTTTCAAAAAAAAAAGTTATTTGGCGGACCCTATATTTATTGAAGTATTATATAAATATAAATAAATATAGTATAAACATGTTGGTAACCTTGCCTTATCAGCGTGGTTTGAAATAATAAAATTTTATATTTATTTATAAAATAATTTTTTCAATATTTTTATTTGTTTTGGTTTCGTTGCAATTCTACGAAAACCGACAGCCTCTTTGGATGACAATACATTGTGGAAAGTATATAAAGTTCGACCCGGCCGAACTTAGCTCCGACTTTACTTGATATGCCTCAAATCATTCTTTTTCATAACTTTATTATAATTTCTTTTCTGACTCAAATCCAGCTAAGCCTTCTGAAGATAATCGTCACCGGCTAAAATCATCAAATGTGACTTTTTATTTTTTTAAATAAATTTGCATTCTACAAATATTATCACGATTTAAACGCGAACTCAGTAGAAAATGAAAGAATATGTAGACTATTGCGTTAAGTTTCGTGTCAACTTTAAGAATAATAAAGACATTTCATGACCTATAATTTGTGTCGCCTGGTGTTAATTATTCATTATATTACTCAAAATGCTAAGGTCAATGTCACTGAAATTATTCAAAACATTACTTTGACTGAAATTATTATCATTTGGTTGCTACTGTCTGCTGTCTAAATTACTTGGTTGGTTCTTGGCAGACATCGATTGCAGTATGACAACAAATTATTGATGTCGACATTTTGCTGTTCCTTTCAATTACTCTTAATGTGTCTTCGGATGTGACTCTTTCGAGCATTGGCCCAGACATCACTGCAAACTCTTCGTTTTCGTACGTACGTACGAGTGCCATAATCAAAGATTTAATTGAATCGTACAGTCGAAGGACACACGTAATACGACAAAACACTTGTTGATATTCTCAAATATACAAACATATTTGGAATGAGGGAAATCCTTAATTTGTTCTGGTATTTGACACACTCTTCGTCTCTCACACGGTGTGTGTGGGACTTAAGCAAATCTAGCCACAACTGAAATATACAGAGTCGATGGGTTTGCCAACCTGTTGCATACTTTTGCCGGAACATTGCGCAGAATCCTAGCAAGAGAACCAAACATTGAGTGATTTTTTAGGGCAATTTCTACCGGCTATAATCTGTAATCCACGTTTTGAAATTTCAAACACCCACATATAACATTCACGTGCCAATTTGTATATGAACCAAAAAGATTGTATTGACCGGGTTCAATAAAAACATTCCAATTAACCATTTTCTAATAGAAAATAGTTAATTGTAATACAATTTAATGAGGTGCCTTGATTTTTTTTGTCCTATTGCCAAAAATAAAAATCTCATTGTTTTAATTTTTTCCTCCTAATTTTTTACAGTAGAAAATATATTTGATGGCCAAAATGGTAGGATACTCTAAATATTAAATTTATATTTAAGGTATCCTGTCATTTTAGAGGGGGTAAATAACTCCCCCTTTCGCATGTTCGTATGATGAATATTTGTTGGAGGGCCAACCTAATATACATATAGTCTAAAATTAGCTGGCTCTTGGCTGATGTATGTTCTATGTTAAATTTATATGTGTTGAAAGTTTTAATTGCCCAACTTTTCCACTTTTATTACATGGAAAATGTTGTCTGTTCTGTTCAGCTCCATGCTATTCTGTTGCAGTTCTCTTCTGTTTCCAACTTCCAACTGGTCGTGGAGCATCGTACTTCAATTTCAAATGTAATAGAAAAGTTGAACATATAACATTTCTGTAGCTGGAAGTGGAAATTTAAATTTTGCAATTGAACAATTAGGAATAGCAAGCAAACACACGGAGAGAACGCTGATAGTTAGAACTCAATCAGCAAAAAAGTCAATGACATTTGAGTAGATAATAGCTGTGTACATTTCATTGAAAATCCTGCGGGTAGGATGTGCACAAGAAAACCAAATTTAAATTTAACACACCTTTAAATAAATGAAAGCTTTTTTGCTTACGGGTCGACGGAAAAATCTTTCACAAGTGATCGGACAATAATTGCGACCTGTACTTTGATTAAATACATAATTGATATATTGACAGACAGACCAACCTCCGTAAATCGATGCGAGAAAATGAAGACATTTCTTCTAAAAACTATTTTTGGATAGAAAGTTTACCAAGAATAATTTCCAAAACAGATATTATTTAGGGTCCGCCAAATATTTTTTTTTTGAAAATGCTATAAAAAAAACTACTGAATATTTTCTCAATTTTTTTATTTGAAAATACAATCCTTCCGGTTAATAATGGAAAATAATTCATTCAAATGGCTGCTGAGGGCACCCCACAAATAATAGTCTAACGGTTGAATAGTTGAAAAAAAAGAACGTTAAATGGCGGAACCTATATTATGAACAATTACATCGAAGGTACCTATTTAGTTGCTTTGCAACAATGGTACCTATCTATGGCTGAAGTATCATGAAACTTTTGAGAATAATTTGTTGTATATATTGCAATTATTGTCAGAACCAAATAAAACTTTGCTCAACGAAGGTTTTCGGAATAAGGACGAATTTCGCTCCCGATTTCACATTTTCCGCTCTAGAAACTTCTTCTCTGATTGAAGTCATAAAATTTTACTTTTAAGTGTGCCTGTGACTTTGACACCTACGGTAGAAAAGTGTGTAAGGAGTCTTTATATAAAACAATGTAGTTCGATACCTAAGAATTCACAGGTAATGATAGGGGAGTAAATAAAATAGACTAATTTTACATATTTAAATTCTTTAGAAAATTTGTGCGATCAAGTATTTATAGTCTTTAAAATGGCTGACATCTATTTGACATAACTGACTAGTCAGTTTGTCGTATTAAAAATAGCTTGATATTAAAATGAAAAATCAAAATATATTTATTATCGAAACGACTTTCATTTCATTGGGTATATTAATAAAGTGGCCAAAGAACTACGGTTTTTTCTGAAAATAAATTTTAAATATTTAGATTGGGCTTATATTTTTCTTTTCCACCTTAAAATAGTAAAAACAAAATTTATTAGCGATTGGACCACGAAAAGAGGAGGCACAGCTGACTTAGCCAATTGTAATTACACCCACCATCACTGGTCAAAGTTAATCAACAGTATATGTCAAACTTCGCACAAACTGACTATGCAACAACAAAAATTGTACCCAAAACCTAAAATTTTTTTTTGTGTGTATTAAGGAATAATGAATTATAAAATGAACATAAAAATTATGAATATTATGTTTAATTATGAATATTTTTTTTTAATTATGCATATTCCAATTTTCGTCGAAGGTACCTTTAATATTTGTACAATCATTTGGGAAATATAGGTCCAATCACACCCGTTTACATGCTCACTTATATACAAATCAGAGGACTTGGGACCCGCGACTGTGTGGACAGTTTCCAAAAAATCCAAGAAAAATTATTTTTTTGTGTTATTGTTTTTGAATTTTTGTATTCGACCTTTAGTACTTAACAGTATAATTTGATTGTTGAGTATTTAAGCTTGAGGTCAGTGTGATTATATTGTAATTATTATTTATTCGATATTTCGATCTTCATCGAGGATCATCTTCGGGAATTCTAAAAACATAATTTTATTGTATAAAAATCATACTTAGTATGTTTTGCATCTATAACTTAGGAACTATAAATAAACAAACAAGTAAAAACGGCGTTAAGTTCGGAAAATTTAATTTGTTAAATATATACAAACCAAAAGAAATAAAAATATCGAAAAATAGTTTTATAAATATATATAATATTTTTATTATTTCAAACCATATTGGTAGATAGTGGGTGCTACAGTTGGTTGTATTTCCATTCTATTTTAATTCCAAAAGTAAAAATTTTGAAAAGCCATTATCTCACGTACATGTGCAAAATAACCTAACTTCATGAGTCAACCAATTTTTACCGTAATAGAAAAGGTACGAATTTGAAAAAAAAACTTTTTATTTTGCGTGTCTATGCAGACAGAGGAATGTATACACCGAATTCCATAATTCCAGCTGGGACCATTTGGTTATTACCGTTTTTACACCCTTGACGTTTCTACGCAATAAGAATTTCATCATTCTAGCTGTAGTCGTTTAGTTGGTACTATTTTTATCCTTCTGTACCATTGTATCCCTTGAAAGTACGAATTTCGAAAAATCCGTTTATTTTCCGTGTCTACGCAGTCAGAGGAATGTATACTCCGACTTTCATGACTCTAGCTGCGGTCATTTGGTTGGTACTATTTGCATCCACTTTTTCCATTTTAACCCCAAAAAGTACGAATTTCGAAAAATGTGTCTATTTTCCGTGTATACGCAGTCAGAGGAATGTATACTCCGAATTGCATGACTCTAGCTGCGGTCGTTTGATTGGTACTATTTTTATCCCATTTTTTTCATTTTAACCTCAAAAAGTACGAATTTCGAAAAACCTGTTTATTTTAAGTATCTACGCAATCAGAGGAATATATACACCGAATTTCATTATTCCTGGTGTAGCCGTTTGTTTGGTACCATTTTTTCCCCTCCGTACCCATTGTATCCCTTGAAAGTACGAATTTGGAAAAAACCTTTTATTTTTCATGTCTACGTAGTCAAAGGAATGTATACTCCGACTTTCATGACTCTAGTTGCGGTCATTTGGTTGGTACTAGTTTTATCCCCTTTTTTCTATTTTGACCCCAAAAAGTACGAATTTTGACAAATCTGTGTATTTTACTTGTCTATGCAATCAGAGGAATGTATACACCGAATTTCGCTATTCTAGGTACAGCCGTTTGGTTGGTACCATTTTTATCCCTCTATTCCCATTTCACACCTTAAAAGTACGAATTTGAAAAAATACTTTTATATTATGTATCTACTCAATTAGAGGAATGTACACGCCGAATTTCGTGTTTCTAGCCGTTGTCGTTTAATGTGTACCATTTGTATCCCTTTTTTGCCCCATTTCACCCCCTACAAATAAGAATCACTTTATGGTGCACGTTTTTGCTATAAGGGGAATGCGCATACCAAATATCAAGCAAATATAAACAGGCATAATAAAAAAACTTGCTTAAATACGCTAAAAAATTAGGGATTATTATGGGTATTTTTAGTCCTTGTGAGGGAAAATTTTTTCCCTTTGGGCCGATTTTGGCCCGTTTCAATCCCAATCTACGACTATAAGACGCATTTATGGAAAATTTGGACGTCCTAGCTCCTTTCGTTTAGAAGCTAGCGTGCTTTCAACAGACGGACGGACGGACATGGCTAGATCGTCTTAGAATTTTATGACGATCAAGAATATATATACTTTATAGGGTCTCAGGTCGATATTTCAAGGTGTTACAAACGGAATGACAAAGTTAGTATACCCTCATCCTGGAGGTGGAGGGTATAAAAACCGAAAACAGCCTGTTGTCAGCCTCCTTTTTCGTCATCTTTTGTCTGTTTTGGTTTTCTTTTTCCAATTAGAAGTTTATAATTCTGAGCGAGATTTTTGGAGATCTATTTTCGCATTCATGCGTTGTGTTGTGTCAAATAAATAATAATGTAAAATCACACTGACCTCGAGCTTGAATACTCAACAATTAAATTATATTGATTTTTTAATGTTTTGTTGGTATAAATAATAGAAAATACTTTTTTTATTGTTATTAATAGCAACATTCTAACGCAGAAAACAATGTATTTATGTAACACATCTATAATGTAGAAGTTATGACACTTTTTGTAAACTAAAAAGATTTTTTCCGAAGAATCATAATTTTATAATTTTTGTATTAATAGCTCAAAAAATCATGTCAGCTTGGATCTTAACTAATGAAACAAGACCTGTTTGAAGAAAATTTATGAAAAAATGAAGATGTTTTGGCCCTTATAGTAGAAGTGAGTAATTTTCAAAAATATAACGTGTCATTTTTACGAAGTTTTTTTTTTTAATTGAATTAGTCATACGTGAGGGGGGTAACATGTACTTCTACAAGAAGGGCCATAACATTTACATAGTAAGTTGGTAATTTTAAAAAAGAATTTCTTATTTTGAGTGATATATTAACATTTCTTTTTGGTTTTTGTTATCGCAGCTTAGTTATCCAGTCTTACAGAAAAATAGCTATTTTACACAAAATAAAATATACATCTGTGCCAGTTAGAGTGATAGTGCTCTAAGTCAAAAATAAAAAAAAATGAAATATTCCAATTTTACTCTTTAGTTGATAAGACCTCTTAATTTAAGAACTTTTATTCTTAAAATTTATAAAAAATTTACCCCTACGATGTCATTTCTTATTTTATGCACACCAAAATTGAGTTTTGTGTTAGTTTGAAAGTAGTCTAAGTCACACTATATCCACTAATATTGATGTGTGGCGATACAAACAAACATTTTTTATTTTGAATATCCATTTTAAGTGATTCAGATAATTTGAATATGAATATATAATGAAATTATTTGAAAAGTAAAAAATAATTTCAATATAAGGTTTCTAGACGAACAACCTGTAAATATTTTTATATATATATATTTCTTTTTAAATAAAATATTTTTGTTTTCTTTAATTTTTGGTAAGAAAATATTGCTTTTGCGAAAAAAATTGAAAATTTTGTGTGTTAAATTTTTTCAATTTTGAGAAGAATGAAGGGTATAAAAGTCAGTACATCCTCTGAAAGTAATGATTCCTTTAGAGGTACAAACGTTGTCGATTTTTTTATAAAAGTTCGATATAGTTTTTATAAAGTTCTAAGAAAAAAATGTGTACTTCAGTGGAAAAATTTTTCTCAATTGACTCAAACATAAACCACTACAGAACGGCACATATGTATATTGTTTCATATAAAAATAAACCTTTTTCATCAATCAAGTAAAAACAGTGGCCTGGATAAATGTGTGACACAACTACCGCTGTTTCTGCAACTACCTCGATTTCTATCAATTATTAATTGCGTTTTCTGCGATCGCACTGTATTAATAAGTGTATTACTATGAGTAAAAATCTTTGGCAGGTTTTGGTAAGCTTGTATGAATAATTTCTGGCAACCCTGGCTACAAACACCAAAAAGTGCACAATTGAATTGGCCCCAAAACTACTCAATGGCTACGATTGGCTTGGCATCCCTGAGAAATGTAAAAAGTCTCCAAACAAAACTCTTACACTCAAGCAGCACTCAACTAACGCTCTACTAACACTCCACTAAAACCAAACACAAACACTCATGACCATTTGCACAATCACTCATTTCTTCACTCGTTTTAAGGGCATTGGTAAAACACTAAAACACTCAATGTAGAATGTGGAGAGTATTAACGGGAGAGTTGTGGGAAGTTTTGTGTTTTGCTTTCTTAGTTAGTCATTTTTTTCCATTGAATAAGGTTGGTCGCGGACGGTCGGCACAAGATTTTCATCATTCTTTCTAATTCATTCGTTGTGTGAATAACGTGTGGCGGGTGAAGTGACAACGGTCGACAGTTAAACGAAATAATTTTGCATGTGTTTACTCTCAGTGTATGTGTACAAATTCAAAATCGAAGCTGAAGTGAAAATAAAACAAAAATTATCGATTGCAATAAGAATAATAGTAGAAAATGGAAATAATTAAATTAAGTTTAAGTTAAGAAATTTTGTGTAACCTATGTGGAAATGTGTGTCTTGTGTCACTGTACATGCCACCAACAACAAAAAAGTTGTTTGACCACTTTTGTAAACATGTTTTGTTAACAGAAAAATTCAATTCGATTCAGTCAGTGAGTGAGTGTTTTGTGTTTTGTTGGTGGTATTAATCATCATCATCTTCGGCGGGCCAACAACGTTTGTTTATCGCCGTTCGTTCACATTCCAAATCGAGAGTGTTCACAGAGAAGAAATGCAAATTGAAAATTTTTATTATTATTATTGTGCCGTGAAAGAAGATATCAGCCAGGAATTGCAAATGTAAATTCAGTGCGTGTATGTGTGCGAAGAACGAGGAAAAAATTAAATTATTATTGGATCAAATGTAAATGTTGTTTACATTCCGACAAAAAAAATTCATAAATTTTAAATGAAATTCTCCAGAAAACCAAGCCACAACCACAGTAACAGCAGCAGCAGTTACCTACCTACCTACCACAACCTAACGACCGACCAACCAATACTTGTAAATTGTTGAGTGCTTGATAGTGTGCCAGTGCGTGTGTGTGTGCGGCGACAGCTTTGTTTTTGTTCGTGGCTGTTCTTTCTTATTCACCTTTATGTTTTGTGGCCGCCGTACGTGAGAAGTGAAGTGAGCTCAAGGCAGGTGTGTTTGTTATTTTTTTTAATGCTCGGGTGAGAAACTACGCTCTTGGCGGTAGTCATTGAGAGAAAAAGAGAGCGAGAGCAAGATAAAGAGTTAAATTCAACGATCGTTAACTTTTTCGTTACTCAACGGTTGCGCTCGATCGTCGTCGTCGATCAACAGAAAAGAGTGCAATGAAAAACAAAACAAACAAGAAAATATGAGAAATAGATAGAAAAAGTCAAATACAAATTAAAACAAAAAAAGAAATAATCAAATTGTGCTTCACACACCAAATCATCTCAAAATAAACGGATAGCCCAGTGATTTTGTACAACCTCAGCAAATTTAACACAGCCATGGAGGAGTTGGAAAGGCGGCGATCATCGGCGTTTAACGGCGTTATTAGCCGCAAATTGTCAACAGTGCTGCCACTGCCGCTGCTGCAGATATCAAAGATTCATTTGTGGATTACTTTAGCAATCTTTGTCGTCTTCTCACAGATCAACAGCTGTCATTCTATAGGTAAGTGAAACGAATCCCACCAAAAAACATTCATCTAGAATTTCACGCCACTTGCACAAATTTTGTGATGAAGGCCGTCGTGTCGACGACGACGACGACGGTGTCTCATAGCTGTCATCATCAGTTTAAGGTGTCGCGTTCTCTGTCTCTGAAGTATTTCTTTGTGACACTTGTTGTATGTAAATGGATCTGGCTGTGTATCAACAGTGTATTAGCTTCGAAGTTTTTCTTAGAAAAAAACAATGTTAACGGAAAATGTTTTCGGTTTTAAATGTATTTTCTACTTGTTGAATTATCTTCAGTTATTTAAACAAAAGCTGTTTTTAATGTTCAGCGGATATTAGGTATTTTAATATCGAATTTTATTTCAAGAAAAAAAATTTGGCCATATCACATAACGTGGGGAAAACAATGACATTTACACAGGTTAGGATAGTTTTTAAAATATCTCATTTTTGTACGACTTTTTATTTTTTAAAAAGAAAGGGAAAACCTATTTTTAGGAAAATCCTCAGCGCAGACATAGTATAGAGTGGGTGATTTAAAATTTTAAATTATAATCAAATATATAGGGTCCGCCAAATAACTTTTTTTTTTGAAAAAGCAATAAAAAAAACTACTGAATATTTTCTCAATTTTTTTTTTTGAAAGTACAATCCTTCCGGTTAATAATGGAAAATAATTTCATTGAAATGGCAGCCTCGGCCACCCCCAAAAATAATAGTCCAAAGGTCGAATAGTTGAAAAAAACCTTTAGATGGCGGACCCTATATATAAAAAATACTGATTATTTTTTCAAATTTCTGGTTTTATTGGAAAGGTTTAACTTAGTCATTTAGTAATGGAACACAATATCATGCATACGACCACCACGACTGCCTCAATAGTACCTCATCTGATTAAGCCAATTTTTCACTACAAACCAATAGTCACGCGTGGGCTTTCTGAACACCATGTGCGGCAATTTAGCTTATTGACATAGCCACCGAGATGAAAAATCCAAAAATTTCCACCTAAATTTCTTACAATTTGCGTTAAAGACTAACTAATTTGCAAGTATATTTTTAATATTTCCCAATTTTGTTGGAGCGTATAGCGTCCCTTTTTGCAAATGTCAAACATAAACCTGAAAATGAAAATGAATGATACCTTTCAAAGTCAAAGTAATCGGTAGTTCAAATGTAAAATATTACATACAATGGTTTTGTGGAGGACAGATTAGGTTGACAATGTGTGGTAGTTAATAAAAGTCTCCTTTAAACAATTGTTTTTTCCAAAGAAAATCCTTAACACAGACGTAGTAGTAGAATACGATTGTTTTCCCAATAAGCAAACCAATATGAAAATATGGTTGTTTTTTTTTTCATAAAATTCTGTTTAAATTGTCGCCAACAGCAATATCAATTTGTGTGTGAAAAAAGTTTTGAAAAACTAATCTTATGTTAAAAATATTGGCATTTGCCTGGATAATTACCCAGTGTAAGTCAAATTTATGGTTATAGAGCCTAGGTCCAAAAAATTCAACAGAATTTTTATATTTTGAAAATCTGTTTTGATACAAATATGTGTAATTGGTGACTATGTGACAAATATTTTTTATTCTGAGTGAAATTAACACTCAGCCTCATAATTGCCCAGAAGAAAAATTCATTCATTTTTCTATTGAGAAAGTAACCTCAATTGGAGAAGTTTGTGCGGATACCGCAAAGTAATACGAAACCAATACTTCTGGATGATAAATCGCTGATATTGCCAGATTACCAACCGGAAGAAGTCTAGCGGATATCGCCAAAATAACTTCTGGAAGATAAAAAATAACTTAAAAATTTCAATTTTCTATATTTGGAAATTTTTGTCCCGTCCGTATCTCTGCTGCACCGAATTAATAAAAAAAATTAAGAAATAATTCTCATATTTCATAAATCTACGAACAAAATATACCCTCTGACCTTCATTTACATGTATATAAGGAAAAACAAAGTTCTCAAAAAATCGCCTGAACTTTGTATATTTCTATACGACCTTCAAAAGTACTTCTGTTTTTTGACGCGTCCGTTTCGATGTAAAATTGTTTATAATTTTTTACTAATTTGTACTAAATCCTGACGATATATTTTTAAAATGTAGTACTCTTTAAGTGCTTTAGAACACTAAAAAGGCTGACGAACTTTTTCAGTTTCTTTCTTGTTTTTGGCGTAGTTTAAGGCGTGCGAATGTCTCGTCCGGGCCACTGGGAGATGCCCATATGTGGGCAGCAGAGGAAATTAATAAAAATAGTTTGCTTATACCACTGCTGTTTTTACCTTATTTATTTTATTAATTCGCCTGTGTTGGTAAGAACTAAATCACATACCTAAAATAGAACAAATAAAATGCATATAACACCGTTCAACAATCCATATTACATCTGAACTTGATGATATACTTCTGAAACTATAGGCAAAGTGGGGTTTATTGGTGGTTTTAGTTTTTCATTTCCTCATCCTGTTGCCCTTTCACAGGACTACAAAGTTCCAAACGATACAATTTTTCAATAATTATTTTAAATACTTATTTGCAACCTTCGATATCGCTGTAAGTTCCGAATTGAAGAATTAAAAATGGTTCAAGTGGCATACTCCTATCTGTATTAGTTTAGCATTAACAACCATTTAAAGTATTCCCTCTTAAAAAGTGAAATATGAATAAACTACCCAGGAAAAACGAAGTGAAGTCAAATTTTTTGGACATTTGGAAAAATTGAAGCCTTTTTTTGCCTATTTTGAGACAAACAATTTTTTCAAATTTTAATTTCGAAACTGAAGCGTAATGTAAAAATGATTTCCCTTAACGCTTACTCTGAAAAATAGTCTTCCTACATTTGAGTTTATACAGTACTCTAATGTCATTTGGGCGGAAAACTATTTTTTTTATTTTGAATAATAAAAAATAATATTCACTAAAGATTTTTCTTGACATTGAAAAACTTTTAGACATTCATTTCTTATAAAAACATATTATAAAATTAAGTTTAATCATGAAACTATTTTATAATTAAAATCCTTTATAAATGTAGTCATCGGTATATTCATAATACACGTATTAATTTACCCACTTCCTACTTTAATTATAAAGGGTGATTTTTTAGCTATTATCTTTTTGGCAACACTGGTTTAAACAGCTGACGCACGTTTCGTGTTTTGTTTCACTGTCAAACATCTTCAGTTTGGTCTATAATTTTACCATGAATCGTCTTACAAACGAACAACGCTTGCAAATTATTGAATTTTATTATCAAAATGCGTGCTCTGTTAAGAAAGTTCATCGCGCGCTTCCATTTTATGGTCAGTTTAATCGACCCACTGAAGCGGCTATTCGGGCTATTGTGACTAAATTTCGCACCAAATTTACATTTTTGGACATTAAACCACCAAATAATCTTCAACATTAAATTATATGGACCGTATTATCGATTCAAATAAAGATTTCATGCATTTTGCTGAATTTTATGTGTTTTTTTTTTTGAAAAACTTTCCTATAGCTTTTCAAAAATCACCCTTTTTATAAAATTTCATATGAATCGGTTGTGGATTGTTTGAGCTGTCCGTTCAACTTGAAAAATTTTCGTTGCTGGTTAAAATATATGAGATCAATAATCTCAATATATCCACATCAGTCGTAGCATTTATAATTACCTTTATTTTGACGTAAAAAGGGAGTACTTGGAATTATACTTATTAATGGCAACTACGACCAACAAATTTATTTAAAAATTCCATTATTTTTTTTGAAATGTTTCGAGGATCAGTATGCCTCAATGTACAAACAAAATTTATTTATCATTGTGCTTATTCCTTTGCTTTGGCAACTCTATAATATTTACTGAATGAACGTACACTCGTAGTGTGTACGATATATTATGACTACATCTGGATCAGGTTTTTGTTAAAGCAATATGAGTATAATTCCAAAGTAGTTGCAAAAATTTTGTTTACTTTGCATAATTTTGCTATACTCTGTGAATATTTTCTAGAGCTGTTGTGCTTTTATTAAACACGTTTTGCACAGCAATTTAATATAAACACTGAACACCATTTATCGCACATGTCTGCGATGTTGTTGCTCTCTTTTTCTGTGTTCTGTGACAGCCAATACTTAAAACAAATAAACTTTTCCGCTTCTTAGTGTTTATTATTTCAACCGCTTTCTGGGGTGTTTGCTTCTTCTTCTGAAAAGGAAGAATGGCGTCAATTGTTAAATAAAAAATAAATGAATTAAGATTACGTGAGACTTCATTGCAAATATAAATATGAACCGATAGAAGAGAAATAAAACAAAACCTTCAAATGCACACGATTTGACCATCAACTTTAAACCATTGACCAATAGCCACTGCTGACCATTGACTGCATTCTGCCTCATTCGTAGCCTCCAGACAGACGACTGACTGCACGTGAATTGATTTTTTTAATTTTCTCTATTCTTGTTTTGGCTGGCATTTCACGTCACTTGCACCATGTTTTTGGCTTCTGTTAATTTTGTTTGCGTCAGTTTTTTAGTTTTGTTTTGGTTTAATTTCAATTTGTGCTCATTTCTTTGGATTTGTTTACTTTTTTTGCTGTCAATTGCAATTCATTGTGGTCTTTTCTTTCGATTCGATTCATTTCGTTTCGCTTCTCTCGCTCACTCTTTGTTTGCCTATTGAGGTCATTCGCTTGTTCGTCGTATTCTTTAACGGCATATATCTATGGGTACATCTACTATTGTTGATAATTGGCAAATTGTTGCCATTGTTGTTTATGTTATTACTTAATATTTGTTTACATTTTCATGTATTTGTTAATGGCTTTTGAGAAAATTGATTGAATTTGTGTGTGATATTAATAAGCGTAAAGTTTTATGAGATGGTTGACGAATTTTGTCGACTTGTAGCGGAGGTAGGAGACAGTTGCGCACAAAATTGATCGCTGTAAACATTTTGAAAGTCATATCGGTTAGTACTTCTCCCAGCACATGTTTGTGATCCGATAACCACTCTATATTTTTTCAATTTTTAGAAAAAAAAAATATTTTTTTGAAATATTTTTTATATACTAATTCCATGTGAAGCGGAATTGATTGCTTTGCCGATTTAAATGAAAGTTTGCCGATTTAAGTGACCCCCATTCACAATAAAGTCTGGCCGCGCCGATATATGAATATACCATTTTGAATTGCATTGCATCAATATCCAAATAACTGCTTCTGAATAAATGCAGCCGCTCACAGAGTATTAACTGCCATCAACACGTAGTCGTAGAACACTCACACTTGTGTGTTCACCTGCACGTCTATGTATGTGAACGTGAAAATGTGCATCGTTATAATGGTACGTTATAACTAAAACCATTCAATTAATATTTGATTTACACTACAGAAAACCCCCGCTTGAGCGCTTGAATGCATTGAATTCTAATCAATGATAGTGGAATTGCATTACGCCAACGATGTGGAGCAACAAACAAATTAAGCCTTAAATGGAAAACTGAATATCATTTGAAATTTGATTGAAAATATGAAAATAAGCGATAGCGGAAATTTTCCGACATGGTTTAATGTTCAGTCACAAAATTGGCTTTTGTAGTCGTCTATAAGAGTTTGAAAAAAAAGAATAAAGCTAACATAAAAACGTTAGTTGCTCAATAACTTCTTATGGCCTAATGTTACGAGGGCTGCTTTCAAATGTGGTAAAGGAAGAGGAAATGTGAATGGTTGATACCACTCACACCACCACCATTTCTAAACGGTGGTTGTATGGCATTAAGCCCATTCATGTGGGTAGCTGGAATTTTGTGTGGATTCCTTTACATTTGATTAACCTTTCATGAATGTGGTTTGGAATAGTTAATTGTTAATTAATTGAGCGTGTAAATGCATTTTCCAGTATTTTGTATTTATATTTATTGGAAATAAATACTGAATGTTCTGTATGAACTTTGGCAGTGGGTGACATGAAACGGTCAGGGGAAGACCGGACAATTTTAAATAAATTAGTTTCAATAATAAACTATAATATAAATCATAAACTATAATAAGACAGACAATAAGCCGGCTTTTAAAATTTTTTTGCAAAGGAAATTGTTTTCATTGCCTTATTTTCAGAACGTTATTAGTTTAATTCTCGTAATTTTAAAGTAATATTATAATATATATAATATTATAATATAATAGTAATATTATAATATATAATATAATATTATAATATTAACAAAAATGAGAAGTGGGGTTTTCTTAAATTTAAAAACAGCCAACTATTTATTTCATTTATTTAATTACACTATGTCCAAAAATTACAAATTGTCCAACATTCAAAAGAGTATTTTACTCTACAGAGTATGATGATCGAAATACACTGAAATACTCTTTTGTAATTTGGTTATTCATTTATAGATGCTGCATTCACTTGCGATATGGGCGATGTTATCACACCCCTTCTGGTACCACCCACACAAAGTGGTGTGAAAGTTTTTATAATCACTTTATTATATTTTGCCTTAATCCTAGGTAAAATTAAAACCTTTATAACTTCTATAATGTGTATGAAATTCACTATGATCTCATATTGTAAATAACATGGATATATAACACCGTGCGACATTTTTACATTTATTTTATTAGACATGAGCAATACAATATATATACATGTGGAACTGGAGATCGTATATGGAAAAACTGTGAACTAAATTTCAAACTGAAACACGAGAGAAGAACATCCGTTAAAAATACTTTAAATATAATACTCCTCTCTGTATTAGTTTAGTATCAAAAACAATTCCAAATTTCCCCCTTATTTATTTTTTACTTTTAAGGGGGAAAAACTTGAAATGATTGTTAATGCTAAGGGTTTGAAGATAAATTCGCAAGTTAATTACGTCCCACACCCAAGACACAAACCAATTCAGCTTGTGGAACGTAATTAAAAAAATATTTTTTTCATATAAACACTAAAAATAATAAAAATAAAAGGAATTATGTAATTATTTTTTAACAATATTTTCCGTTCCAATTATTTGAATGCAACGGATCAGTCAAAAGTCCAAAAACTATACAAAATAGGCCATTTTAGCCCATGTATTGTTGTGACATTGAAGAGCCGATATCTCGAAAGGCAATTATTTAGCCCTTGGTAAGTAGAATATTTTCCATAAAAGAGTTGGTCCAAATTCCGTTTGAGATCGGAGATATATAGGTTTTTCAGATATCGGGTGTGGGACGTATTTATCTTCACACCCTTGTTAATGCTTAACTAATACAAGTAGAGGCTTGACATTTTTAATATTTTTAGCAGATATTCTTCTCTTTCATTTACTGCTGTGTATGTCTCCCGAAAGTACGAACATAAATTATTAACACAAATATATCTTCTGAAAATTAAAAGTCCTGTAAAAAGGAGTTTTCTACATATTATATCTAGTTTCATGAATTATTAACACAAATATATCCTTTAGAAATTAAAAGTCCTGTAAAAAGGAGTTTTTTACATATTATCTCTAGTTTCATGAATATATGGTCCTGTTCCGGTCCAAAAAGTACTCTAGTACGGCGTATTTTTTTAATTTTTTTACTAAAATTTCGATTTTCGTCGAAGGTACCTTCAATATATGTACTCTCATTTCGGAAAAAAGGTTCAATTACACCCGCTTATATGTCAAATTACAGGCAATTGGCTACAAATATTGTAAATTTTACTTTCACATAGAAATATTCTCCAAAAAAATTTTGTTTTTTTATTCGATAAGAAAAAATATTTTTTTCTGGCACGAAAAAACAAAAAAAAACAACTAAAAAAATTTTATGGATATTTTTTTTTACTAAAATATCGATTTTCATCGAATATAGGTTAATTCACACCCCTTATATTCCAATTAAAGGCATTTATGATGGCTACAAATATTGTGAATTTCACTTCCACATGGGAGCAGGATCAGTCTCCAGAAATTGAGCCCAAATTGATTTTTTCAAAAAGAATCATTTTTGCAGAGACAAAAAAATCTACAAAAAAGGAAAAAAATAAAAATGTTTTGCTTTATTTTATAATAATAGAACGTTGCAAAGAAAACAATGTCTACATTTAGAAGGTTTATGGATAAATGTAGAAGTTATGACCCTCTTCGTAGACGCAAACTAATTTGTTAAAAAGTAGGATTTTTTATAAATTACGCTAAAATGTCTTTTACAAATTAGATAACATGGTATTTCGTTTTTGTACAATAGCTGGCATCCTAACGAATAAAATAAAGCCCCTTTGAAGAATTTAGAAGATATAACATTTATTGCCGCGGTAAAGTATTTTGCGAAGTTTTTGCTTAAATTGGTTTACTTTTACAAGAAGAGCCATAACTTCTACATTTATCTATCATTTAACAAGGCCTTATTTTTCTCTTTAAGATCCACGATATTATAAAATAAAACTATAAATTCTGTTATTTAATTTGCAAAAGATTTTTTTCGCGCTCTGTCAACAAATGTAGAAAGTCATGTTCTTTAGTTCTTTGGCGTCCAGAAAGAGAATGGGCCATTTAAAACCTTAAATTAGAATCGGGTATAAAAAAGTACTGATTATTTTTTCAAATTGTTGGTTTTATTGGAAAGGTTGAACTTTGTCATAAAATAATGAAGACGATACCATTCATATAACTACTACGACTGGCTCGGCAGTACATCATGCGATCAAACCAAATTTTCAGTACAGCCCAAAATCGACATCAAAAAGTGACTCGCTGTGGATGCATTGGCTTCCCAATAGTCACGTGTGGATTCTCTGAACCCTATATGCGGCAATTTTGCTTATTGACATAGCCACCGAGATGAAAATGAGCTTCATGAGGGCCGATCTCTTCTCGAAAAATTTCCACGCAAATTTCCTACAGTTTGCGATAAAGACTACTTTGGAAGTAAGTTTTTAATATTTCTCAATTTGGTTCAAGCGTATAGCGTCCCATTTTGCAAATGCCAAACATAAATCTGAAAATAAAACTAAAAATAAAAATTAATGTTGTTTGTATGTACTGTTGGTCTGTTATGTTGTATGTGTTGTCATTTATTTTTGTTTAAGACCAAAGGTTGTGCTGAAGTCTTCAGCAGAACCCAAAATTAGCAAAAAGGCAAAGTGAGACCTTTATTGTTGCAGCTAAAAGTTGACTGCGCAGTTTCGATGGGCGCTACCCCAGCTCGTCCGAACTTTCGCAACGAATGTATGTCTTTGACTTAAATCAGGGTTCATATTAGTACCAGCGGTCACATACGACAAATGAGAAGCGCTGATAAACAAAATATTCCACCGAACTAAGTCAACACACTAAAAATCTCACTTTGCCAATTCAATGTTATGCATGTGCTCGCAACAATGCAAAGGTTGTTGTTGTGCGGTATGACAAAAAATAAAAATTAATATTATTCTACCTTTTAAAGTCAACGTAGTTTAAATTTAAAATGTTAAATGGCCCACCGTCGACATACATTCATTGAGCTTTTACATGTAGACACTGTTTTTCGTTATAATATTAGGTATTAAAAATTAATATTTTGCTTCGGAAAAAAACAAAATTTTCTCAATTTCTTTGGACACTGTTCCTAAACCACACTAAGAGCGTGTTCTCGGACTTATATTTCCAAAAATGAGAGTGCAAATATTAAAGAAGCCATATAATATTAGTATTTTAATGGATCTATTATCATCAAAATCTATTACACATTACCCTTCAACATAATTTTTGTGGGACAGTGTTATATACTCAAACCCAATGTGTCATTCCCCGGTTGAATAGTGGCCTCATCTCATCTAAAACTCAACATAGCCGAGCCTTGGTTTGCATATCAATGATGCTCATACTGCGATGCTATAACTATGAATGAGCTGTTGTTGTAATATCCTGCAGACACAACATACACACATGCAACTGCCTTCCCAACATCCGAGGATGACTTCTAGCCCATCCCTGCGGACATTGCGGTTTGCTGTTTATCGACTGTCCTTTTTGGATGGTAAACGCCATACGCCATGCTGACGACAGCAGCCGAATAATAATCCAAAACCTTTTGAAGCGGCATTAGTTTTCGTTTATTATTTGCCCGCCTGCAACCGCCTCATGTCGTCCACATGTTTCAGTTTAGACAACACAAAACCGAGTAAATTGTTTGCATTTTTAAAAGCGTCACGGCGGGTTCGATTGGATTGGATAGGATAGGATGGATGATGACCGTAGGACCACACTTTTGTATGCATAAATAATATGCACATGTTTTCACATCAAGTGGTTCCCTGCGGCAGGAAATGCATCCATATTTATTCTATATATGCATATGTGTGCACGCGTGTGTGTGTGTGTCCCTGTAATGCGATATTTTATATTGTAATTTATTTAGGATCAGGACTTCGCTGCGGGTATTTTGTTGTGCTGCGGTCTTTTGATGGTTAGCATAGCTAAAAATGTATTTGTAATGAATTTGCAACAAATTTTACTCAAAGCCCAGCCTTACAATGCAAAGTAGCAGTAGCAACAATAACAAAGTTGTTAATCCAAAACTAAAATCTAAACGAACATGTTTTGTTGTATGCACAGCATATAGTGGGGAATATTGTGTACGAATATTGATTTCCTGTAATCATAGACAACCCAGGGGGAAATTTCACCAAAAATTTAAAATTTTAATTTTTGGGAACCAAAATTTAAAAATTATCGCAGCCTCGAGATAAAATATTTATAACCTAATGTTCTCAGTATTTATGTATATATTTATATCGATTGATTTCTTCTATCTCCTATGGAAATATCATGAAATAAAATATATGGCCCATCGATTACTTCTATCTGCATGAAATCTCATGAAATTATTTTTCCTAAAATTCCACTGCCTTCATCCAGGTGGTCGACCCCACCGAACCTATTTCATTCCATAAAATTTGTATGTGTACAAATATCTACGAAATGCAGCTCAGGTCCCACTGTTGTGCAGAATAATAAACCATATCACGCCAGACATGATTGCTTGGGAAATATTGTTGGTTGAACAAATTTCTATAAAACATAATGACCGCAATGTTATTTTTGGGCGGAAACTATACATTGGAGTTATCGGCTTTGTCCATGTCGTTGCACTGCCTGAGTTTTGAACTTTAACAAGAGAAAAAACAACATTTCAAAAATGATAATCTAAAAGTTATTTTAATAACAATAATTTGCATATGTTTGACTTTGTCGAAACCAGTTTGGCCCAAAAACAATACATATTTATTCCCGCACAAGAGGAAGAAACAACACACTTTCCCCCCAAATCATATCATCATCAGGCTCATTCCTTTATTTTATATGAACTTGATACTATTATGGTTCAGTTGGAGCTTTTGTAATTAAATATATTTTCATTTCAGTACTGAGGTGTATCATATTTAAATGAGGATTTTCAGATTAAAATTAACACTCACTTTTAATTGGATTTATTTGTGTGAATTTTCATATGTGCCTGCACAAAATATCCCTGTGTATAGATAGGGAGGTGTTGATGATAATGTGTGTCACAAATTAATTGGATTATATTTCATTTAATTGTGCCCTCCAGCAGAGGTGGGCAAAGGTTTATCACACCATTTGTATCACTTTAACATGAACAAGGATACAAAATGGAGATTAACTTAAGAAATATATCTGATAGATTTACATTGTTTGGAAAAGGGAGAAAATTTAACTTTTAAAAACATTTTTTTTTTTCAAACATTTTTAAACTACTTTTAGCAGCTATCTGTCGCCCTTTTAATCTTGAATGGATCACACTTAAAAAAATATATAAGATTTAGTCCCCGTTTTACTTTTCATTTATTGGAGGAGGACAACTATCATCTATTTGTCATATTATTTTGTACTCAACGAAAGGACCGCCTCGGATATGCATTTTTTTATAGAGATGATTTAAAAGGAAACTTTCTCATGAATGTTGCCAGCATTATTCCACCGCAGAATAAAGTGTGATGGTCCTTAGCTGGATTAGAATGGGATACGTTTCCCGTAGAGTGGTATTTAGAAAATAGTGGACGGTTTTTTGAAGATACAACAAAGAAGAACCATCGAGCCATTCTTCTGCAAAAATGCGACTAGTCATCCAGCAACATTTTTGATACCCTCAGAAAAATGGTGTACTAAATTCCAGAAAAAATTACTAAAATTAAGGAAATTGGTATCTGTTTGGCACCCAGTATGCCTTTACTCAATTTAAGTTTATTTTTTACTTGAATGTAGTACGTTCGTACTCAAATCAAGTAAAATTAATTCAAAATGAGTTTTATTTACTCATTTTAACTACAAATGTACTTAGATTGAGTACATTTCCTAGACTCAATTTTAGTATGCTTCAGTATCAAATTTTTTTCGAAGAAAACTGGCCCAATGATGCCGCCAACCCAAACCAAACTGTCACTCGTTGTGGAAGCATTCACTTCTCAATAGTCACGTATGGGTTCTCTGAACCCCATATGCGGCAAATTTGCTTATTGACATAACCAGCGAGCTTCATCTGAAAACACGATTTTTAGGTAAAATTCGTCATATCCTTCAATCTTCAGCACATTGGGCGAAGCGAAAACGCATCGGATGGTCATGTGGCTTCAGTTGTTGGACTAATTGAACTTTGTTAGCCTTCATACTGAGGTCTTATCCAAAATTCTTCTCAAAGAAGTGCGAGTTGAATGTTGATGGATGTTCTTGGACATTCTCATCCCCAGCGGCAATGTTTTCGATTGAACGCACGGGTTGGTTTGTCCAATAACGATCCATTTTCATGAACTAGCTTCACAAATTGACGCACAAACTGAACTGAAGCCCAATCTCTTCTCGAAAATTTTCCGCGTAAATTTCTTACAATTTGTGTTAAAAATGAATGTTATTCTACCTTTCAAAGTCAAAGTATTCGGTAGTTCAAATTTAAAATTGCCCAACCTATATGTGGGTCTAATTATCAGAAAAGTTACGTCCGGGGTTACATATGCTATAATTTGTATCAAATTAACTATTATTATACGAACAGGGGCTGACCACGAGGAGAAAGACCATCAATTTCAACAAATTCTAAAGAGATTAGTATCAATATAGTTAATATCTAATTTCTTCCATTCATTTAATTTTCGTTTTGTTATTGATTTTTTAAAAAATCTGAAATAAAATATCATTTATATTTAAATAACTATATGAAAAGTATCAGCATCTACTTTATAAAACAATTTATAAGTACAGTTTTATTGATTAGTTTTTTCTTCATTTTTAATTTTTACCTCAACATATGATATTATTATTATTCATATTACCTTTGCTGTTCTATATTTAAGTAGAACAGTTTTTCCCGACTAAACTCTTTACAAGATTCTACATGAATTATTCTTATATTTTAATGTTATAAAGAACAATAGAAATATAACTTGAAATATAGGTTTGCTAAGCGAATACTTGTGTCTTTTTAAGTTTCCCCAAAGTGTTGAAATTTATCATTAGAGAAAGATTAGAGGTCAGTTTAAATATCTGACTTTATCCCGCTAAAAATATATTTTTTTAATTTTTTCTTTTATAGGACATTTGCAAAAATTTTTTCCTTTTTGGACAGTAATACTGAAAAGGTTTCCTTGTTATCATAAAGCTGTTAGTCCTTCTTCCATATACCGTAGTATATTGATATATTTCCCGTTTAAAAAGATTTTTCTAAAAGCCCTCCACCCTATTGTCGACACTATATGTACTTCATTACAATGATAATAACCGTATAACCCATAACAATAATAATAATGGTGTCCTTATGCTGGCTATTCTCTGTTGCCTCAACCTCACTTGGCACTGACACGCCTTGCAATTGTCCCTTCTTGAATAGCATCTTCATTTTTCTCATTTCCTGTCGGCTGACGTTCTATTGTATTTTGCATTTCAATTTACCTTTACCTTTTTATTCACCCCATCATGTTTACATTTACTTCTTCTTCCTCTTCTTCTTCATGCTCTTAACATTGCAAATAATTTGCCTACTTGTGCACACACACACACCATGAAAGGGATCCTTCGGTTTCCCTTTTCTTTGGAATGTTGTAAAGGTCGCAGTCACAGTATAGGTTGAATGTGGGTTCTACTATTCAGGGATTTTAGGATTGTTGGAAAATCGCAATATTAAAAATATAAATATATAAAATACTAAAAAGGAATGTTAATATATTTTGTAAATTTTGTCATGTTAACATATTGTCAAATGCGAGAACTTGAAAAAATGCGAAGGCGTAAAAAAAAGAATCCACACGAAAAATGGTTTTACATGTGTAGGGAAAAATGTATGCAAAAAATGTTTTGTATGTCTATGTCAGTGATGGGCATCTGAAATATTTACTTCTCCTCATTAGTAATTCCCTTTTGTACTTTTTGCCTTCGTTTACTTTTGCAACACACTGTAGCTTTGGGAGGGGGCATTTGCTTATAAAAAATGCATTCATTCCCAGCATAAGATATTTTCTGAATACACATCATTACCAGGACACGAACGTATGCACACAATACCCAACGACCTTAGGAAAATATTCCTTTCCGTTTCTTGCTCTTCTTACTTCACAGATCCAGCAAATGTTTCAGGTGCTAATATTGCACTTGGATGCGGTTGTTTGGAAAAGAGAGGGTCGGTCGGTCGGTCGGTTGGTGGCTTTTGATGCAATCATTAGACATTTCCGGTACTTGTAAAAGCACAAGACCACCACAAGACCCTTAGCTTTAAGTAGTTGCATTGACAACACCAAGATTTGTTGCCAGACGAAGGGTTATCAATTAAGTACGAATACAATTTTTTTAAATGTGAAATCAAATAGCATTTTCATTTCAAATTAATGACAACATTAAAGGGACACCTCAGAGTCTATGTCTGCCATAAATTTTATCAGCCTATAATTGTCCTTTCGCTCACTATCCCAACAAGCAAAGTAATATGAAAATGATTCGAAATCGTATTGCCTAGAAGAAAGATAGTATTGCGGCCACAATCATATTCGTATTGCGGAAGTTACCTCAATTGTAGAAGTTTGAGCGGCTTGAGCATTACCCCGAAGCAATACATCTGGATGATAAATCGGCAATATTGTCATATTTACATCCGGATGAAATCTAGATGATATCGCCAAACTATCATCTGGAAGATAAAAACGCGATATCGCCAGATAAACACCTAGATGACACAAATACATTTTTCCATTGTTTTAAACTTTTTAATTCAATTGGTAATAATCAAGACATCATAATATAATCAAGGATCGCGACAAGAACAGTATCCACTTTTGTTTGTTAATATAGCCTATATTTCCTCAGTTCATCTTGTGATTCGGAAGTAGTGAAAATTTGGATCTTCACCAAAGAATGGAGTTGTCATAGAAGGGATGTCCTCTATTTTGAAAGACTTAAAAGTTATTTTAAACTGCTGAAAAGGAACCACTTTTTCACTAGTTTCCATTTCTGTTTGAAAAATCCGCCGCTACCGGGGGTAGAACAGCGGACCGTCTGGTTGCTACTACGGCACTCTGACAAAAATAAAATTTTCCATTGTTTTAAACTTTTTAATTCTATTGATAATAATCAAAACATAATAATATAATCAAGGAACACGACAAGAACAATATCCATTTTGTTTGTTAATATAGCCTATATTTCCTTAGTTCATCTTGTGATTCGGAAGTAGTGAAAATTTGGATCTTCACCAAAGAATGGAGTTGTCATAGAAGGGATGTCCTCTATTTTGAAAGACTTAAAAGTTATTTTAAACTGCTGAAAAGGAACCACTTTTTCACTAGTTTCCATTTCTGTTTTAAAAAATCCGCAGCTACCGGGGGTAGAACAGCGGACCGTCTGGTTGCTGCTACGACACTCTAACCATCTCAGCTATCCTCTGTTGTGGTAGTTCGGTAGAACTGACAATAGGAAACTTAACAAAATATTTATTTAATATGAATAATATATACTAATTAAATTTAGTATTAAATAAAATGACACTACTTAATTTTGCTGATAAATAAAATAAATTTTAAGTACATTAAAAAGCTTTAAATTGTTAAAATTATAAAAAAATAAACATTTTTAATTTATAAAAGTAATAAAAAATATAAAAAAGTTTTTTCCCGAGCCAATGTTCGAACCCGAGACCTTCTGGGTGCAAAGCGGGACCTACCTTTGTGACGCCATACTATAAAGTCGTCCCAATTCAGTTGTGGAAATGGCATTCATAAAATGTTACGGAATATTAATATATTATCGACTTTTTGGAAGTTTTTCAAAAGAACTTCCTCAAAAGCGTTGAAAATGCACATTTTGATTTTGAGATGCGATTAACTTGTGGGGAAAATGTAGGGAAGTACTTCAATTTTTTTTGCTGGGTCTCTAAGATGAAAAAAGTAAGATATGACAAAATATAATTTTACTATTTTCTTCAAATTGATAAATGGAAAAATGCTGCAATAGTTTCTTGGAGATATAGTTTCCATATGTATGTAGGGATAGCTCAACATCGTTGAAAAATATGCAGCTTATCCGATAATCAAAAATTGTCTAACTTTAGAATTGTGGATACTAAATTCAGAAAAGGCACCCAAAGTTCATATCTTTATCTGGTATCAGTTTCATTAAACCAACATTTACCAATTTGTTATTTCATGCAGCAAAGCTACCGTCCTAACATTAATCCAATAGACAATAGCTCGTGCTCGAGTATTTTGTCTCATTTCTAATCATTAAATGTCCCATCCCAATTTGTTAACCCTTTATTTGTTTTGTGCCCAGTTAAAGGTAATTTAGTTGCGCTTTATTCTCTCCAGAGAGATACGAACAAACAACAAGGCCCGGACTGATACAATTCATTGGCTGTGTGATGGCGATGATGATGATAGTACAAAAGAACAAGTATTAAGGGTTTTTATGTTGTTGTCATTGCCGGCTGTCACTGTTGTCTGACTGTGCTTCATGTCTTTGCCTTGTGTGCCTTTCGTTTAAAAAAATTCAAGTTTTTCTTTTAATTGCCAGACATTCATTCATTCATTCTTCCATGTACTATGGGCTTAGGGCTTACCTATATTATGCTGGGCATGTTTCTCATTTTATTTGTGTATCGTAAATATCAACGTAACATCAAAGTCGTCGTTGTGGTGCGCTGTTCCTACTTTGGATATTTATGTTGAGTCTATCATGTAGTATGTGCCTTGAGATGCACGGACGTGCATCTTTAAGTACTCGCGTGGTGAGTGTGTCTTTTTGCCTCGAACCTAATCAGGAATTCTTGAATTTTGAAGTTGATAAAGTGTCATTGCAGCACAACTTCGTTACCATGATGAGGAGTTGCCTCTCACGGTGCCGCTGGGTTGATTTAAATATTTTTTACGTATTTCGATCAAAATATTATTTATAGAAGACATAAATGTTTAAAATATGCAACAAAAAATAAAAATTTTCATAATGTGACCACGAAATAAAAATTAATTTTTTTTTGGTGTATTGAGGCATTAAATCAACGCCAAATTTTTTATTGCCTAAAATAAAGGTAATATTGCGACGACCAACATATTCGTACTATGGAAGTAACGTCAACGGAACGGAAAACGTTTGCGTCCAGGGCCATAATCCAAAGCTATACGAATACAATACTTCTGGTTGATATATGATATTGTCAGATTGTCTTCCGTAAGTAATCTAGATGGTATCGCCACAATATCATCTGGAAGATAGAAATGCAATATCGCCAGATAACCACAATTTTCCCTATTTTAATTCAATCACAATTAATAAATGCATGTTGTGGAGAATGCAGAACAAAATAAACGAGGGCTACAAATCTATTTTTTGTGTGCACAGAGGCATAAAATCAACACCAAAATGGATGGATTTGGGGAATAATTACAAAAAATACCAAAATTTCATTGATGGTACATTTAATATTTTTATTCTCATTTTTGGAATATAGGTCGGATCACACCCGCTTATATGTTCAATTAAAGATAGTTAAGGAACAGTCTCCAAAAAAAATATTATTTTTTAATATTTGTTGGCATTAAAAAAATATACAAAATATTTTTTTTGTTTATTTTTTTGCTGGCATAAAAAATACTTTTTTATTTTTTTCTGTTGGCATAAAAAAACAAATATAAAAAATGTGAATATTTTGTATTATTTTTTAATAGCTATTATTCTAACAAAGAAAGCTAATTTCTATATGAGGAAGATTCATGGATAAATGTAGAAGTTGTGACACTATTTGTACGCGCATTTTTTTTAAATCATGATTTTGAAAATTTCTGTTTAAATAGCAATAGAAACCCCTTTACAAATTACATAACGAACTATTTCGTTTTATTTTCCTATAGCTGTAATCTCTTCAAAGAAAAAAAATTTCTTAACAGCCCAAAATCCACACCAAACAGTGATTCGTTGTGGATGTGAATAGTAACGTGTGGATTCTCAGAACCCAATAGCTACCGAAATGAAAATGAGCTTCATGAAGGTTGAACTGAAGGCCGATCTCTTCTCGAAAATTTTCCACGTACATTTCTTACAGTTTGTGTCAAAGACTCACTACTTTGAAATATTTCCCAATTTTTGATTTGAACTGGGATATTGTCCTAGCTCAAGACCATTTTGCATCTATATTTAATAGAATGCAAATTTATTTATTATTACTTGGCTGCAGACTTCCACTGTCATGATTTCCGCCCTGTCAAAGGTTTTGTCAAGTGGTTTCGCAGCGACTTTTCAACCCGGCCTCTTTAACCCTTTCGACACTGACGGGACACATGTGTCCCATTGAGTTTTCTAATCGAACTGAAACGCAATTACTCCCAACTATTTCTATAAATATTTGTCCCAACAGTAATATGATCGTTTTCGCATGCTTGTGTTCTCTGTGTTCCACAATCTCAAATCCTTCCACCGTTATATGCTGCGATCGGTTCTTTACTACTGTCAACTTAGCGCAGACTTTGGATTTTGGTTTAGTTGGTACCATTATGAAAAATAAGAAATTCTTACCAAATCTTGATGGACCAAAATTAGAAAGAGGTGACTATGTTTTCAAGTATAACAGCAGCGGTACTATGCTTTGTAAATGGCAAGATACAAAGGTGGTTTTGTTACTCACCAAATGCCACACTGATATCGTAACGACCGTTCAAAGAACCAACAAAAAAGGAGAAGCCCTTGATGTTGCATGCCCTGAGCCCATTGCCTTTTACAATAGATACATGGGTGGTGTAGATCTTTCAGATCAATTTTCATCTCTTTATGATCCTGACAGGAAATCTGGAAAATGGTGGAAGAGAGTTTTTCAAAAACTGCTTATGGTTTCCGTCTCCAATGCTTGGATTCTTTTCCAAGAAACTCGGCATGTGAAGGTACCATTAATTTCCTTTCTCGCTGAATTGGCGGTGCAGCTTCTTCATTATGGAGAAGAGAGAGCAACAATTAAACGTCGTAGCACGAGTGGTCGCCCATCAGAGCGATCAAAAACACTTTCTGGTGTTGGAGAACATCTTCCTATCGAGGGGAAAACACGCCGTCGTTGCAGAAGCTGTTCAAATGATAACAAAGAGCATCGTACGAAAATGATGTGCGTTTCTTGCAATATTCCTTTGTGCAAGCTGTGTTTCGCCAAATATCATACTAACTAACTGGCACATATTCAATTCTAACTTGTTTGTTTCATAAATTAATAAAACAGCATTGAAGTTTACATATATTATGTTATTTTAGTTTTGCCTTACTTCGTTACTATTGGGACATATGTGTCCCATCCGCACTTACTGATGGGACATATTTGTCCCAGGACATTTTCCTTGTTCTGGTTATCCTTTCGCGAAACGCACCCTATGGCCAATTATTGGAACTATAACTAACCAATACCCATCAAAAAAGAGTTCATATTTAAAAAAAATCCGTTTCGAAAGGGTTAAGGAAATGATTTCCCAATTATGTTTGCAAATTTCAAACATTAACCTGAAAATGAAAATTAATGTAAATCTACCTTTCAAAGGTTTCATATTTCTTTAATTGAACATATAAATCAGTATTATCTGAATTATATTTCAAAAATGAAAGTTCAAATATATAATGTACCTTCGACATAAAATTTAATTTTAGTTAAAAACAAAAAATATCCATAAACAATTATTTGTTATTATTATTATGAGCCTCAATGCACAAAAAAGATACATTTTCGTGTCTAGGACACACAATTTTTATTTTTTGGTTGCATAGTGCTATTTAAAAATGCATATGGGTATTTCCCAAAAAAGTTCTACCAAAAAATGAAATCAGACCACACTAATAGCTTTTAACTTTATTTTTTCCTTATTTCGACAACTTTTTTTATTATGAAACTTGAAGTTAACTTGATCCCTTTTATTTTTTTATTAAAAGTTGAAGTGTTATAAAGAAAATTACTAAATTTTTTTACTACGAGTGGAAATTTGTGTCCCCTCCGTTTTGTTGCGTCCGTATTTCTGCTGCCCTGATTAACAAAATTTAAGAGATAATTCTCATGTTTCTTAAATCTACGAACAAAATATATCCTCTGACCTTCTTTTACATGTATGTATATAAGGAAAAACAAAGTTCTCAACAAATTGCTGAACTTTGTATATTTCTATAAGACCTTTAAAAGTACTTCTGTTTTTGTCGCGTCCGACAAGATGTAAAATTGTTTATAATGTTGTACTAATTTTAACCAAATCCTGACGATATATTTTTAAAATGTGGTACTCTTTTACAACACCGACTTTTTCAGTTTCTTTCTTGTTTTGGCATAGTTTAAGGCGTGCGAATGTCGCGTCTGGGCCACTGGGAGATGCCCATATATAATTATACATCTTGAAATATTAATTTGGAATAAACTCCGAAATGCTATACTCCTTATCATTTCATCTAATATATTCTAAACGCATTACCTTGTACCGCATTTATCATGCCCTCCCTCCTATTATAGATTGTTATTACATACAAAACAAAATACTAATATAATTGGATTCTTATCTGAATGTAGTGAATATACAAACATATTTTCCGCCTAGTCTGCGTCTGTGTTTACTTTTGTTTTCGGTTAATGACATCATTGTTCGCTGTGGTCGGTTTACTATTCGTTTTTCTTCCCCCCACCCCATTCATACAAACACTTGTGTAGAGAGTTGAACATGTACAAGAATCTATTTAGCCCCTACAAAATATTAACATACGTCTATCTTCCCAACCGTAACCACCAGGTTAATAGTTTCATTATTTTGTTGTCTTTCGTCTAGGCTTTATCGCCGATTAATAATTGATATTTTTCCCTCCCAAAAAAACAATATTATTTAATATATGTTTTCCCATTTCATAGCGTGTAGTGATGGAAGAAAAAACGTTTCATGGCAACATAATACATAAAGCTTCGTGCTGTCATCTATTGAAATTTTGTTCTTCGTTTTCGTTTCATTTTGTTACAAAAGCTGATTATCATTTTATTTATTTGGTCTTATCAATGAATGAATGAACGAACGAACGTAGGAAGGAATGATACATTAAATCGATAATGACATATTAACACAATATGTTGGAAATAATGACAACACGAAATTCATTAAGCCTGATGGCTGGCAGGAAAGGGAAGCAATTAACATAAACGGGCGATATTGTTTTTATAGATAGGATTTGCAGTCTTCACCAATTCCATATTCCTAACTTTACGCACAACACCTCGAACAATGTGTTGTATTTTTTTTGGATAAATTGTGGCTACATAAGCATTTATATCTGATCAGAGATGACCACAGGGGCCAGCAGTCGCATTTATTAATTTGTTCATTTGTGTTGCCTTTTACAGCTTTGCTTTGCTTTGGTCTCTCCCGAGAGTGATTGTAATCTTTTCAATTAATGCGAATATTTAATGATTTGCAAAATAAAATTGTAAATTGTGGTTTAGGCTTTTAACATAACATCGACATCGTCTAGCGCGCAAATACAATAGACTGGGTTGAAGTTAGACAAGCCCTGCGTGATTCATACTCAGACAGCGATTGTTCCTAAATAGAAGGAGCTATCATATAGGGTGGGCTATGTAAAATGTTAAATTAGAATCGACTACAAAAAAGTACTGAATATTTTTTTTAATTTCTGGTTTTATTAGAACTTTGAACTTTGTCATTTGATAATGGAACACAATATCATTCATATGACTACCACGACTGGCTAGGCGGTACCTCACCCGATCAACTCAAATTTTCAGTACCGCCCAAAATCCACACCAAACAGTGACTCATTTTGGATGCATTGGCTTCTCAATAGTCACGTGTGAATTCTCATAAACCAATATGCGGCAAATTTGCTTCTTAACATAGCCACCGAGATGAAAATGAGCTTCATGAAGGCTGAACTGAAGCCCGATCTCTTCTCGAAAATTATTTTCCACTTCCATTTCTTACAGTTTGCATTAAAGACTCACTACTTTTGAAGTAAGTTTTTAATAGTTCGAGCGTATAGCATCCCATTTTGCAAATATCAAACATAAACCTGAAAATAAAAATGAATGTTATTCTGCCTTTCAAAGTCAAAGTAATCGGTAGTTCAAATTTAAAATTTTACATGACCCGAAAACTATTCAAAATCATATTGCTTAGACGAAATAATATTGCGACAATAGTAATATTCGTATTGCGGAAGTAATCTCTATTGCGGAAGTTTATTCGTCCTGGACGATAATCCAAAGCTAAACATCTGAATGAAAAATTGGCGATACTGCCAGATTATCAACCGGAACCAATCTAGATGGTGTAGCCAAAAAAAAACATCTGCAACATAAAAATACGATATCACCAGATAACCTCATAAAAGACAAAAAAACGCAAAACGAAAATTATTCGAAATCGTATTTCTAGAAGAAAAATAATATTGCGGTAACAATCATATTTGTTTTGCGGAAGTAATCTTAAGTGGAGAAGTTTGTGCGGCCAGGTCGATACCCCAAAACAATACGAATTTAATTCATACGGATAAATAAAATAATTCACAAGAAAACTATCACGAAAAACTATCGGCAACAATCATATTCATATGGGCGATTCCATTGTAACGGGTGTGACACTTTTGCTTTTACTATACTGCCATTTGGAAACAAAATATTATTACAAATATAATAAATATGTCTTAGCGTTTTAAATATTGGAGATATACAACAAACTAGAGCGTCACGGGTGTGACCTTAAATTTGAAGTAAATCTTGATGTATTACTTATTTTCTTCAATTCGGTAATGTTCTTCCATTACATGTCTTTATTCATTTTTGCTAGTCAAAAGATTAGTTCACACACTTTCTTCTTAAGTATACGTTACCGACACCAGTCTATATCTGAAAAAGAAATTGATCAACAGTAGGTCTGTTGTTATTATTTTTTTTTTTTGAAATATAATCAAAAATATGTATTATGAGTAGTATAAACGTTACGTATGTTTATCGATGTTTTTAAAATCATATATGGTCATCTCCCAAAAAAAGATCTACCCAAAAAAATTAAATCAGACCACACTAATAGCTTTTAACTTTATTTTTTCCTTATTTCGACAACTTTTTTAATTATGAAACTTGAAGTTAACTTGTTCTCTATTTTTGTTATTAAAAGTTAACGAAAATTTCTATTTTTTTTTAACTACGAGTGGAAATGTTTGTCCCGTCCGTATTTCTGCTGTACCTAATTAAAAAAATTATGAGATAATTCTCATATTTCATAAATCTACAAACAAAATATATCCTCTGACCTTCATTTACATGTATATAAGGAAAAACAATGTTCTCAAAAAATCGCTGAACTTTGTATATTTCTATAAGACCTTCAAAAGTACTTCTGTTTTTTGTCGCGTCCGTTTCGATGTAAAATTGTTTATAATTTTGTACTAAATCCTGACGATATATTTTTAAAATGTAGTACCTCTTTAAGCGCTTTAGAACACTAAAAAGGCTGATCGACTTTTTCAGTTTCTTCCTTGTTTTTGGCGTAGTTTAAGGAGTGCGAGTGTCGCGTCCGGGCCACTGGGAGTTGCCCATATTGATTTTGAAATTTTGTCGAAAACAGGGCCACTTATCGCGGTCAATGCGATATCCCAAAGCAATACGATAGCATGCATCTATATGAAACATCGGCAATATTGCCAGATTTATCAATCGGAACAAATCAAGATGGTATCGCCAAAATATCATCTGGAAGATAAAAATTGGATATCGCCAGATAGCCACATAGAAGACAAAAACTAAATTTCCCATCTTATAATCATAGAGATTTATAAGTTATACGCCATCAAATTTAATAGTTCCCTACTATAATTATAAGATAAATATATTATTTAATTTTTTTGGAAATCATGCCATTAGTAAATACATTTTCATTCTATAAATATACATGCAGAATGGCCTTAAGCCAGGACAATATCCGAATTCAAATAAATATATTATGTTATTTTAAGATTAGAGATCATGTTAGTAGATATGATGGTTTATAATATTTAAATGAATCTCCCGTAAATATACCAAATAAAAGATGTGACGTTCTTGCAATGCTCACATTGCACTGTGGGGCAGATGACCAGTTTTAGAGGCAAAAAGAATTGGAGGCAGCTAGACCTTTGAAATTTCGTACATGTAGTTATGGTGCTTGCCAAGGGACCTTACCTTACCGAGGGACCTTATGTATCAGGTAGAACTTTTTAATTTCGTTCATATAGTTATGCTGCTTACAAAAGTTGTTTAGATAAAACAAATTAAGTTTTTCAACCTACTGTGAGGCCTACTTACAGTGGGATGGTAGTTGGTTTATCTAAGGAAAATACATTAGGAAACAGATAGACCTTTAAACCAACATTTTAAGTTGATCAATCGACTGACATACCCGCTTACAGGTAGACATTTGAAACGTATTGCAGTTATCTTGATGTTTGCTAATCCTTTCAAACACGTCCTCCCTTTTGTACGTCCAGATCTAGCATAATAGTGATATGGGGTTAAAAATGTAGCACGACTTTTAAGATTTCTTATTGGTTAATATGTCACTGAAGATTTCAAAGATATTTGCAAGATTTTCATGTGGTTTCAACTATACCCACTGATATTAACACACCCGTGTTTAGTAAAATCATGTATTGGTGCAAGGAGTGGTGTAGGATATCACATACAACATTAGCCTTTTCTTACTTGTTGTTGATTACATTAATGATAAACATATCTGTGATATTTCGCGGAGATCAAATGCATTTCGTTTTTTAAACTTTAATACATTTTAAAATCAGAAATTTTCATAGTTTATGGCAGTTTGCTGCCGCCCATTCCTCCGGCATATTAAAGTGCACCTTTTAACCTATCTTCTTATAAAGGGTGATTTTTTACCTATTATCTTTTTGGCAACACTGGTTTAAACAGCTGACGCACGTTTCGCGTTTTGTTTCACTGTCAAACATCTTCAGTTTGGTCTATAATTTAACCATGAATCGTCTTACAAACGAACAACGCTTGCAAATTATTGAATTTTATTATCAAAATGCGTGCTCTGTTAAGAAAGTTCATCGCGCGCTTCCATTTTATGGTCAGTTTAATCGACCCACTGAAGCGGCTATTCGGGCTATTGTGACTAAATTTCGCGCCAAATTTACATTGTTGGACATTAAACCACCAACACGCTTACGTATAGCAGCTGTATCGGCCAGTGTTAATGATGACCATCAATTATCGATTCGTCGCCGTTCGCAACAATTGGGCCTCTGTTACTCAAAAACGTGGAAATGCCAAAATTGGACAAGCGAATGGACCATTTGAGGCGCAGTCAAGGTCAAGATTTGCATGAAATAATCTTCAAACATTAAATTATATGGACCGATTCAAATAAAGATTTCATGCATTTTTCTGAATTTTATGTTTTTTTTTTTCGAAAAACTTTCCTATAGCTTTTAAAAAATCACCCTTTAGTTATGGTGCTTACCAAGGGACCTTATGAAATAGGTAGAACTTTTTAATTTCGTTCATATACTTATGCTGATTACAAAAGTTGTTTAGGAAAAAAATCAAGTTTCTGAACCTACTGCGACGCCTACTTACAGTGAGTTGGTAGTTGGTTTATCCAAGGAAAATACATTCCCACTTACAGGTAGACCTTTGAAATATATTGCAGTTATCTTGATGTTTGCTAATCCTTTCAAACACGTCCTCCCTTCTGTACGTCCAGATATAGGATAATAGTGAATAAGGTTTAGAAATTGGTTAATATGTCACTGAAGATTTCAGGGATATTTCTCATGTGTCTTCAACTATACCCACTGATATTAAAACACCCGTGATAAGTAAAATCATGTATAGGTGCAAGGAGTGGTGTAGGGTATCACATATGCGGCAACGCCCAACATTAGCCTTTTCTTACTTGTTGTTGATTACATTTATGATAAACATTTCTGTGAAATTTCGCGGAGATCAAGTGCATTTCGACCATTTTCTAACAGACATTTTTTCAATATCTGTTTTTTAACTTCAATACAAATTTAAATCAGAAATTTTCATAGTTTATGTTTTCATAGTTATGTTTTAACCTATCTTCTCATATATATGGTTCAGCGGATACGTCCGGATAAACGAAGTTCTATTCCAAGATAGAATTTTATTACAGTGCATTGCTTTTTACAATAACATTATTAATTTTTTTTTAATTTTTGATTAATTTAAATATCTGTCTTAGTATTTTCTGGTTTACAAAATATTTAGTAGCGTGTGCCTTTTTGTTTTACAACAGATGTGTTTTCGTTATTACTTTAGGTTGAAATATCAAAAATTAAAAAATAGAAAAATTAGTTACTTTGGCAGCATGGTTTGGAAAAACGAGTTGCCACCTGGTTCCAAATTGTTATATTTTTCCATTTTAAAGTGTTGGCATTATTACTTTCTGAAAATACGTTGCTTCAAAATGGACTTTTTGCCTCTCAAATTGGTGTTTGGCCCCATCGTGCATTGGTTGAAATTTGATTGTTTAATTCTATATTATAGAAATCTCATACGTAATTTTGTTCGATTGTGTCAGTGTGAGAACAAACAGATTTGTACATTATTTAAATTGAAATTTAAAAAAATATTGGAATCTCAACTGATATCTTTCAAGAGCTATAAACCAGCAACATGCTTCCTTTGAATCCTGAGAATGATTAAATTTTCAAATCCGAACCCAGCTAATACACATCCACAGCGCCCGTTGGCAAACAATGTCATTGTTATGTTATTATGACTGAGTTAACTGTTAATAACTACATGTTGATATTAATGGAAATTTGACCCAAATGCAAATATAACTGATTCACATTTATGTGAAAATAGCGATGGCAAAATTTATTAAATTTAAAGCATTAATGTTTCGTACTGAATTTTATACGATGAAATTTTATTTAAAAGTTAATATAAATTTGGTTTTCACACCGAACAAGTGTTAAATGAAATTTCCTCGGGCCCACAATTCTCATAAGCCTTTAACATCCCACAACGAACGAAGGTCATTTACCGCATGTGGGATTATTAACTAAATGAGGAGGGCACTTTGAGTGAGTGCAATTAACTTTACCGAGGAAGCCCTTCATTTGTAGCCAGCCATTAATAAGTAATTACTTTTGTTGTTAAGGGACAACAGTGTCCATCTTGATCAGAGAGAAGTGTTGGAAAAGGAAATTGAATTGGAAATTAATCAGCAACACTAAACTAAACGAAAATACACCAAGGTTGTTTCTACCGACTTAGCTTGTTCTGCTCTGCTCCCCTCGTTATTACTCTTTACGATGTACGCTGTTTGGATTTTTTATTTCACAAACATAAAGTTTTGAAAAATTAAACATATTTTTTAATTATGACTGGTGTTGTGTAAGCCAGCATAGCATGATTTGCATGAGTGCCAAGATATTTTTTTTTCGTATACACCTCTGGTAATCACTCAATTGTAACGCCACTCTAGATTCGTATTAGCTGTGAAAGTGAAACTTTGTTGAAAGCTTACATTCACAGTTCTACCCAAATGTTGGAAATTCCATTAGAGCATTTTAAATCATAGGGTGCCGGCGGAGACTTTTCTTGTTTTGCTGCATGCATACATACACGAGTAATTGAAATTTTCGAAACCAGAGCAATTTCCCAACAAACAGAGTTGTTAATTAGGGGGGTGTTTACAAATTGTTTTCAGGGTATAAATTGATGAAAATGTCTGCAAGCGAATAGTGTAAAATAAATGATAACGTTCACATACCGCGAAGAGAACGTATCGTGGTAGCAGTTCTATAAAGGGTGGCCAAATCCAAGTTTCTTTTTAAAAATTCAGGACAATGGATAAAAATTAATTTTCGGCACTTTAGACTATACAAAAAAAAAACAATAAAATTTCGATTTATTTTTGTGTACAATGAGACCGAGTGATTCATAAAGTAAAAACATAAAAATTATGGATATATAAAGAGTGATTTTTTTGAGGTTAGGATTTTCATGCATTAGTATTTGACAGATCACGTGGGATTTCAGACATGGTGTCAAAGAGAAAGATGCTCAGTATGCTTTGACATTTCATCATGAATCGTCTTACAAACGAACAACGCTTGCAAATTATTGAATTTTATTATCAAAATGCGTGCTCTGTTAAGAAAGTTCATTGCGCGCTTCCATTTTATGGTCAGTTTAATCGACCCACTGAAGCGGCTATTCGGGCTATTGTGACTAAATTTCGCACCAAATTTACATTGTTGGACATTAAACCACCAACACGCTTACGTAGAGTGCGAACTGAAGAAAATATCGCAGCTGTATCGGCCAGTGTTAATGATGACCACCAATTTTCGATTCGTCGCCGTTCGCACCAATTGGGTCTCTGTTACTCAAAAACGTGGAAATGCCAAAATTGGACTAAGCGGATGGACCACCTAAGACGCAGCCGCGGTCAACATTTAAATGAAATTATCTTCAAAAAGTAAATGTCATGGACCAATCTAACGTTTCAAATAAAGAACCGGTGAGATTTTGCAAATTTTATGCGTTTTTTTTTTAAAAAAAGTTATCAAGCTCTTAAAAAATCACCCTTTATATATTTTTTTAATTTTTTACTAAAATTCCAATTTTTTGGTGAGGCTATCTTTAATATTTATAGGATAGGAGGGGTAGCCTTTGCCACTGGGACACTTCCGTATCTCAGAATTTACGAAAGCTATAAAATCAAAACAAACTATAATGCTTGTAACAGAAGATCTTTCACAGGAATATAACAGTATCATTGGTTAAAACAGTAGATTGTTTAAAAAAGTTGAAAATGAAAAAATATAGTTTATTGTGAATAAGTGGTGTTGGGGTACATTAAATACTGATCTGACACAATTCAATCTTAAGTTAAAATTGATTTTAATGTGCTTCTACGGATCAGTATTATACCATATAAATTTCCATAATATCCCATCTTAAAGTCAATCAAATATACAGGCCTGTTTTTTCATGTTTTATTTATATTTATATAGTAGGAATTAAATAAATTGACAATTTCAATAAATTCTTTGTTTTATTAATCTCTAACTAAAATAATTACACATATACACATACACTAACGAAAAACTAAATCTCTAGTTCTTTTCGATTGTACCCCATGGGTGGTGGACTATCACCGTTTTGGGTTACTTTGAAAAACTTAAAAAAAAATAATATAAGTATTGGGAACCACTGCTATTGAAACTATAAAAATTAAATAAATCTTTAAATAAAATAGAATTTTTGAAAAAAAAAAATGGCTTCGTTGCACCAACTTTTTGAAAAAAGTGGCGAATTCCTTCTACCCAACTCTCAATTTGGAAATATAGGTTGCGGTTGAACACCCGCTAATATGTTCAATTAAAGAAAATTATGATAGCTAAAAATGTTGCAAATTTCGCTTCATATAGAAAATGTTGTTTAGGAACAGTCCCTTAAAAACAATTTTTTTCTGACAAGGAAAAATTTCTGACAGGAAAAATGTCATACAGGAAAAAAATATAAAAATAAGGAAATTGAAAAAATTGTTTTATTTTTTAATAGATATATCTCTAGCGAAAAAACGAAGTCTATCGATAAATTAATAAATTACGTCTCCGTCGACGCAAAAAAATAAAAAATCATAATTTTTGTTTAAATATCGAGAGAGATCCCTTTGCAACTTAGATATCAAAATATTTTGTTTTATTTTTTTAGAACTGTAGATAACAGTTATAATTCCCATTGTAGAAGTACTTGTCGTATTCACACATGACTAAATCAATTTAAGAAAAACTTAAATTAAGAAAAATGGCATGATTTTTTAAAATCCACTTTTTTGAATCCACAAGAATAGTCATAACTTCTAGATTTATTTAAGAATTTCTTCAACGATGACTTGTTTTCTTCGTTAAAATCTCAGCTGTTATAAAAAACGTATATTCTGTTATTTAATTTTAAAAAAGGCTTTTTCACGCTGCTTAAATACAAATTTAGACAATGATCTTTTCTTAAAAATTCTTTTGCGTTTACAAAGAAGGCCATAACTTCTACCTTTATACAAAGATAATTTACCTGTAGGCACAGTTTTCTTCATTATAATGTTAGCAATTAACCAAATATTTTTCTATTTTTTTCTTTTTTTAATATTTTTCCATTTTTTTTTTCTTTTTTTTAATATTTTTCATTTTTTTCTTTTTTATGTTTTTTCGTGAAAAAAATCAATTTTTTGAAGATTGTTCCCAAACCACAGTTTCTATGTTAAAGTTATATTCACAACATTTGTAGCCATCACAATAAACTTTAATTAGACATATAAGAGGGTGTTATCGGACTTTTATTTTCCAAATGAGAGTTCAAATATTAATGATATCATCGGTGCAAATTAGAATATTAGTAAAAAGTTAAAAAAATGATTCATAAACAATTTTGTAAAATCGTTCTCGAGTTTAGAAATCCGAAATATTCGGTGAAATTTTTGTTGCTAAGTGTTATTGGTTTATTGGCTTCTCTGTAGCGCATCTTGTCAACCCAATTTTCCAAGACCTTTGAGACGGTTTCTGAGTCTATCTCACGAATGGATTGCTCGATATTCACTTAATTTTGTTTTGATATTTATTATCTGCGATCGAATAATAGTTACTTCCTAAAAATCCCCAAGGCCACCTCATTGCACCCCCACTTTGATGGGCAAATACAAATGCATCTGATTTAGAATGGCATTCATTTAAAAAAAATAAAAAATCGATTTAAAAAATGTACATAACCCCAAAAATTTTAGAACCCGAAGCATTTTGTTGCCGATGGATGGGGAAGTTGGGCCAGATAGAGAATTACCACCCACAACATTTTGTTGCCCCAAGCCTCCTCTATAAATATTCTCTGGTCACATTAGGTCTACCAGGACAATTACAAGTGGCAAAACCTCTTGTGCAAGTCAACTTGTCTATGGTCGTGAAAAGATTAATGACCTGAATCGTTCATTTCGTTGCACGTATTAAATACTCAAGAAATGATTTTTTATTTTCATAGATTATTTCTTTTTTAATATAGTTATATGAAACGTTTTCCTATAATATAAATTATTATTAGTTGATTATTCAGTCTCTGATTCCAAAGTAAGCAATGTAAAAATGTAGTTATCGTTAAGGCAAATGTTGCGCGTATTGCATCCATCTTACTGCAGACGCTGTGGTCCTGACATATTCGGATGAGGTTAGTCATCTATTTTTTAACTCTCGTCCATTGTCATGTGTAATTTTTAATTTATGTAGTTTATTACAATTTTTATTTTCTCTCCTGATCAAAAGCTTTGAACTCTTTGCCCTGTATTATTTAAAACTGTTTAGATTCTTCTTCTTCGTCTTTAACTTATGTACATACAAATGCTATTAAAATTGTTATCATCGCTCAGTTCGTCGTACAAGTATAGTGAGTGAACAATGCACAATGTATGATTTATGAGCTGTAAGCGTCCACCATCCAATGTTTCGTCCACAAAAGAGCCATTCTAATGGATGGAGTTCATTGCGAAGACAGCAGACGACAAACCCAAAGCAACCCTTTTCTCTCCTCCACACCCTACTTCGTACAACAATATGTATTTTCAGTTTTGTATTTGAAAACATTTTTGAGTTGAACTCTTTGTTGGTACCTAGTATACCCACTTTCAGTTGCTTTCGCTGATGGTCGGTCTGCATTTTGTCTTCTTCTTTGGCTCGTAATAATAATAAATAATAATACACTTGTGGACTTGTGGTGTGGTCACTTTCGAAGAGGATTGTATCAAAAAAGATACACAGACGACTCGTTTATTCATTATTCTTTCGTTGCACTACATAAGCTTGTGTTTTTAATTGACGTTCAATTAGTCGCATTTACTATAAAGAACTTTGCTCTTAATAGAATTAGGTTAAATTTGTACGTTCTCTACGCACCAACAACAACATACCACCAGTACGACTATGTAATTGTACGCATTGCATTTTTCCAGTTGTTCGGAGCTGTTGTGATAGAGGGGGGAGAATGTTTTAAAGAAAACATTTTTCATTTGCCACATTGCTCTTTATCATTGCAATCTTGTGCTTCTTTGTGTTTTCCTCAGAATGTATTCGAATGTGGGAAACTTTAAAGCCGGCCATTATTCAATTCTAATTAAAATGTCAGAGTTTGTCCGCAATAATGCATATTCTTAGAAAAGTCATTAACCTTACATATTTAATGTGCATAGTTTAAGAAGGAATACACAGAAGGAAAAATCTGGAAAATAATAACACTAATTTACTGGCATTTTGTACCGAATGTGTAACAATTTGTAATGCAATTTGGCCTACTAAACCCGAAGAAAAAAATACAAAAATTTTTTATGGATAAATTAATATTTTTTCTAAATTTAAGACAAGCTCTTTCGACTATGTTTTGTGTTAGAAATAACCAATTTTTTTGTTTGCATTGAGGATCAACACCAACAGATTTTATGGATATTTTTTTTACTAAAATTCCTATTTTCGTCCAAGGTACCTTAAATATTTGTACTCTCATTTTCATAGAAACAGTGCTTCAGAAACAGTCGCCAAAAAATATATATTATATTTTTTACTTGCACAAAAAAACATAAAAAATTGGAAAAAAAATATTTGAAAATTATTTTGTTTTATTTAACAATTTTATAATATTCCTTCGTTATAAATGTCTTCATATAAAAGATCTTTGGATAAATTTAGAAGTTATGGTCATGTGTTTTTTCTCGCGGTCGGTAATATATCGAGCCCTTAGCGCGTAAGCAACATTTTCTGAAAATATTTTTTATTGTTGAATTTCAAATTTTATCGGCTGATACACAAATAAAAATTAACAAAATGTCAAACTTATTAACGTTTATATAAATAATAGGGCTAAGATTTTATCGTAAGTCGCTGCTCACATTTTCAAAGAAAGCTATTTTATCGTAAGCGACAGTTTATGAATTTAGGCAAAAGTTTTCAGATAATGTAAGAGATAGTTATAAATGTTTTAGACAGGTCTATCAACAAATTGATGCAATATTAAGTGTATTTTTACTTGGAATTCATTTTCTACAGCATTTCTACCGCCAAACATTAAAATAAAATTTAATTGTTTGAGATCGGCACATTTTGAAAAACTGGGATTTGGTGCACAGGATGAAATGAATATTAATTTAATTATTCGTTCAAACAAAAATTCAATGACCCTGAACAACTAAAAATTTCAGTGGAGAAATACAGAGATTTAAAAAGACTTTGTGAGAAAGAAATAATTCCCAAACGATTCCAACTTTAGTATTTGAATATGAATAGTGATCAAATCAAAGGCACATTGGCTGAAAGCGACAACAAAGAACTTCAAAACTTTTATATGAAATTTAACTAATAATCATAGGAATCCCAATGTGTCTAAAATAGTTTTTTTATATAATTTATATTTTTATATAAAAAGTGTGTTTTTACTAAAATTTCGAGGTTTAGTCTAAAAAAACTTACGCTAAAAGTACCGTATGATGTAAAAAAATGATCTATTTTTAATAATAATTTGTTGGGCACGGCGGAATTAAAACATTTTGCCTTAAAACATATTTCATTTTATGCAAATATTTCAAAATATCCAATAAAAAACTTCTCCTGTAAAATGTGTGTTTTGGCGCTTGCGATCATTCCGCGCTAAGGGCTTGATATGTACCAATTATAATCAAGGTACTTCCCTGAGATACTAAAGAAATTGATATATTCCATGGAGGTGTCTTAGGTCGAATATACTCTAAAACAGGTTTTAATTTCGTATGTGAAGGGTCACGCCCACTTTCCGCCCATCTTTGCAAATATTTACATTTACACTGGATATACTCACACAAAATTTCTGCACTCTAGGTGTGATGGAAGTGACTTTATTCAATAATAGGGTTTATCTTCGTATGGGAAGTGCCACGCCCACTTTTCCAATACCGCCCATTTTCGGCACAACTATTGATGCTAGATGCACTCACACAAAATTTCAGTATTGTATCTGTCATAGAACTGAATATATTCGAAAATGGTCCTTATCTTCGTATGGGAAGAGCCGCACCCTCTTTTCCAATACCGCCTATTTTTGCACAACTACACACATTTATGCAAGTTGCACTCACACAAAATTTCAGCATTGTATTTGTCATAGAACTGAATATATATTTGAAAATAAGTTTTAACTTCACACGGGAGGAGACACGCCCACTTTTTCAATACCGCCTATTTTTGTCACAACTGTACAGACTAAAAATTAGTGAACTTTCACAAAAATTAAAAAAAAATAAGAATATAGAAATTTCAGTATTTTTAACACATAAAAATTGCATTCCCAAAATATTAAAGCAGTCCTGGATATACATGTATGAGAAAACAATTGTTACCTCTATTCTTCCTAAATGGTTATCCATCGATTTTGTCGAAATTTAATTGTTTATTTCGTTACGGATATATGTGCAATAAATCATTTCTTTTCCAATATATGCAGACCAAACATTTTTTATGGATAACTTTAAAAATATTAAAATTCCATTTTCGTATTAGTAATTAGTATTTGTAATACTATTTTTGGAATATAAGTCCTATCACTCAATTATACGAATTAAAAGTAATTAACTCTAAATAGTCAAGTTCTGTGGTTTTGCAGTTATTAATTTATATTATAAATTATTGTGATGTCCACCTTTTACAATAATTAATCAAATATGTAAAAATAAACGTATTTCAAAAAAAGTTTCTCGCCAACGAAACGTCGGGAAAAAATTATGAAATAATTTAATTTTATTTGTATCACAAATCACCTGACCATAATTAGCCCAACAACAAAGAACTCAAAAACTTTTTTCGCTGACACGAAGAGATAGAAAACTAAATTGAGAAAGTTGTATTATTTTTTACTATACTTCGTAGAAAATAATACCCATTTGCTGTCCATGGATAATTATTGGAGTCATTAGGCTCTTAGTAAGAGTAAGAGAATTTCAAAAAAATAATGTCTCATAATTTTTGTCTGATACGACAAGTACAATTACGACAAACAAAAAAATTTTAAAATATTCTTTTTTGTAGCTTCATAGGACAAAATAGAAAAGACTGGCTACACCTTCAGCTCAAAATGAGTGCGCTTATGATAAACGTTAAATAGCTAGTTCGATTTACAAGATGTTTAATTTATTCAAATTTCGTTTTGCGGCGTACCACCCTCTGATTCCTTCATCGATTTAATAATGCAACTACTTTCTACTTTATACATGCTTCCTTAAATTTCTGAATTATTTTTGATTTTTTAATTCAATTTATAAAATCAATTCAAATGTTTTTTTTCCGGTGTACTTATGAGACTTTGGAAATATTTACAATCAAAAGCAAATGCCCAACAGATTTGTAAATTACACTATTAAATTTTAATTTTTATTAAACTCGTAAAATATTGTTTTACAAACTAGTTAATTATATTTTTGATATTAATTTTTATATTTTCTGTATCTTCTTTTTCAGGTAAGTGTAATTTTATGAACTGTTGGGAATGGACATACATACGTATGTATGTACGTGGGAATGTACTTGCGGCCACATGTTCACCAGAGACACAAAAAGTGGTAAATTAATAGTTTAGATTTGGTAAGCTAAAAAGTTATTTATTATTATAAGTATATTGGGGTGTATCGATAGACAACGAATAATTGATAATAATAAAAATACAGTACAAGACAAATGACAACATTCATGCTCTAAAAGACAAAGAAAATCTTTAAAAATCCTTCAAGTCATACAAGGACACTAAGTGGAAAATACCAGAATTTGCCACTGATTTCTCACAAATGCTACATAAAAAATAAAATAAATAAATAAAAAATAGAACGCAATACAATTTCTTGCATACCGAAAGGGACCTGCTGATGCATCCGGCTTTCGGAAATCTATATAAAGGGTGATTTTTTAGCTATTATCTTTTTGGCAACACTGGTTTAAACAGCTGACGCACGTTTCGTGTTTTGTTTCACTGTCAAACATCTTCAGTTTGGTCTATAATTTAACCATGAATCGTCTTACAAACGAACAAATTATTGAATTTTATTATCAAAATGCGTGCTCTGTTAAGAAAGTTCATCGCGCGCTTCCATTTTATGGTCAGTTTAATCGACCCACTGAAGCGGCTATTCGGGCTATTGTGACTAAATTTCGCACCAAATTTACATTGTTGGACATTAAACCACCAACACGCTTAGGTAGAGTGCGCACTGAAGAAAATATCGCAGCTGTGTCGGCCAGTGTTAATGGTGACCATAAATTATCGATTCGTCGCTGTTCGCACCAATTGGGCCTCTGTTACTCAAAAACGTGGAAATGCCAAAATTGGACTAAGCGGATGGACCATTCGAGGCGCAGTCAAGGTCAACATTTGCATGAAATAATCTTCAAACATTAAATTATATGGACCGTACTATCGACTCAAATAAAGATTTCATGCAGTTTTCTGAATTTTATGTGTTTTTTTTAATTTTCTTATAGCTTTTAAAAAATCACCCTTTATATATATTCCGAAAGACAACTAAGCTATTCGATTGTACCCATTTCATAGATTCAGACCGAGCTGTTTGCGCACTGTGGGTCATATATATAAAGAAAACAGTGGATTTGAGAAAAACATGTATCTACAGGTGATGAGAATTTTTTTCTGGATCCTTTACACTATGCAACAAAACAATTTTTACTAAAATACCAATTTTCACTGAAGCTAACATTAATATTTATACTCTCATTTCGGACATATACGATCGTTTAAAGGTAATTATGATTACTTCACTTGCACATATAAACAGTGGTTAGGAAGACTGAGAACAAGCACGAAAAGTCATAAAAAATAGAAACAAAATACCGATTTGCAATATCGATTTTTTCAAAAAAATCAGTTTTTTCTCAATTTTTAGGAGACTGTCTCTAATCCACTGTTTCAATTGAAAAATATTTTTCCATCGAAGTACAAATTTTTTTCTTAGAATATCCCACTACTATATCCAACTTTTATAAAAAAAACGACAATGTTGGTACCTCTTAGGGAACCTCTTCTTTCAGAGGATGTAGTGACTTAAACCACTTCCATTCTTCTCAAAATTGAAGAAACAAAATTTGTATTTGTTTTCAAAAGTAATATTTCCTTAACAAAAATGAAAGAAAACCGAAAATATTTCATTTCAAAAAATTTCAAAACAAAAACTAGAACTAGAAAAACTAAAACTAGAGTACAAATATTAAAGATACTTTGAAGAAAATTGCTATTTTGGTAACTAAAAAAAAATTTCAACCTCGGACACTTAATTTTAATTTTTCTTGCATAGTGTTATCGAAGAAATGGTCTGTTTAGCCAATATTCCAACGATATTCTAGATAAAAAGTCGAATAAAATTCGTAGATTTATCAGGGTTTTTAATTGGATTAATTCTTGGATTTTTCTGTATTGGCTTATGCTTGAAGAACTTTAAGAGTGTCAGCATAAAATTATATTCAAACTGAATTAACACACTACTCATTCCTCTGTTTGATATTCATTATATATGAATCTATTAACATATCGAATGGTTGTCTCTTGATCACACCATAAAAAGTTATGTCCACTGTTAACTCAAATTTATGATCTCTTGTGTGACTTTCTTATTAGCAAGTGTCACAAATGTTTAACACATTGAAAACTTTTATGTTTGTTGGTGATTAAAATCAGCTCTGGCATATATTAAGATGAATTACACTGTACTGAATTCTAGTATACTGGGTCATAATTAAAGAAAAAAATTCATTTAATAATTGACTTTTATTAATTATGAAAAACAGGCGTATCCTACGGAAAATACTCATACAACATTCTGGCTAATTACACATCGCCATGAGCATTGTACACAGCAAATGATACAGAAAAAAGCAAAACAGCATGATTCTATTGTCGAGACATCATTACGACAAACGGACATCTAATTCCAATCATTAATATCAAATAGAAACTTATTTCTGTGTATCCCAATCCCATTCCCCTCCACTCCATTTGATTAATCATAAAGAAATAAACGGAAAAACAGAAAATGAAATGGAAAAAAATATTGAAATTATAGCCCGCAGAACAAACGAGTCGTCATGGTACAGGTCAAACATACACATCTAAGAGGTCATGATTTAACTATTTATTTCTTCCATTTTTAACAGAAATGTAAAATTAATGAATCCTACACAAAACGCGGACAGATGGATGAACGGTCGGACGGACGGCCAATCTCACACTCGCGCTCAGCATGAGTTAGTTTCTGGTCATTTGATTTTATGTTCTCTCCCAGAGGGTTACTTGGGGCAACATTTTTTGTTTGGATTTTTTTGTAAAGAAATATAACTACCTTATTTTTGGGTGCAAATCGAGGTATGCAACGGAAGTTGGTAATTTTCAAGCAAATTAAATATTCATCGTAAATTTCATTATTTTTTTAAAGAAAAAAAAACCGGTCCCTCGTAGAATAAAATTTCACAATCTTATAATTTTATAAGTTACATCTGAAATTTGAGATAAATTTATTACATCTAATACAAATATTGTAGAACGACGTAGCAAAGAAAACACAAAAAATTGGGGAAAACGTCCTTATAGCTCAAATTAAACGCTAGATGCACATTTCTACAGCTTCAATATCATATTTATATAGAGTATGTATTGTCAATCTCTTCAACAAAGCCAGCAACCGAATATTCCACCTCTTCCCTTCCCACTACCACACACTTTTTTTGGAAATTGTTCATCCTTAAAAATGTAAATGAAAGCAAAAAAATTCAAATCTGAATACATCGTTTTGATATGTTGAGTCTTTAACTTGAAATAAAAAATATAAACGTATTCGTGGCCTAAAAGGAGGCTTGTACCTTAACGAAAAAACATATTTTGAATGTTTCTAACCTTTTTCGAATACCCTCGTATACTTACCTCTATGTTTTTCGAAATGCCTGTGTATAAAAATATGCCATTTTAGAAATGACGACGATGATGATACACCGAATTGGAGTTTAATTTGAAAAATATTTTCTTTGATCATAAATCAACATGTATATTGGGGAGGAGCAAAAAAGTTCCTTATACAAAGGTAAAATAAAAAAATGGACATACCAAATTTTTGTTTTGGCAAAGAATTTTTGTGAGCTAAACGCTCCTGAAAACATCCCTAAAATAATTTTTATGTTGCATTTTGGTTCAATTTTTTTCTGAATTTATAGACCCTTCAAAGTACTTTAAATATTTATTCTTGGCTTAGAATAATTTATTGTTCGAATTATTGGACTTTTATAGAGATTTCTTGTGGGTTTTCATAGTCAGAACTGAAATCTTTTTCGTATAAGAATGGTGTAAGAAAACTAAATGATGGAGATCGTAAAGAAATTGACACCGCTCATTTTTTTAATAAGCTGTCATGTTAAGATGCCAGCCATTGGAAAATATAACATATTTGGTTTCAACTTTGCCATAAATATATTTCGCTAAAATTTGAAGAAGATTGTTTTAAAAAAGGTCATAACTTCAACATTTTTATCAACTATGCTATGGATATCTTGCTTAGTTAAGGAGTTATTGGACGTTGAAATTTGGAAACATTTGGAATGGGCTCAAAATCGATAATGAGAAGAAAAAAAAATCTATAACATTTTACTTATCGAAAACTGCCTTCGTAATCGATAACGTCCATAGTTATCGATTGTGGAAATTTGATTAAAATTATGTGTATTTTTTTAAGTTGAATAGGAATTCAATAACATAAATAATTATTACATGCACTTCAAAAGAATGAACGAAAAAAGAAAACAATATTTTAAGAAAACGCGTGATTTTTTAAATATTTTTTGACTGCTGCTCTCTCTTGATTATTAAAAAAAAAAAACAATTTTTTTTCTTCTCCACAGAATTGTGGAGGAGTTGAATTTTCACTTGGTAATATTTTCACTTCCTCCCAAAATGTGACAACCTTTTCATTTGTGTTTGTCAAATAATTAAACGATTCAATAATAGAAAAGTTTTTTAAGTGGATTTAGACGAGCGAGTGTCTTTTATTCGGTCTTCTATTATTATCAATATTTTTCCAGAAATTGTCGCCCACGATATAAAATCCAGTAACATTGAATTTTGATTTGGGACTACTCATTATAAATTTCTTCACGTGGGGTGGCGACACCCTATACGAGAACTTGTACAAATTCCCGAAAAAATGTGTTATCGGAAAATTTTATTTTTGAGGGTTCTTGAAATCAGATTTTCTCATAATTTTTGGTTTCGATAACTCGACAATTATCTAAAATTTGTACACGATTTTATTCGTTTTTTGTTTGCTTCATTCAAATGAGCAAAAAATAATCAAAAACAAATAGAATAGAATTAAATGAATAGGAATAAATCGATTTTTTAATTTTCAATTTCGATGTTTCAACATTTATCGAAAAATAAATTTCTAATTTTTCAAATTTCTTCACGAAATCGATCGAAAAAATAATCAAAAAAATAGAAGATCGATTTTTAAATTTTCAGTTTCGATGTTTCAACATTTATCGAAAAAAAATTCTAATTTTTCAAATTTCTTCTTTTGAGAAGTTGTTCCCGAAAAAGGTGTTATCGGAAAATGTTACTTTATTTTGTCTACCTATATTTGAGTTTTATTTAAGTCAGTTTTTCCATAATTTTTGGTTTCAATAACTCAAAAATTATTTAAAATGTTTACACTATTTTTTCGTTTTTTTTTTCATTCAAATGAACTAAAATAATAAAAAAAATGTTTCGACAATTAAACGTTTTTTTACAAAAAAAAAATACATTTTTCGATTTTTTTTTTCAAAATTTAACGTCCGATAACTCGATTACAAGCGATATACAACATGTCGACTAACATTTTTCTCATTTGAGGTCGTCTTTCCAGAAATCTCTTGCCACGCCTTTTAACTTTTTAATTATTTACATTTCCTGTTTCTGGCTATATATTGACACGGAAGTAAAATATATCCGGAGAGTTATTTATTCCACAGCCTGCCAATCGTTGTTCAGTTCTTTATATATATTTTTTTTTCTAAAAAAAATAACAAAATACTAAAAAATAAAATTTTTTTTTTTAACTTTTGTAACATAATGAAATAGTCTATTCTCCTAACAAAATCACTTTTGCTTCTTCTGCCTGATGAAATTGTTCATAATTTCCAACTTGCCTCCACCTTTTTAAACAGTTCTGTAAAAATTAAAAATTTTCCTTGTGGTCGATTCCCCCTAATGTACGCCTCTAACTCTGACTGCGGCATGGCCTTCTGCTGGTCTTCTTAAATACACAATCCCTTATTAAAAATTCTCCAAGCGTAGAGACAAGTTTTTGTTTAACTGAAAAAAAGGTTCCTGTGGGTATTTTATACAATAACAACAACAAAAATATAAAGAAATCTACATGTGTGCGTGTGTCTGTGCACGCTTGGACACATGTGCCTGATTTAAATTTTAAACAGGAAACAGGTTGCTTTGTTCCGTTTTGCACATAGAAGGCTGATGTACATCTCGTATATCTTTGTCGCCGTAAATGCGAACTTTTAAATATACACACACTTGCATACACATTTTTTATTTATTCCTTTTGTCAACTAATATTCTGTTGTAGCCTCCAATTGGTTGGGCTTTTCATTGTCGTCTGTCTTATCACATCAGGATTATTCCACAACGTTTTTATAGCTTTTAAGGAATTTTAATATCACTTGACTATTTCACTCATTAAGAGAGTCAGCGGCGACGGCGTCATCAGGGTTTTTTATGTTCACTACATGACCAGTTCATTATTGCTCTAGGGGTCTGCCTTAAAATTTAGCTCAAAGAATCACTTTGTCCGTGGGGGTAGATAGATATACCAACTTTATGCCAAGCTTCCTAGGTGTAATTATTTTAAAATAAAAGTTGATTTGTGATCTCTGTTTCCATCCGTTTGTCTGCGATGGCATATGTACATAAACTTTGGTTCACTTTGATGTGGAGCAAGATAAGGCTGTGGCAAAGGCTGACAGCGAAAGGGAAGGGAATCAGTGTTCCACAAACTTTTCGATGTGGGTATGTTAAAATTTAGAGGATATATTCAGTTTATGATACATGGGTATCCTTATTCAAAATTGTATTATCCCGATTCATTCAGGATCCCCAATAATTCAGGATCTTGTGTGACGTATTATGCAAGATTGAATACCTTTGCCACTCATTGGGAACCACTGTGTTCCCAACATTTATTCACAATCAAAAGTACTCTTGGATACATTCTATACTACCAGAAACATTTAAATGAATAGCTAGGCATATAGTTTTATAACTTTTTAATGGTCAAACGACGACAAAGTAAATGATGTTGCCGCAGCGATGACGACGATGATGACGACAAAGGCGATGCAACGATAATGATGTTGATGACGACGAGGTACGTACACACCACTGGCCACCACTAGCACCAGCGTACCACTGCTACCTAGTGACTGTTACAACCAACCCTCAGTTTATTGGGAAAAACGCGTGTCTGAAACCAACAGTCAAGTCAGCCCGCCGTCCAACCAACCAACTTGACCAACTAATTCCTCAGTCAGTCAGCCAGCCGGCTGTGTGCTCTTCAACTCGACTAGTTAAAGCTGCTGGTATTAAGTAACGCTTAACTGGTTTTTTTACCATGTGTGTGTGGTTGCGTGTAATTGATGTTCGTATGCATGTGTGTCGGTGTGTGTGTGTTGGCCAGATGATTACACTTGTGGGGATGTAGAAGAAGAGTGTATTACACTTGTGTGTATCGGACTGTGTAACAATGCAGTGTTAACAAAGAACTCATCCACCGTCGTCGTCGTGTTTTTAATATTATTTGCGTTAAAGAACTCCCAATGTACATATACACACACGCGGATGAATTTATGAAGAAGTAAAAATATATGATTTTTCGTTTTACGGGGGCGGTACGGGAATTGTGGTAAAATTAAAGTAAATTATTTACCACATCAATAGGCCCAGCAAAAGGCTAGACATGATAAAATTAATACTTTTCACCAATGAAAGAAGCCACATGAGAAGAAAGAGATCATTCACAACTGATTGTTTTTATGGGTGGTTGTCTGGTAATATCATGAATATCATTGATATTGCTTTTGGCGACAATTTTTTATTTTCAGCAAAAAATTAAATTTGTATTAACGTTTTTGTTATCGCAGCTTGTTATCCCGGCTTCAAGAAAAACAGCCCTATTATTGTTACCTTCAACGACATTTCAATCAAATATCCATTTTCATAATATTTTACCAAACTTCCCATCTACCCTTCGAACCTCTGCTTCTCATAGCAAAACTAAAAGGAAATTAAAGCAAAAAAATGAAATATTATTTGTTTTCATTTGAAGACTGAGCCAAAGCTACAAGAGAGGCAAAAAGAGACATGCCAATAGCCATGGTCAGTTTTATATCGAATATGGCCTTACGTATATGCCAACAACGATACGCTGTTGGTCCAAGCAACTTCAGACGTTTGGCGAGCGACGATGTTCCAGCCAAGTCATAGAACTCATGCCATCTTTTACTATGAGTTAGCCAAACTGGCCATAGTGGCTGGTGGCATTGGTTTTGGAAGATGTTATAGTAGAGTAATACGAGAAGAACGTGCTTCAACAGTTTTGTATCTTTGTATCTATCCGTACAACCGGCCTATCATTCCGGTTGTCTGAGTCGGTGCTTGGATGCCCAGCACGAGTACACGGCGGATGTGTTGCAAGAGAAGAAGTGTTTGCTGTAGTTGTTTTCTTTTTTTTTGTTGTGGCTTGTTGTGCAGGGAGCACAGCGACTCAATGCGACTCTGTGCAGCAGTGCGGTTTCATTCTTTCACTTTTATGGCGCTTTTCTGCACAACCGGTTGTCTATTTGCTTTGGTTCTGGTTCTTGTACTTGTGCTGTGCGTTTTGTTTTTATTTTGCAACATTACTTCATGGGATTTTCATGTTCCCATCGCCATCGTCATCATGTTGGTCTTCGTTGCGAGACATGCCTCCATAATTGGTATAAACAATGCACCATTTAGGGCATAATTCCTATTTGTAACAAGTTGGAATTGTTTAAAGCAGCAAAACACAAAAGATTCTCGGAATTTGTATGCCCCTTCATAAACTCCCATTGGTTTTCATTCCCCTCCGAAATAGTTCTTGCTTTGCTGGCATGAAGGGTTAAGGTTTCCCAAGGATGGTGTATTGTGTCTGTATTGTTTCTTCTTCTTCCTCCCGTGGAAATTTATTATCATGAGACTTAACCCTAAACGATTAATATACGGAGTTCTTTGTGTAATGTACAACAATATTCCCTAGCGAAGGTTTAAATAGCTGTTTTTTATGATTTTATATTCTCCATTTCAGGTGGATAAAATATTTGCCTAATTTATTTGTAACGCTGGCAAATGTACTTCAATTTGTTTTCATTAAACCGTACCAATTGAAAGATGAACTTGGTTTCTGGACTTTGCTTTTTATAGCGTAATACTGTTGTGTTTGGAGAACGGAGCAGTTGGAAACCTAGCAATGATAATGTAAATAACACTATGAAGTAAAAAATACAAAACGTATGCGCGAAACGTATTTTTTGCGTAACTAATTCATGAGGCATCATCAAATCATGATAAAATTCCTTTATCGATATTTTTTATATTTTTACTAAAATTTCAATTTTAGTCGATGGTACCTTTAATATTTGCATTATAATGTTTGGTGTAAAAGTCCCACCATGCCCACTTATACGGTAAACTGAAAGTTGGAGTATAATAAAAGGTTTAGGAACAGACACCAAAAAAATATATAAAAAATAATATTTATTTGACGACACATTCTTCTACAAGTGTCATAACTTCTACAATTATTCATAAATATTCTTCAAATATGTAACCATTTGCCATCGTTAGCTATTGGACAACAAATATATGTATTTTAAGTGGTTTTTATCGTGCCACAAAACGATATATTAAAAAAATAAAAAACATGAAACTTCACATTTATCTATAAAAAGGTATTGTTTTATTCTTTAGGATGATAGCTATTAAAAATTGAACAAAATATTTTCCCCATTTTTTCTATTTTTTATATTTTTTATATTTTTTATATTTTTTTGACGCCGATTTTGTTGTCAACAAAAAGCGATTTTGTTTTGTGAAAGTATAGTCAAAAGATTTGTAGCCCTTATATTTAACTTCAGTTTAACGGTACCCTGAAATTGCTATTAGTAAAACAATTAAAAAAATATCCATAAGAAAATTAATATTTTTCCAGTTTAGAACTCGAAAATATATCAGAAAACGTTAAACACAGTTCTTCCACAGAATTTATGTTGCAGATTCCTCTGGATAAATGACAAATATTTCACAACTGCACAGGTGCACTTTAAAAATTAAAATTTAATTAAATTTTCTCGAATATAAATCACCATAGTAGTTCATATCTGCGGTGTAAATTTGTAACGTGCATTGGGGGTGTACTTTAAAAATTACATTTTATTTCCAGTTTTACCGATTGGATCGCATTTTCCATAAGGAGGACCTACAGTGGTTTAGAAAATTCAATAAAGTTTGTTTCTATTCTAGTACACATTTTTGAGTTCTGTAAAAAATTGATATTAGGCAAGGATTATTTTGAGATATTGAAAATATATTTTAGAAATTAACCTATAGTTGACTACTTTTTGCATTTTTCGATTTAAAAGACAATTTTTTTCTTTTTATATTTTGTTTGACATATTGTTCTGGTCATAATGCACAGATAATAAATATTTATTGTTTACAGATTTTCACCTTTTTCAGATTTTGAAATTTTCCACTCGATTTTGTTACATTAGAAATTGTGGTTTCTTAGCTATATTTTGTGCGTTAAAACTATATTTGTTCATAATGCCCAGAACAAATATTGTGTTTTCTAATTAAAGCACGTTTACCTTTTTGAAAACGAAAAAATATTTTTTCGATTTTGTCGAATGTATATTCTGAAAGGGAAGGGTAGCCCTTTTTCTAGGATAACTTTTGCCCGCCCGAATCAATTTTTCATTTAATTTTTTGATATATCCCTCAAGAAAATATACCTCCGATTTACACTATTTCTGTTTAGAACCCACATCTTACAACGAATCTTTTCGAGATCTTATAAAAAGACTTGTAGCCTTGACACTATTATCATAATATGATCATAACATGTTTAGCTATGAAAATTTCACTAAAATTAAAAAATATATTTTTTAATGTCGCCAAAAGCAATATCAATGTATGTTCATACTAAAGAGAAATTTTGAAAAAATATATTTTATGTTTTACATTTTCGTTTGTTTTATTTTGGTCTTTAATCAATATTTGATTTGAACTGGGTTATTCTGCTGGCTTAGGACCATTTTGTTTCTATATTTTATAGAATGCAAATTGCATGGTGACATTTATTACTTGGCTGCACACTACCACTATCATGATTTCCACCCTGAGAAAGGTTTCCTCAGATGGCTTCGCAGCGACTTTTCAACATCATACCCGCCCTCTATAAGTAAATTATTCTCATAAACGAATGAGAAGCAGAACTCATTTAAGAAGCCACCTGAAGAAACCTTTCACAGGGTCGAAATCATGATAGTGTAGTGTGTGTAGCCAAGTAATAAATGTAACAATGCCATTTGTAAATAAATTTGCCTTCTATAAAATAAAGAAGCAAAATAGTATTGAGCCATGATAATATACCAGTTCAAATCGAATATATTTTATTTTAAAAGTGTTGGACTTAGAGGTAAGTCCAAATATTCAACACGAAATATTTTTTGAAAATTTGTTTTGATACAAATATTTGTGGCGACAAGATGAAAAAATATTTTTTTTTACTTTGAGTAAAAAATTAACGCTTCGGTTCAATAGTTTATCGCCAGTGGGCAAGGATAACAAAAATTTTAAAAATAAAGGGTGATTTTTTAAGAGCTTGATAACTTTTTTAAAAAAAAAAAACGCATAAAATTTGCAAAATCTCATCGGTTCTTTATTTGAAACGTTAGATTGGTCCATGACATTTACTTTTTGAAGATAATTTCATTTAAATGTTGACCGCGGCTGCGTCTTAGGTGGTTCATTCGGAAAGTCCAATTTTGGGCAACTTTTTCGAGCATTTCGGCCGGAATAGCCCGAATTTCTTCGGAAATGTTGTCTTCCAAAGCTGGAATAGTTGCTGGCTTATTTCTGTAGACTTTAGACTTGACGTAGCCCCACAAAAAATAGTCTAAAGGCGTCAAATCGCATGATCTTGGTGGCCAACTTACCGGTCCATTTCTTGAGATGAATTGTTCTCCGAAGTTTTCCCTCAAAATGGCCATAGAATCGCGAGCTGTGTGGCATGTAGCGCCATCTTGTTGAAACCACATGTCAACCAAGTTCAGTTCTTCCATTTTTGGCAACAAAAAGTTTGTTAGCATCGAACGATAGCGATCGCCATTCACCGTAACGTTGCGTCCAACAGCATCTTTGAAAAAATACGGTCCAATGATTCCACCAGCGTACAAACCACACCAAACAGTGCATTTTTCGGGATGCATGGGCAGTTCTTGAACGGCTTCTGGTTGCTCTTCACTTCAAATGCGGCAATTTTGTTTATTTACGTAGCCATTCAACCAGAAATGAGCCTCATCGCTGAACAAAATTTGTCGATAAAAAATTTCGAACCGAACACTGATTTTGGTAATAAAATTCAATGATTTGCAAGCGTTGCTCGTTAGTAAGTCTATTCATGATGAAATGTCAAAGCATACTGAGCATCTTTCTCTTTGACACCATGTCTGAAATCCAACGTGATCTGTCAAATACTAATGCATGAAAATCCTAACCTCAAAAAAATCACTCTTTATAATGCAATAGAAATTCCTGAAAAATATAATAAAGCGGGAACACTTTTTAGAAAACAATTGCCATTTACCCTTTTGTGTATCAGATGCAATGTATTAGTTTTGACTAAATCGAATAATTATCGTATAAGAGAGGAATTTGTTATTTAAATTACTAATATGTAGTACCAAAAACAACTCATATTGATAAAAAAAACATCTTCTTTATATCATATTATTACTTATTATTTCATATACTAATGCATATATATTTCTTTTTCTTATCTTTTGCAGGTGAGTGTTTTCTGGCGAATATGGCCTATTTAATTATTGTAAGTAATAAGCAGCAAATGTATTATATTCTCTGAATTACAATTGGCGTTCTATAACAACGTATACGTTATAATTACGTTTTTGGGTGTACATTTCCATATCCTAGCCCATCCTTCCTAACGTTCCTTGCCTTTGTCATCTCTGCGAGGAAATGTCTAAAATTTCTTTTGATTACATAGGCTTTTTTCTTTTGCCACGTTGCTGGCAGTAACAATAAGCTCGAAAACAAACAAAAATCATATTAAATTTCAATAACTTCATCTGGTATGCATGAATGAATGCCTGAATATATATGTATGAATGTATGTGCGGCGGATAATGATGATGCTGATGATATACGTGTTCCTGTTTGTTGGCGACATGTGTCGTTGCTACCACCCGCAACCCACCTACGATGCTTTTTAACAAGCACAACATTTCAAAAAAAAGTAACATGATATACAGCTGGCAGAAAACACGTAAAGTTTCGGAGCGAAAAAAGGGAACATATCAAAATCGGCCAGAAACAAGGATACTCTTCTACAGCCAGAAAACATGAAAAGGATAACTAAGGACATTTTTTGACAAAATGACATATAACAATGTACATGGCTCGTGAAAAAAGAAAACAAACAGAGGATATCTACATGGGACGCAAAAATATGTTTAAGATAAAACGAGCATTAAAAAATGCATAAATGAATATCCTGTGTTGCTGGTGATGTCCCCCTGTTCTCTGCACATATTCATATGCACGCAGCGCTGACAGCAGCCCAGTCAGCCGGACTATAAACGCTTCTTTCCGAGAAGAAGAAATTTATGCAAATTGTAATATTTAATTGTTTTCATCATCATTTCTGCATATTTCCGGTTAGGAGGCACAGCATAAACTGGGATTTTTATCGTTTGCATATACGAGGATGTTATAGTGAAGTAGGGAATTTTTCAAACTTTAAAATCACATCAAATCAATATTCCTAAAATGAGAGTACAAATATTAAAAAAACAAGTAAGGAAAGGTTAAAGTCGGACGTGGCCGACTATATGATACCCTCCATATTACAATTGTATTCGAGGAAAAAGAGATATAGGGTACGATTTTTGTATGGGTACTGACTGTGGTCTCCAGAGTGGAAAAGTCAAATTGATAACGAAATTTAAATTGGAGCTATATCTAAATATGAACAGATCTGACTCACTTTTACCCTTAATGTTTCTAGTTGAAATATAAGGTGCTGTGATAAACTTTAAGAAATTGGTTAAATTATCTGATTTCTGTAGCGGAACAAGTCAAACCCGGAGCGAAATTTGTATTGGATGGAACTATATATAAATCTGAACCGATCTGACTCACTTTCACCATAAATGTTTCTAGTTGAAATATAAGGTATTGTGCCAAAATTAAAGAAGATCGGTTAAAATATGTTTTCTCTGGAGCGGAAAAAGTCAAATCGAATGCGAAATTTGTACGGGAGCTACATATAAATCTGACCCACCAAGCTGCTTCTAGTTGAATTATAAGGTACTGTGCCAGACTTGAGGTAAATCGAGTGAGACATGTAGTTTCTAGAGCGGAAAGAGTCAAATCAGGAGCGACATTTGTATGGAGGCTATATGTAAATCTGAACCGATTTGCTTCAAATTAAATAGGGTTCGTCCTTGGGCCGCATTAGAATCGGACAATAATTGCGACCTGTACTTTGATTACAAGAATAGATGGACGGACGGACATGGCTAAATAGATTAAAAAGTGATTCTAAGTCTATCAGTATACTTAACAATGGGTCTGTATCGCTTTTAATACCCTAGTGGAGTGTATAAAAACGAAAATTGAAATTTTATTTAAAAAAATACAAAAAAATATAGCCATAACAAATTTTGGAGTTGATTTTAGGTCTCGGTACCCTCCACCTCCAGGATGGGGGTATACCAATTTTGTCATATCGACCTGGGACCCTATAAAGTATATATATTCTTGATCGTACAAATTTTCAATAAATGTATCTTATAGTCGTAGATCGATTGGAATTGCAATTGGGAGAAATCGACCCAAAGGGAAAGTTTTTTCCCTCACAAGGACTCAACGGATTAATCGAAATATTCGTTATTCGAAAATCGCCCATTTCTGATTATTCGAACAAATATTTTATATTAAATATTCGATTAATCGAATAAAATTTAATCGGTATTTTTTTCAAAATTCGTACTTTTAAGGGGTAAAATGGGAAAAGAGGGATAAAAATGGTACACACCAAACGGCTGCACCTAAAATAATGAAATTCAGTTTCCTTTGATTGTGTAGACAAGTAAAATAAAGAGATTTTTTGAAATTCGTTCTTTTTGGGGTTAAAATGAAAAAGGGGATCAAAATTGTAACAACCAAATGACCCCAGCTATAGTCATGAAATTCGGACTATACATTCCTCTGACTGCGTAGACACGCAAAATAAAAAAGGTTTTTCCAAATTCGTACTTTCCAGGGATACAATGGGAACCAGAGGGATAAAAATGGTACCAACTAAACGGCTAAAGCTATAATGATGAAATTCGATTTGTAGATACCTCTAATTGCGTAGACAAGTAAAATAAAGGGATTTTTAGAAAGTCGTACTTTTATGGGGGTAAAATGGGGAAAAGGGATACAAATGGTACCAACCAAATGGCCACAGCTATTTAGAATGTAGGAATTCGGTGTACACATTCGTCTAACTGCATAGACAAGCAAAATAAAAATATAAATAATGAATTTTAATTTTTTCACTTTTGGAATTAAAATTACTTTTTAAGTATTTGTATTTATTTTGTGTTGGCTATATTGAAAAAATTTACATTGGCCTGTAATATTACTGCACTTCTACAAAAATCAACAGCCTCTGTGGAATGCAATCCATGGTGGAGGGTATATAAAGTTCGGCACGGCCGTTTTTACTTGTTAATTTTTCTTTTGTTGCACAGTGTACTGCTTTATCGAAAATATATTTTTTTAAAAATACTAGCAAATTCTTGAATCATAAAGTCTATGACTTCGGTTACAAAAGGTAAAACGTTTGTCACAAACGATTACGAATTCTTCAAAATATACACATCCTCGAAATAAACTATATAACAAAGGTATATAATTGCCATAGTTTGGATTTCCTTCATACATCTATACATTACCAAGCACTTCCATCAATTTCCGTCAACATCCCAATCTTTTTACTCGCTGCTCACCATTTTTCATACCTCCCACCACCGCAGTTTTCACAATTTCATAATGGATTTTTTGTTAAAACTTTTTTTGCATTTAAAAAATGCAAAATTATTGTTTGAATCCTACCTAGGACAACAATGGTGGATACCTTTAGTTATTCGCCACGAAAAGGCATTGTTATTAAAGAGTTTTTTGTTTCACATGAATATATAATACGTTTGTTTATTGTAAGTGCTGTAGAAATGTATATGGAAGGATGTAGGTACATACATTAGATAAGGTCGAGTTGAAAGATTTTTTTTAAAGTACAAAATAATCTAAAAAAAATGTACTACAACTCAAATTGTATATATTTCAATCTAAAAAATATAATTTATAATAATAATTATAATTATTTAAATTTCATAATTGAAATTAAACTGGGTTCAACGCCTCTCCTTCAATATTCACTTTTAAAACCTAGCATACTATCGATATGATATAATATAAGGTCCGCCATCTAACGAATTTTTTTTCAACTATTCAACCGTTAGACTATTATTTGTGGGGTGCCTGAGGCAGCCATTTGAATGAAATTATTTTCCATTATTAACCGGAAGTATTGTACTTTCAAATAAAAAAAGAAATTTGATAAAATATTCAGTAGTTTTTTTTATAGCATTTTAAAAAAAAAAGTTATTTGGCGGACCCTGTAGAAAATTCAAAAATAGATAGTTATCCCGACATATTATGTGGCGGAGAGCAAATTCAACAATTTTCCTTTACAAAAACATGATCAAGTTTCGCCATATCTGAGCATTTCGATTATAATTTAACTGTGATATTTATAAATACCAAAATATGTTTTAAGTTTTTTTAAAATACGTCTGTAAGCATTTACTAAGGTTTTTGTCTGCAAATTTTTATCTGTCCAATATTTTCAGTTTCTCTGATTTTTTAATTCGAACCCAACTATTGTACATGTATGTTAGTACAAGGAGACAAACTAAGAAAACAGTCCGTGTAGAATTATGAACACATATGTCTGTTAAGCATTAAGTACCTCGAAGATGAAGTAGAGAGGCATAAGTCGTCAAGAACCGCGGCGGGAGCACATGTTCTAAACGTTAGTGGAAACAGCGAGACATGACAGGACACATTTACCAATCGGAGTGATGTATGTGTGTGTGTGAGTGTTTGTGGGTTTATGTTATGTTTCAGTCAATTGGATGGATGTTGGGTTTGTGGGCATGTTGTTTCACAAAAGGGTTGCCAGCCACATTGGTGATGGATGGGGGGCTAAAGATACCACTATGACACAAAAAATTAATGAAGAAGAAATCTCTAGGAAGTGATATTATTTTTCTTGTAGGTATTGTCGAGGAAAACAAGAATCTGTAAGAGAAATTTCCCAGGCACCCCAAAAATCTCGTTTTATGGGGAAAAACCAATTTTGCGTAACTTTGCGCGCCTAAAACTCAATAAAAATTATGCATTTTTTTTCAAAAGAAAAAAAAATAGCGAAATTCTCAATGTGGGGAAAATGTGTTCAAAATTTTGGATTTTTTTTACTAAAACCATTTTATAGGTTTTGATAATTAAAAGTATTTGTTTGTATATTGTTGGACCTCGAATACATAAAATTGTGAGAGACGTGAACTGGAATGACCAAATATTCTGTTTTATTGAAAACTTCAATAATTCAGTCAATTACCGACGGATTTTTAAAAACAAAGCGGCTCTTTACATCTTACTAAACCTTACTTTTAAATAAATTTACAAGTAGTACGGTTTTCTTACAAATTATAATTCCCAAAGTTGTGAAAAGACGAAAAAAATAAACAAAATGGTTTTTGTTGGACGAATACACAACAAAAATCCACAAGTTTTAAATAAACATCTTTAAATCCGGTGAATATCGATTGATAACACTGTCCAACAAATTAATGTTTGGAACAGAATAGCGACCCTATAATTCTGAAAGGCAAGAGTGAAGTAGGATAAATGTTGGCTGTAAAGTCAAAAATTGTAAAAAAGTGCCTTTAGAAAAACCCTAATAGAATAGAATACTAAAATATTTTTGTTGACATGTGCTTCTTGAATAAATACGGATTATTTGTTTCAGAATAGTTTCAGAAACCCAGATGGAGAAAGTTGAAATAAATGCAATCACAACCGCGAGTTTTGGAATTTTGCAACAATTGCAACTTTTTTGCGACATGCAAAAAATTCGTCAGATCCATTGAATAAATCTCGAAAAAATTATAATATTTGTCGGAAAAATGACCGATCTTCCCAAAAAATGGAAGGATTTTAACCCTGGTAATTTTGTCGTATAGGGTCCGCCAAATAATTGAAAATGCTATAAAAAAACTACTGAATATTTTCTCAAATGTCTTTTTTATTTGAAAGTACTTACAATCCTTCCGGTTAATAATGGAAAATAATTTCATTCAAATGGCTGCCTCGGGCACCCCACAAATAATAGTCCAACGGTTGAATAGTTGAAAAAACGTTAGATGGCGTACCCTATATAAGTTGGCTGTAATTTTACTATTGAAGCGTGAAGAGCTTTATTTATAACTTTGGTGTTTTTAGTGACCCCCCACTGAAATTTGTTTGTAGAACATTTTAATCCCTAAATGTCGTTTTCGAAAGGATAGGGTACAATCCTCATAAAATTCCACAATATTTTGCTGTTAATAAGAATTCTCTCAGACATTAACTTACAACACTCTTCTCACTTAGTATACTGCTCCCTTGGACCAAAAAACAAAAGCTTTGATCCACTGTATAAAGAAACTCAGACCAGCTGGACTCTAAGTTTATTCTACAAAAATGATCTACTCTGTTTCAAAAATGTTGTTCGACAATGAAATCGAAAATACCTACAAGAAAAATAGTATCACTTTCCAGAGTTGTTGGAATTGGACACAATGTATTCTTAAGAATTCTGGAGTCAACTAAAACGAAGTGAGTGAGTGAGTCAACTAAAACGAAACGTTTTAGTTAACTCACTTTTTTATTTTGATCGGTGTGTTCAAAAATTGCTCTTATTTATTACTACCATTACAATATAAATACCCCCAGCTATAGGGAATTTTCAGAATGTCACATTTATTTGGCATCTTTGCAATTTAATTGTTTTTAATGCATCGAATTGACTCCAGATGTGCAGTTTTAAAATGACGAAAATGGTTAAATTAAAAAAATCTAAAGGTCACGTTTTTTTTCGAAAAAAAAATCCCCGACAAGAATAGAATAACTTGATGGTGGATGTGACCATACTAATGGGAATAATATTTGAATAATTAAATTTAATAATTAAGCTAACCACCAAGCGAAAAGTTTTTGAAGATATTTAGGAACTATATGTACCAAGTGACCTACTAGTTTCCAGGTGTATTGTGTCTTATCATGATCGCTTTGGCTTGGCAGACCCTGCTACAATAAGCTCTCAACCAGATGATGTACAGGGTAACTGATGAATGCTGTTACCAAGCTCATTAAAGCTGTTGCAAGATTTTTCCTTCTAGAACTGCGAATCCCCTTCAACACTGTGTGCTTTGAACAAGATGTTGCAAGTTGTCACTTATCCAAGACTAGTTATGATAGAATTGCAGCTAAAATACCCAATAAGCTAATTTTAAGAAACTCCCCATTTCGTTGGCCCCAATGTCTCCCGAGCTTATTGCAGCTTATTTCTTTTTGTGGGGTTATTGCAAAAAAGGTAGTTTACAAAACAAAGCCAACAAATTTGGATGATCTAAAGTAAAGTCGAACAACAAATGAAGCAATTCTCGCTGCAACTCTCCATGAACCATATCACAGAGCGTGGTTATATAAATGCTATTATTTTTGAAAACCCTTCAAAGGATTTAATGAGATTTCAAATGAACAAAGATAAAATAATTTATATGATTTAAAAATAAAGTTATGTTTAAATGTACCGACTTTCATTAGTCTCTCTGTATATATAGGGTGGGCCATGCAACATTTTAAATTCGGCTGTACTGATTATTTTTTCTAATTTCTGGTTTAAAATTTCAAATGGGTTGAACTTTGTCATTTAATGGTGGAACACAATATCATGCATGTGACCAAACCAATTTTTCAGTACATTTCCGGCTCCAATTTCTTCAATGGCAACTTTCGATTTCATGTTTCAACGCTTAAATTGTCTCTGGATGGTTTGCGTAACATTTTTTCCTTAATGGCTCGCCACAGAAAATAATCCAAAGGGTTCATATCACAGCTCTGAGGCGGCCAATTGACATCACAATTTCGGTTGATTATACGATTTTCAAAAACAGTGCGTAAAATATCCATGGTTGCGTTGGCTGTGTGACATGTGGACCCGTCTTGATGAAAAAAAATCGTCCATGTCATTCTCTTGAATTTTTGGAAACAAAAATTCGTTGAGCATGGCACGGTAACGCTCACCGTTGACGGTAACGGCGGCTCCTTGCTCATTTTCGCTAGCCCAAAATTCACACCAAACAGTGACTCATTGTGCATTGCAATGGCTTCTCAATAGTCACGTGTGGGTTTTCTGAACCCCATATGCGGCAATTTTACTTATTGACATAGCCAGCGAGATGAAAATGAGCTTCATGAAGGCTGAATTGAAGGCAGGTCTCTTCTTTGAACTTTTCCATGCAAATTTCTTACAGTTTGTGTTAAAGATTTCTCAATTTTGTTGGAGCGTCCGATTTGAAAATAAAAATGAATGCTATCTACCTTTAAAAGTCAAAGTAATCGGTAGTTCAAATTTAAAATTATAAATGGCCCAACCTATACTTACTTTCATGTTACGATTACGTATGTGAATTCTATCCCTCGAGAATAATAATTAGTATTTTTTCCTGAAAATCGAATTCACCAACTAGAATTCATTTTTTGTATGCTGGACAGGAATCTTTTTTGTGGTTGATTGATTTAATTGATTTTTCAAATTTTAATTTTTTGACTGATTTTTTTTTGATCCAAAAAATCCCTTTTATATCTTTAATTGGTCACCAGCATATATCGAACGAAGGACATGAAAAAATCTACGAAAAAAACCTTTTTGAAGGACGTAGCCCGTGTAATGTACCAGTGGCAACACTTCTGTCACAGTCATTCGTTAACATGCATTCATTTGTTCCATCCATCACGATTACAAAACGAAAGATGGAAACATCCGCCACGGACAAACGGGCTGGGCTGGCTGCAATGACGGACACAAAGATAAAAAGTGTGCCTTTCCTTACAGAACACTTGCATGTGGATGTCTGTCTATTAGTATAGCTGTTTCCTTTTCCTTTTTCATCTTCGTTCGTCGTTGGACGTTCCCCTCCTGTCTGTAATTAAGACTGACATTCACTCAGTCAACCATACCAGCCAGAGCCATGCTCTGAGCTCTTGTCTTAACTTACCAGGCACACATCGGGGCATCCGACTAAAGTTACCTTATGCCATGCCGCATCAGCTTCTTCACCTTTGCAATCCATGCGGATGATGGTGGTGATGATGATGGTTGCCGTGGCATTTCCCAACGCGTTGCGACTGTGTACTTTCCACTTATCCAAGAGCTGCTGCAGCTGTGAATTTTGTTGTATCTTAAGCTCGATTAAGTGCCTGAGCAACCGAGAGTATTGCTGCGTACCTTTTTTGCTTTTGTGTAGTGTTTCCCCCTCCTGTTTTTTGCATTTTGAACAAATTCTGCATTGTTTGCAGTGATTTTCTGCTGCTGCTGCTGCTGCCAATGTGAAATCCAGGAGTTACACTGGCATGTTGTTTATTTGGATGTAAGAAGATACAAAAATAACAAAGACAACAATAAAATATTTTTACATAAAAATAAACTTAACTTGAAGTATAATTGTAAAATTGTGTATAAAGTCAAGTTGAAGTTGTTGAAAATGGAATGGCTTTTGTATTGTGTAACAGAGGTGGCTAATAAAATAGCACAGAAATACATATATCAAAGAAACAGGTGGTAATGTTTCCTAGAATTTTGAAGGCACAAATTTCCAATACTCTCAAAAAAAGAGTTGTAAAGGAAGAATTGTATCACAAAAATATGAACAAATAATATTTAGGTCCATTAACCGGTGTGTTATATTTCTATAATTTGCTTAAATTATAAATATTCCTTTGAAGGCATCTAATGAGGTTCCTCTTGGCTACTTTCCGGATAAGCTAAAAATACATTTGATAAGCCTGATGAAAATTACAATTTCATTGCTCAGCTAGCCCAAGGTTGAATTTGAAGGTTGTCCCCATGTAACATTTAACGCCTATGGGAATACCAGTTTAATTTTTGATGTCCACTTTCCTACGCATTAAACTAAATTATTTGCTAGCTGTGCAAAAACATCAAGGATGTTCCTGCCGTCTACACAATTTAATTATCACATCATTGCGTCGTTGTTGCTGTTGGCTTTTAATTTTATTTGACTTTTAAATTTGTGCAAATTTAAAAATGTCATAATTTTTATGATGACAAGCCCTATGAGGAGGCGAGCTGTATAAAAATGTGCACAAATACCAAAACAAATATAAAATGTCGACGAAAAGCAAACGTTTAACGGCTGAAGTGTAGGTTCAAAAGTGTCTAAACTAGTCCATGGTGGCTAATAACAGGTATCAACATAATGACACTGAGTGAGTAATGATGTTCACTGGAAATGCTTTGACTGTGCTTAAGTGTGTGTGTGTCTTTAATGTTCGTTCGTTCGACGGAAAATAATTGGTATACATTTAAAGAATAAATTTTATAGATATACTTTAAGTAAAGGGCTACCGAATAAGTGCTATATATATTTTATAAATTGTATATTTACATTATTTTACTCGCCAATATATAAACAAACATGAATTTCAAAAATTGTTTATGAAAAATGATTAATATGTTCTGGCTTAATAGACATAATATCAAAAATATCTATTTTTATTGTATGAACCAGCCTAATAAATATTCTTGGTGTAAATCTACCCTAGCAAAGAAAACTACTAGGGGAAAAATATCTTTATTTCTCAACACGATTCCATTGCAGCTCGATACACTTGTTCTAGCAATATTCAGTGAACTTTCTCAATAGCAGATTCCACCTCGTCATAGTTGTTAAATCTTTTGCCACTCAGCACTTTGGCAAGTATGTATGCTGCCTTTACATGGCGTACAGAATCATATCCAAGTTTCCAGCTAATATTCGATAAATATACCCTATATGCCAAGCAGACATGTCCAATTTTTAGTCGGCTGTCATTCAATAATATTATATCAATTTCAATCAAAATCTTTGACCTGGCCACCTCAATTAGTCGGCCTCTGCGGCGTACAGTGTTATTAAACAATCCATTTTTCTACAATTATTTTTCAAAAATCTAATGACGCTGTTTTGAAAATAATCCATAATTTGTTTTAGTAAAAATTGATATTTTTTCTTTAAAAAGAACCTTTCCATTTTCACTCCAACAAAAAAATCCTCCAACTTTTATCAATCTGTGCAAAGACATAAAATCTGTTTATCCGACTCCAAACTAAATTGTGGTAAATAATGTTTTCACTCAATCAACACTCAGGGGACGTCCCATATACATGCAGTGCATTGCGTTGGTTAAAGGAAGGTAAGTAGTTGGATGGAGGAAAGAAGGAGAAGTATTTGTTGACATCTGTTTTGAATGTTTGGATGTCATAACTGAAAGATATGTGGCGGAAGTCGATTCTACATACGAGTTGCACGAGCAAAAATCGAACGTCCTCACGACCAGGATGTGATCACGAATATATGAAAGTAGCAATAGAATAGCAACACACATCCAACATTACGACGGTGATCAAGGGAGACAATATAATTGGATATCCTACTGTCACTTATCAACACAATCGCCATCCTCTTAACACGGTCAAGTATATCCAATTAAGATCTTGGAGCACATGACCATATATGGGAGTCGTATGCCATCTTAGGTCTGATGTTGGTAATATACCTATTTAGAAGATCAAAGAGAGGGAATTATTGAATCCACCGCTTTAAAAATCATAGTTACTTGAATGCTTCCTTTGACACATTAAATACATGTTTTGTCCAACGAACATCACAATTTCGTTTACATGTCCAGAACATCAATAGGGCCCAATTGCTTAATATCTAAACCGTTCATAGGAATCGACGACACAGTTGGATCAGTGAATCGCTTGTCAGACAATGTCCATTAAAATTTACTCTATTCATTCGACCCCATTCGTAAATGGCCAGTAAATCCTGGTTGAGTGGCTCATCCATCAATCGTTTTTGTTTCATGGAGACTTAATTATTTCTTCAAATTAGTGTGAATAGCAGATTTCTGAATTCTATTTCGAATGGCTTGTAAATGAACAAAATTGTCCCATTTGGTGCGATGAAATCTCGTACTTACAGTTTTGGTGTTTTATGGCCAGCTGAAGTATTGGCACCGTGCTTTTTGGAAAACTGGATTGCAGTAAATATTTAATCCTTATGATGCGACAAATTTGTGTACCATACATTACAAATTGTATCGCTTTTTCTTTTTTCTGTATATGATTTTGAGATATCCGATACAGATAATCTATTACCAGATTTAGAAAATGCTAAACCTAATTATCAAAATATTCAGTTTTCCAATCTCTGACACAACAATATTTAGTTCTGTAAAATTAATGAAGTTCAACATCACAATCCTGCTTTGAATAAATTGCTTCGAAAATAAACGAAATTGGTTTGTGAACATTTGTGTTGGTTTTTAAAATTAATAGTGCTCAAGTATGGGATAATTTTTCGGCTGAATGGCTTCGTACATAAACAAAATGTCGTATTTTGTCTGTGAAAGAAAATAATAAATTTTAGCTACACAATCCCTTTTTTGGCTAAACGAATTCGTAAATAAACACAATTGTCTGCAGTTTGATATCAGTCTGTTAAATTAATAATTTAAACATTTCCAGCTGAATAAATACGCAAATAAACACAACTGTCGCTTTAGGTTTGAAGAAAACTAACATTTAATTTTCAAGTGAAATTAAAAATCCTCATCTATTCCACAATTTTTGGCCTGTATTGCTTCGTTCATAAACCGTTTGGGCAGTGGAAATTATCGTTAGTCTGCAGAATTAATAATGTTTAGCTACACAATCATTTTTTGGCTAAATGGCTTCGTAAATAATTAAAATTGTCGTATTTGGCCTCCAAAATTTAATATTGATCAGTGAAATTAATAATGTAAAAATTTTTGAGTTAATATCGTCGTAAATAAACACAATTGTCGCATATGAAATGAAAAAACCTCCCAAGTGGTTTATGAACAGCAAGTGTAATAGGATGGGAGTAAACCACTCTTAAATTGTTTTTATTTGCACAACATTATTGAATTAATTTCTATTGGCAATTCCACGACCTTCATCAATTAAATGTATATTAAATGATAATTGCCTCCGACATACTATGTATTTGTATTCAGCAACTCTAAGTCTTAAAACTAACTTATGCAATTCAAATCATAAATTTAACCAAATCTAAGACAATTTTAGCAACAATATGGAACCTCTGACGATTTCACCATCTTCACAAGGCAACCAACCAACCATTTCATGACTATGATGTGGCGGCGGTTGGCTCTCTAAACTTTACCCTTGGAATCTTAGACTCTTCTGCTTTTATTCTTCTTTTTTTCAACTATGCCATAGAGTTCAGAACAAACATGAAACACTTGCGGCTGTGTGTTCAGCAAAATAAAATAAAGATTTCATGTTCGTTTTTCTTTCATCCATAATGAATTTCAATCTTATTTCCCATATGTGTGAGTGTGTGTGTTTCCTTTCGCTGTTTTCTGTTACAGCTCATTTATTAAGGAACACCAGTACCACCACAGCAGAGCGAAGCGTAGCGTAGCGTGTAAAAACATTTAACAACTTGTTTGCCAATAAACCAGTTTTAATCAATTGTGTCTCGAGTTGTTGTATGTTTCTTCTGGTTGGGTTCATGTTATTCCTGTTCTTGGCCTGCCGCTGCTCTTTCTACTCCTATGTCTTCACCTTGCCGGTCCAACCATCCCTGAGCTTGTAATCCTTTCACCATTTTCAGCTTTTCATTTCACACACAAACTTCTTTTTGTTTCTCCGTTTTGCTTGTATTTTATTTTGCTGCTTTGTTGTTGAAATTCCTGTTGTTGTTGTTGTTTTCACAATGAAGTTGAAATATGCAACCCATGTTGCACGTTTGAGGCCATTGCAAATAAACTTCAGCTTTGTCAGGGGAAGGCGTGCGGGACGGGACTGTAACATTGTGACCGCTAATAGATTTTTACGAGTTGCTTGTGGAAGGAAGCTGACGGCAACAGCAGCAGCAACATTGCTTGTTTTTAAATTTTGCCTAAAAAAATATTTGAAAAGTTTTTTCGTGGAAATAGTCCGACTTCTGAAGGAAAATGATTTAAACATTTTGC